>OY804588.1:28858757-29192277 GCA_963680875.1 Bathymodiolus brooksi
GAAGAAATTTTAAAATGGGAAAACAAAAATAGAAGGTGCACAATGCCATTTGGTACTAAAGAATTCATGAAATTAATGAACCTTGCCATATGGTATTAAAGATTTCCTGTAAGATTCATTCAATTCCATCAAGTTGTTAAGGAGGAATTGCATAGGCAGTGAGAGAAGCACTCACGGACAAACGGACATATACTATATACCCCCCTCCCGCTGGATAGCCGGAGGTATAAAAATATGTGCCGTATCAAATTTTATTAATACCGGAACAAATTTTGGAGGGGGAGGGTGATTTGGGTTTTTTTTTTAATATGAAAAGGGATCAAAGGGAAAAAAGGTACTTTTACAAGATATGTAGATTTTTTTAAAATTTCTAAAGTTAATTTTTGATAGGATTTGTATACCTCCGCCAAAAAAAGATTGGGGTATATAGGACTTCTGCTGTGTATTTAACTCTTATAAAAAGATTTCGATGCTACATTTTTGTAACTGAAAAAAAAAAGCACTCTGAAGCAGAATTTTTGTTCTGGGAAATTTGTTAACCCCTTATGACCAATAATAAAAATCTGGGTAAAAGGGTAAAAAATCAAAACCATAATGTACAATACACAGGAACACAACAAATGCATTTCTACCTTTAGGCAGTAATATAAAATTTTAAACAAAAAAACAGAAAAAGAACAAGTAATAATTAAAAAAAACCTTGTATTAATGAACAAATGGACTATCTGTGTGTATAGACACCTTTTCAAGTAACATAGTTGGTACTTCATATCTTTGAAAGGGGAGTTTATTCAAAATAAATCCCAAAACGGCTAATGATTAAAAAAAAATTAATAATAATAAATTTAGGTTTGTAATAAACAATCCAAAGGGAAGATATTTGTGATTATTTTCCAAACTTTTCCAACAAAAAATATTCTTTATCTGTATGATATATCCAGTTTAAAGAAAGAAAAAACTTAAATGACATTCCCTACAATATTCAACTCAGTAGTCCGTTAGGGGTTTTCGTGGACGTGATCGTTTGGTAGTTGGATTTACAACTACCTATGCAATCAGTACCTATCAACACTAATGTTATGAGTTCGAATCTCGCCCAGGCGATACAACATTATGTGATAAATTTTGCCAGCGACTTGTGGCAGGTACGTGGTTTTCTCCAGCGACTTGTGGCAGGTACGCGGTTTTCTCTGTGCACTCCGTTTTCCTCCACCAATAAAACTGACCCCAACGATATAACTGAAATTTGTTGAAAGTGGTGTTAAGCACCAAACCCAATAGTCCGTACGTTTCCAATCGTGTAGTTTACATTTTATCTATGCTTTTTTTTTATTGCATAGAACGCTGGGTTTTATGCAAATTCCGATTTTTTCGTAGCATTTCTGAAATTGTAATTCAAATCGTTTGACTGTTCATTTCAATAACATGCAGCTAACTTAAGTTATAAATAACGTTTTTACCTGCATTAGAATGGAATAAACCCACAAAAAAATAATGTGGCATATATACTACAATGAAATAAATTTGATATTTGGGATAGTATAGTGGTGCGTGAATAGGTCAACAGATAAGAAAAGTTTGTTTGTAGATGCCAAAAGAGTTATCGGAAGTCATAAATCGAAGACGGGCAGGCAATGCAATGGCCAATCGAAAAAGGAAAAAATGATAAACAGTGGTCTAATAAAAACTACACAGAAAACTGAAGATTGAGCAGCACGAATCCCACTTAAAACCCGGACGGAATTCTGTCGGTGACAATTTGAGTCTTTAGTTTTACATTGTATGGCAGTTCCAGGCTTTGTACCATGATCCGCCAGTCTGATTGTACAAACTATTTGAGTGCTACCAAAATCTGTCGAAAATAATTTAAAATAGTAAGAAACAGCGAATTTTCTTTATTTAACTATTTATCATGCTATTCATAATACATCTGCTCAAAATCTTTCCAAAATAAATGCTATGATTAATCCGCTTGTTGTCGAATCTTTAACAGTTAATAACACTACACAAAGAAGGAATATATTATATGTATAATTTTGTACCAACTAATTTTAAAGAGTGTGATTTAGATTTGAAGATTACTTAAATATAGATAGACCTAACATCATGTACACCTAATATAGGCTACACCAACGTACATGCCGATATGGCTTGTAAACGTCCGTTGTATTTCTTAATATGTTCATAATAAAACTCTTTTCATATGACTTTAAGACTTATACTTTTATTTTACATATACTCGTCAACTAAATCTATACTTCTAACTGTTAACAAGTAATACCACCCCGCGCTGTACTAGTTAAACCTTCAATGTTTGCACTGTCCAAGTTTGTGCCGTCATTAGGTTAACGTTAGATACAAGCGTCTTTGTGATTCAAGCGCACATGTAACCCGCATAGCCAGAAATGATGGGTACTTTGCTCATTTGCATATCTAAGATGGCGACGCCGGGACGTCTGCAATTTTCATATGATCTATATAGACGATATCATTCATAATTGCATGTGTGTCATTTTCTGAACTTGAAAATGATACATTGAATCAAGCTGAATTAAATGAAATAAAAATTAATGAAAACAATTAAATATTCGAGGTTCCTGGACTAAATGAAAATCCGAGGCGACGAACCCTTTTTTGGCCTTAAGAGTCTATGTAAAAATGTCTGAAATACATGAAACTGGTGGCGTGTGACACAAAATTTAACAATGAATGACATTTGGCGACATATTTTCTGAAATTAATTTAGATTCCTCAATAATATATGTAATTATATTAACTAACCTTATATTTCTAGCTTCTAAACTCATGGTTCCCACATTAAATATAATATGATCATTTTTGCATGATCGCGATATCAAAGACATGTCTAAAATCGTTACAAAACAAAAATATTTGAATTTTGGCAGAAGAAAAACTTTGCGGAAATAAACAATAACTTTTAATTTTCGAATCATTGACGGACACATTGAATTTCCGTACTATAGGCTATTTTTTGACAAATCTAATAAACGATCCATCAAGCTTGAAACTGCAGTCACGTGATCAAAATCTAATTTAAATATGATGAATATTTATGAGGAAAGTACCCTCAATTTCTGGATATGCACTTATGGAACAGCAGCGTCACCAAACGGGAGAATGGGTTTTTTTTATTCATGGCAGAGTCATGATTTTTGACGGTCGTCTGACTCGAATGTCATTATGAGGTAACCCACTGTAGACTAGTTTAATTTTACCTGGTGCTGTCCTAGTGTCCGTGGACTCTGTAGTCTTCCTTTTTTAATTAGGAACTTTTCCATTTCCACTTTCAAACTTTGGCACACGGCAACAAACTATACTAAATTATGTAACATGACGGAGCCAAAAGTTTCCGTAAACGATTTCAATTAATGATGTAGAATATATTTTTATTAAGAACTTTGACAAAGGTTTTTAATTCTCGTATTTTAATCAACTTTTATAATATTAATCACATTAATTTTTTTTCTGAAAACAAATCTAGTGAGGCAGTTGCCTCATTGCCTCAATGGAAGCTACGCCACTGAGTATTGTTATCTGTATTTTACCTGAGAACTAATTAGTGCATACATTTGATATATCTTTATTCTCATACAGCCAAATACAATGGTACAGAGAAAAATAACAACATAATAATAACATAACAAGACTTTTTACAAAATATACATAGGTTAATGAACAACAGTGGGTAAGCCAGGAGTACAAAAGACCTTATTGATATGTTTGATAAATATACATAATTTTCGTAACAGCGATTGTTTTTTGGTAGATAGAAGTTCAAAGAATTTGACAACATTATGTCTTTTCATAAAATATTTTGGAAGAAGCTGCTTGCGTTTATCGTTTAAAGAGGAACACTCTAAAACATAGTGGTATTCATCGCCTAATTTCTGACAATTACATAAATTACAGTACCTGTTTTCTCTATCAATATTTCTCCATCTACCGGTTTCAATCGGTAGATAGTGATTTGTTGTCCTAAATCTACACAGTCTGATTGCATCACCTATATTTAAAATATTGAAATATTCCTCGAATTCGAATTTGGTTTTAAAAATCCTATAATTTAATGCTTTTGAAGAATCTGACAGAGATGTTTGCCAATTCTGTACAAACTGATCTATCAATCGCTGTTTCACAACACATTTTAACCATTCTTTATTATTAACATTTTCTGTTTCCCATATATATGTAAATCCACACTCATTTAGAATTGTTCTGATAAAATAAACCCAATTTAAATTAGTATCACCATTTTCATTCAAATTTCTAGAAAGCCTATAAAATACATTTGAAAATTTAGCCTGCTTACCACTTAAAAGTCTTGCCAAGTATGAAATTGTCCTTACTTTTATATCAATATCAATTGGATACCTGCCTAGCTCACCATAAACCATATAGTTTGGAGTAGAGGACTTTAAATTTAAAAGTATTTTGCAGAATTTCAAGTGAACTCGTTCTAGTACTTCATTTTTGCCAAATCCCCAGACCTCGCAACCATATAAGAGAATAGGTTTTATCATTTTATCAAAGAGATCTAGCTGGATTTTCACTGATAATTTATATAACCTTCCCATTTTAAGAACTTCGTACATTGCCTTAAGCGCTTTGTCAGAAAGATGCTTTTTAGTAACATCAAAATTACATGTTTTTGTAAAAATTACCCCTAAATAATTAAATTGTTTGACTATTTCGATATCAACGTTTTAATAGGTGAATTTGAGATTTTGTCGTAGTTTTCCAAATCCAAATACCATTATTTTTGTTTTGTTCACATTCACCTTCATTTTCCAATTGTCACAATATTCACCAAAAGCATTTAATTGTACTTGAAGATCTTCAGCTGATTCAGCTAATAAAATTGTGTCATCGGCATATAACATTACAAATATTTTTAGATAAATTTCAAGTTCAGTTTCTAACTCGTCGGTGATACTTTTTAAACCAACTATATCTTTTGTCAGCAAAAATTCTTCTAGATCATTAAGAAACAATGAAAAAAGAAAAGGGGACAGGTTTTCCCCTTGTCTAACTCCAATTTCACAGTTAAAATATCCTGTAGTGTGAATGTTATATGAGATACATGACTTAACACTGGTATACATATTGAATATACTATTATACATTTTACCATTTATGTTGTTAAGCAATAATTTGTGAAAAAGGCCATCTCTCCATACTCTGTCAAAGGCTTTTTCAAAATCAATAAATGCACAATATAATTTCTTCTTTTTTGACTTTAAGATTTGAAATAGTGTAAATATAGAGAAAATATTATCTAGTGTTGAATAACTTTGCCTGAAACCACTTTGATTTTCTTTAAGCATCATGAATTCTTCAGTATAATCATTTAATCTTGCATTCAGTATTGCAGTAAACAGTTTCCTCAAACAACTAATTATTGTGATTGGTCTATAATTCATTGGGTTTTTAACATCGCCTTTGTTTTTATAAATTGGCTTAATAATCCCATTTAACCAACTTTGAGGTAATACACCTGTGTCAAAAATTATATTAAAAAGTTTTTCATAAATATGAATGAAACGATTTGATGTGGATTTAATGTACTCGTTTATAATTTCATCTTCCCCACAAGCTTTATTATTCTTTAAATTTTTTATACATTTGAAAATTTCATTCTGAGAAATATACCCATTAATATGTACATTAGAGTCATTTGGAAGTTCATTTTGTAGTGTCGTTGACTGTTGTTCATCGGGTCCTTTCGTATTCAAATCTTTAAAAAATTCATATAAGGTATTGATTTCAATATTTGGTTGTTATTTCCTCTTATGTCCACCTAAAATTTTCCAGAAATGTTTGGGATTATCTCTTGAGGCATTTTTTAAATCATCTGAAATTTGTTTACAGTAAATTTTATACTTTTCATCCATAACTTTCTTATAACCCTTTTCATCATCGATCATAATTGAACGATTTCTTACAGTGTTATTCAACTTATAACGTCTCTTAGATTTTCGATATTTTTGTCTGGCAAATTTACAGTCTTGGTCAAACCAAGGTTTTTGATTTTGACCATTTTTATTCTTGTTAAATTTACTATCAATGTTTTTACAATTAAATGTTCCAAACGTTTTCTTGGCAGAACCTGTGAAGATATTACCAAGGTCCTCTAACAATGAGTCTATTATCGCTTGATCTGTGACACCAATTTCATTTTGCCAACGTGAAAGTTTCTGTTCGAAAGTATGTAATTTTTCTTCGTCCATGTTTTCTTGAAAATCTGTTACCTTCTAATTTTCCATTACACTGTATGTGATTTTGATAAGAATGTTTTAGTATTGTTGCGTAACTAAAGTTTAATGATCTTTAATAATTGTGGATTTATGATAGATGTTGTAGATGTGTATTGCAGAGACATGTTTGTGTATTGTGCAACAACTCAACTATAACCGTTTTTCTATAAAAAAAAAAAAAAAGTCAAATAAGTGAGAAAAAAAAATGTATTTGGACAATTAATTATGATTCTTTAAATAAAAACACAATTTCATTAAAACTCCATAACAGAACAGAAAAATAATCATGATCAGTAGAGTTCAACTTTTGGGGGGAGGGAATAACAATATTTGTACACTTTTTGTATTGCGATCATACATTTCAAGAACCGGTACAAATATGTATTTAACAATCTGGAATTAAGTATTTAAAAACATTTACTTTCATTTGCAAGGTTCTTTGTTGTCATTTGACCCGTCTATCATGACTGTCCTTAGTGCACTTGTAAAAGACTTCAATCAAATGATTTAGTCTTGGACCAAATTTACCTTAACTTAGAAATAGAAAAATTACATATTAAATTCAGTAAATATATATTGGGGGTTAATAAACGAGCAACAAATTTTGCAACACTTTCAGAGTTAGGTCGATTCCCACTTCATTTTGATATTATCAAATCAATGATTCGTTATTGGTATAGATTAGAAAACTTAGATTCTAACTTTACCTTGTTAAAAGATGCATATGAAGAATCAAAAAAATTATTTGAAATCAAAATCCCCTCTTGGTATGGTTCAATAACATTACTTATTAAAAATATTAGAGGACTAAAAGAATTATCTAATGTGTCCAAACATAAATTCAAATCTTCTTATAAAGATGTCATATATCAAGTCTATAAAGAGAATTGGGGAAAACAAATGTTAAAACATTCAGAAGGTAAACTATGTAGCTACAGTAAATTCAAAACATACTTTGGACTTGAAAAATATTTATGTATATTGAAATCCTTTGAGCAGAGGAGAAATTTTACTAGGTTTCGTATTTCATCACACAGATTACAAATTGAGAGGGGGCGATATCAGGGTGCTCTCCGACAAGACAGACTTTGCCTCCGTTGCACATCTGGTGAGATAGATGATGAGAAACATTTTCTAATATCATGTTCTACATGTCCTGTAATAAGAACAAAAATGTTCAGCAGGATTAATAATATCTGTCAAAACTTTCATGTCCTCAATCCAGAACAGAAATTATACTGGCTTCTTAATAATGAAAATGAGGAAATTCTAGCCAGTATTTGTAATTTGATAAAACAAAGCACAATATAATTAAATAATTGCTCTTTTACACTGTGCACGGGATGGCATGTTTAGAAAGGAGAAATATAATATAAATTGATAATATTTCTAAATAAATAGAATAAATTTAAAGAAAAACACATATTACTGGGTTTGATCTGAATTTCTTCTTGATTCATTTTAACATGCCTTTGCACTGTCGCTTGGTGCACCCTGTAATTGAGCAATAACATGATGACATATTTCCTCCAACTAATTCTCCTGCTCTAAACACAAGGTGATACATCCGAATGGATAACAATAATAATAATAGATATAATAATTAACTATTTTTTTATTTTTTATTTTTACTTATATATAGTATATGATAAGTATTTAATATTATATATAATTATTTACTATATAATTGTGAGAAAATGCAATTATCAGATAGGGTGTGTCAGAAGCACCGTCCCTTGGTGTTTTTAGCAGGTTTACTACTTGTTAAGGAATATGCAACATATGTAAAGTTTCACACTGGATCTGAGATATAGGGGACAAACCAGAACATGATCCACTAAATAATAATTATATTTATATTTTTAGAAATATAAAAACTTTAAACTATGACCTTTTTCTTTTTTGTGTATGTCTCATTTATCAATCATGAATGTTTGTATTGTTAATGATGCCTCATGTGGGCCCTATGATTAGGCAATAAGATATATTCTATTCTATTCTGTATGGCTCTTAGTGCACTAAAGAGGTCCTTTGCGGTATTTCTACGGACCCTTTTTTTACCTATGATTTTCTGGATTATCACTTTGGCTTGTTGCTTCGTATTCGTTTGCCGATGTCCTATTGTAAATAATTACACCTTTTTACATACACTGTAATCAAAGGGTTCTTTTTATTATACATATGCTTGAGTTACTCTCAATACTTCATTCATCACATTAATGAATGACATATTGAAAGGAAAGGCAAATGGGTAGTTAGAAGACACTTTATTTTATAGTGTTAAAGGGTATACATATTTACACAATGACTTGTAAGTCCAACACAAAAAAAACAGTCTTTACAGTTTGACACAAAGAAATGAGAAAACTTTTATTGTTCTTCATCCTGAAGTAACGAGGAGGTTTTGAATAGCGAGTACTTGAGAAATAACATATATCACACAGCAAGTTGATAGCTTAATCTGTAATAAAGTTTAAAACAGCAAAAAGAACCAGATACTATATCACGGTCTGTGTTAAGGACAATGCATAGCAAAATTATGCATACATGTATCAGTGTATACATATTGTGACTTTCTGTCCTACCTAACATACAAAAATATAAGTTGTGACTTTTTATCCTGTGACTTTTTGTCCTAGGAGTTTTGTGACTTTTTGTCCTGTGACTTTCTGTCCGTTTACCGAAAAGAATCATATATTTAGGTTTTGTGCCTTCTGGGGGTCACTGAGCAAAGAGGTTTTTTTCTTTAAACACTAACTTTGTAAACTCAGTTGCCACCCGATCTCCTAACCTTTAATTTTTAGTTCTTAATTAAAATTAAAACATCTTTTATGAACATCGATCGTTAAAATTGTGAATACATATTAATTATGATGAGACAGCTATACATAGTTAGGCACAGCCAGAAATGATGGGTACTTTGCTCATTTGCATATATAAGATGGCGACGCCGGGACTTCTATATAGACGATATCATTCATAATTGCATGTGTGTCATTTTCTGAACTTGAAAATGATACATTGAATCAAGCTGAATTAAATGAAATAAAAATTAATGAAAACAATTAAATATTCGAGGTTCCTGGACTGAATGAAAATCCGAGGCGACGAACCCTTATTTGGCCTTAAGAGTCTATGTAAAAATGTCTGTAATACATGAAACTGGTGGCGTGTGACACAAAATTTAGCAATGAACGCAGGAGTCGGAAGTTCTATCAATAATAAGGTATAGGGGCACCTCGAAGATCGCTGGGCAACTATAAAAAAAACACCAGGAGTGCAACGCATTTTTGGGGGGTTGGCCTAAATCTATACCTACCGATCATGGATCTGGGGATGGTGGTGTAGAAGGGTAAAATGTACGAAACTGCTACAAAACCGTGTGGTAAGTACAAGAAAACATGATATTTATTTAGTTTAAACATCCAAGATTAGGATTCAACCTTTTATTCCTTGCTGATCTACCTGTAGGTATAGATTTAGGCCAACCCCCCAAAAATGCGTTGCACTCCTCGTGTTTTTTTTATAGTTGCCCAGCGATCTTCGAGGTGCCCCTATACCTTATTATTGATAGAACTTCCGACTCCTGTGCAATGAATGACATTTGGCGACATATTTTCTGAAATTAATTTAGATTCCTCAATAATATATGTAATTATATTGACTAACCTTATATTTCTCGCTTCTAAACTCGGGGTTCCCACATTAAATATAATATGATCATTTTTGCATGATCGCGATATCAAAGACATGTCTAAAATCGTTACAAAACAAAAATATTTGAATTTTGACAGAAGAAAAACTTTGCGGAAATGAACAATAACTTTTAATTTTCGAATCATTGACGAACACATTGAATTTCCGTACTGTATGCTATTTTTTGACAAATCTAATAAACGATCCATCAAGCTTGAAACTGCAGTCACGTGATCAAAATATAATTTAAATATGATGAATATTTATGCGGAAAGTACCATCAATTTCTGGATATGTAGACCAATTTGGCGCCTCTAATAATGAAAACTTATAATTTCAAGGATGGTGTATACTTTTTTATCATCTAAAACATAATTACAATTACTATTATCAGTCAAGAAAATATCTTACTTTAAATATTCCAGAAAATCTAACACAACCCTGCTTTTGAAAATAATTTAACGTGACGTCTGCTTTCGAAAATAAATGAGCCTGAAATTAAATGAATGTGAAGTGACGTCAGTTTCAGCGTTACGTCGCTATTTATAGTTGCACTAACATTTCTGTGCAGTGCACCAAAAATCCGGTACAGGCTCGCGCATTGAATATAAATTTATTAATCAATCAAAATAGCGTATCGAAAAATCTTTGACCAATCAGAAATAAGTGCACCAAAATTTTGGTGCAGGCTTGCGCATGAAAGCCTAAATCAATAATCAATTATTTATTATTCTAGTCACGGGTAGCGTTAACGGTTCATTCAACCTATGCCAACATTTTAAAAAATATGTATAAAAGGGTAAAAAAGATTGTTGGCATAGGTTGAATAGGTTAATTGTTATATAAACATGACTAGTCATGTTTAATTAGTGTAAAATCAGGGGAGATGTCAATGTACTCCAAGTCCACAATTAATTTTTAATGTAAGGTTGTCTTGTTTTTGTGTGAGTATTGAGTGAATAAACTTAGTAGGAAATAAGTATTTAAAATCATATTTTATGGAAATAACAAACAAAAAATCAGTATATCATCACATATATTTAATATCAAACTTTATAAAAAAAAATTAGGATATTATAACCACATATATTTTAACATCCATCATTATGAAAATAAAATAGGATATTATAAGCATATATATTTGTATATCATACTTCATGAAAATAAATTAGGATGTTATAAGCACATATATTTTTTTTTATCATACTTCATGAAAATAAATTAAAGACACAGATATTATTCATTAATTACTGTAATCAAATATTATCCCCAATCACATCAATATGAAAATGACTGATCTTATGATTAATTAGCTTGGAGTGAAATTAATTATCTTATAAATAATTAGCTTGGAGTGAACTGAATTATCTTATGATTAAATAGCTTGGAGTGAGCAAATAAAAAATACTCTTCAAAATTATGATAATTCTAAACTTATAAATAAATTTTATTAAAAACTTTTGAATTTAGATGTTAAGAAAATTGCTTAATTGCGTGAGTATCATATAATATTTTAAATTCATACATTTTAGAAAGATTGTTTACTTAAATTATTCTAAAATTTTATATTTTCATCTTTTTTATTTACAGATTTTTGTTTAATTTAATTTTATATATAAATTTTTACAAAAGTTTAATTTTTTTTTTCAAGTTGTTAAATTTTAACAGTATTGGGTTTTTTTTTATAATAAATTTCACTTTGAGACCTGCATTTCCAAATTTACTTACCTGTAGCTGTCATTAATTGGTTTTTAACAACAATATATTTTTATTCAAAATGCTTGTTACATTCTTACTTCAAAAGCCCAAGCTACTTATGAAGTATTTCATATTAATATTTTCTTATATAATTAAAATACTTTCAAATAATATAATATAACTGATGAGTATCAGACTTTAATTAAATATACCTATACATACGCACCTACATCTACACACATACATCTATGCATATACACACATACATATACATGCATAAATATACATATACATATATACAATGCATACATATTTATATTTCAATATTTTCCCTTATTTTAACTAACAGTTTACTATTTTGGAGTTTTTGCACCTGGCTTATTCTCGTAATATATTCTCTCACAAATAAAGAATATATGTTTACTTGTTTGGTCTTTTGTTCAGATACATAATATGCTTTGTATATAGAAAATCCTAAAATTGTTAAAAAATAGTTGAAATCAAAATAATCTTTATCAAATATCTTATACCCAAAAACAATATGTTTTAATGTGATAAAATTTTCTATATTAGATTTTTTCAATATTTGTTGTATTTTCACCCAAAATTCTTTCAGATAGGGACAAGACATAAGGTAATGTAGATAGTCTTCATCTTGACCACAGAAATTACATTGGCTATTAATAGCAATTCTCCATTTCATTAATAGTTTCTTTGTAGGAATTATATATTGCAATAATTTCCATTTGAATATTTTTAGCTTATTTTCTTCTAAATAATGAAAAATGAAAGAGTAAAGCTGACTCATGTTTGGTTTTTCATTTATTAGCAAGTACCTTAACCATGTATTTATACCTATTGGTTTCAAAAATTTTACATTAATATATTCATTATAAAAATATTTGATGGACAGTTGTGACGGGTCTATACATTTTCCATTTACTATAAACTTATCTTTTTGAAAATTTACAACACTTTTAATAGAGTTTTGAGCCTGTAATGTATGATACCATTCATTAGGTATCGCTTTTTTTAGGCAGATAAATTCAGATATCCAATTATTCTTGTATTTTAATTTATCTAAAATTAAATTCTGACTTATTTCCCCGTTTTCATTTAAAATATCATTGATATAAATTAAATCACTATTTATCCAATTATCAAACATTAAACTTTTATTTTTAAACATTATAAATTTATTTCCCCATATAAGCTGTTTTCTAATCTCTGCAAAATGTGATAGCGTTTTTGTTTGACCTCCACCTATTTTTATCCAGGTTTGCAATATTTCTTTATAAAAATCAGGAATATATCTTAAATAATCTTTAATTTTTTTGTTGTTGTTGTCATTAATTGTTGTATAAACACCTGTAATATAATGTTTGTTGGCATACCTTGAATATGATATTTCAAAATGTTGGCGTAGGTTGAAGACGGGTCACAAAATGTGTATTGAATTTCTGATTATTGCCAAAGATTGTAACACATGTATTCAAGTATTCGGTCAGAGTCTCGTCGACCGGATGTACAATGACACTTGTATATTCTGCCTGGCGACTGCCTGTGTGGTCCTAAACTCATTACGCAATATTAGGTACCCTGCTGAGTGAACCGGTGTGAATGTACCTGTCGTTTTCAGAATGAAAATAAAAATAAGTAAATCCCGCCTTTCACTTCTTATTTCAGGAATTATTTGCCTTAATTTATTGAAGAATAACATATTTAAAATTAAAATATGGTCTCTCGCTTCTGAAAATACATGAAAAATATAAGAAATATATTTTCCGCATAATATTTTACGCTTCGCTCATCAAAAATGACAAACAAACAAAAAAGGAAAAGAAATTAACATTTTTAAGTCACTTGCTCGCTCCAACGTTTTTAGCACAAAATCCGAAGAACAAGAGGTAAATTTAGTGTGGCCTAATCTCTGTATATTTTGACTGCTCTTCATCTGTTTATACCGCTCATTATCATGATCTCTTCCGAACTTTGTCTGAATGAATATCAGTGGATATCAAAATTATAGGTCAAGTTTGCTTACGGGGTTCCGAGCTGCAAAAAATCATATATTTAGGTTTTATGCCTTCTGGGGGTCACTGAGCAGAGGTTTTTTTTCTTTAAACACTAACTTTGTAAACTCAGTTGCCACCCGATCTCCTAACCTTTAATTTTTATCTTTTTAATCTTTTATGAACATCGATCGTTAAAATTGTGAATACATATTAATTATGATGAGACAGCTATATATAGTTAGGCCAATTTGGCGCCTCTAATAATGAAAACTTATAATTTAAAGGATGGTGTATACTTTTTTATCATCTAAAACATAATTACAATTATAATTGTTCCTGTTACTTCAACGTTATATTTATTCTAATGTTTTAAACATATTTTATCTTTAATAAATAATAAACGATCTACAAACTCGTCTTGGAAAGCAAATAGTGTGTATGCAAATTCCCATTTTATTAATCCCAACAATACACAAGTTACGCGTTGTCAAAATTATCCATTATATTTATCAGTACATTAGCAGTAAAACAAAATGAACATAATTGTAAAAGGGATCCTACATATAGTGAATATAGGTGACTGTTGTAAAACACTCTTTCCGTTGTAAATATAAAGGAAAAGAAACATTTTGTTCATTTAAAATAGTTGTTTGTCAAAAAGGTACGTAGCTGTTCACTTCAGTATTTAATTTACCAACGGTTATTAGATTTAAATTACAGTCCTCTGAGCGCTTTAAATGAAGCGAATTTAACATCAGCGACCCAGACTTTAAATTTCAATCCCACAATGCAATTATCGGGCTAAAACGTCACAACCCATGAAAAAATTAGAAATTAAAATTACAAATTTGCGATTTGCTTCGTTATTTGTGGAAATATGTCGATAAAACTTTGTGAATATGTATTTTATATCATCAGGAACATATTTAGCTAACATGTAAAAAATCGCGAAGTTTCCCTTTAACACCCCTTTCCGTAATATGTCAGTTATATATATACATGTATATATATTGGCGGTCAATTTTATCAGTGGAGGAATTCGGAGTACCCAGTGAAAACGACCGACCTGCCGCAAGTCACTGACAAACAGTGGTATAAAAGGAAAAATATTAACTGTTGTATATAATATGTATGATAAAATACAATCATGTGTACAATATAACGGAGAACAATCTGAATTCTTTCCCTGTCTCACACCGAGAAAATGTATGTGTGAGACAGGGAGAAAATTGACCGACTTTTTATTTTCCGTATTTCTAAATGATTTAGAGAATTTTTTATCTGAATCAAACATTTCTCCGTTAGAGCAAATACAAGAAAAGAATTTTCAGGAATTAAACACACTTTTCAAAGTATTTCTTATCTTATATGCGGACGACACTGTTGTTTTAGCGGAATCCGCAGAGGGAATGCAGAACGCGTTAGATATTTTTCATTTATATTGTAAACAGTGGAAATTAGAAGTGAATGTGAATAAAACAAAAATTATTATTTTTTCCAAAAGAAAATCACGTTCAAATTTTGAATTTAAACTACAACATGAAACAATAGAAGTTGTAGATTCTTTTTCATATTTAGGGATATTATTTAAATATAATGGATGTTTTTCAGAATCCAGAAAGAAATTGGTTAATCAAGCACAGAAATCTCTGTTTAGCATTTATAAAAAATATTAGGAATCACAATATTCCTATTGATTTACAATTAAAAAATGTTGATGCCATGGCAGAGCCAATTTTACTTTATGGTTCTGAAATATGGGGTTACGAAAATATTAAAATAATTGAACAAGTGCATTTGGGTTTTTGTAAACGAATATTGAAGGTTAGATCTTCTACTCCTAATGTTATGGTATATGGAGAACTTGGGCGATATCCACTGAAAATAAGAGTTAAAATTAGAATGATATAATTTTGGAACAGATTAGTTAACAATAATGAAAGAATGAGCAATTGTGACTTTTGTATTCTTTAAAGAGTAATGGTATTCAACCATTTAATTGGTTGAATTGTATCGAATCTATATTTAATGATGTTGGTCTGTCATATATTTTTGAAAATTAAATAGGTTTTATTGATGTAAAGTATATTACTCAAATTTTACATGATCAATTTATTCAAAAGTGGTTTAGTGATATTGAAAATTCGTCAAGAGGCGAATTTTATAGTTTATTCAAAAAGAATTTGGATTAGAAAATTATTTACTAAAATTACCAGTATAAAATAGAATATGGATGACAAAATTAAGAACATGCAATCTTCGTATTCCCATTGAAACAAGAAGATGGGAAAATATTCCAAGACAAGAAAGAACTTGTACATTTTGTAATGATAATGTTGGCAATGAATTTCATGTATTTTTTATGTGCAATAATGACAGAATAGTGAATCTCAGAAATATTTATTTACCAAAATATTATGTGCAATATCCTAATATAACAAAAATGTCAGGCTTATTATCACTATGCAATGTTCAGTTATACAAACATTTTACTATATTTATCAAAAAAGTAAATGCTGTGTTTGTAACGTGTTTTGTGTATGTATTATTGTCTGTTTATTTCGTCTTATTGTAATTATTGTATTGTTCTCATGTTACACTTTATGTGTCTGAGCGTTATTCAATAAAATCTTGACAAAATATATCACAAAAAGTTGTATCTAGTAGAAATGGATGGTTGTTATGGAAACTATTACATCAGTTTATGGGCAAATATGAATTGACCAACAGGTTTCTTTTTAAAATTCATACAAATCGAGGGCAGTAGCCCATGGGTGTGATCGATGCATCGAGATGCTCTCTTTTCCCGCTCTTATTCTTCTTCTTCTTCTTCCCGTCAGGAGAATACTCTATATTGAGTGTTGACTCTCCGCGCATGTCTCTTCTGTACAGTTAAAAGCAAATCGTATATACAGTTAAAAACGGAATGAACGTATTTACATCTAGGATAGCACTGGTAGGGTGATGGACCCTAACCCTGCCTGGAAGTGATCAATGGTGTTGACTTGACGTAGAGTTGGTGGTATGGTGTTCCAGGTGATGATGGTACGCGGTAAGAAAGAATATCGATATACATCAGCATTTGTATACAGTGTTCTGTAGGCTGCATTACCACTGGTTCTGTTGTCTGATGGCGTGAGAATGTGTTCCGCATGGACATCAACTAAGTTGTTAACTATTTTGTACATGAATGTTGCTCTTGGTTTGGCTCTTCGTTGTTCTAGTGACTCCCACTGTAACCTGGAGATCATTGATGTTACTACTCCAGGTTTTCTATCATAAAAAGTTGTTATATACAAATCTTGCAGCTTTCCTTTGTAGTGCCTCTAGTTGTTGTATGTTGTTCCGGGTATAAGGGTCCCATACTGAGTTTGCATATTTAATAGATGGTCGTACCAAAGTTGTGTATGGGGCTGCTTTCACTTCTTTTGGGCAGGAATGTATATTGCGCCTTAGGAAATCAATGGTGCGGTTGGCTTTTGCTGATATGTTGTTAATGTGGCTGGTCCAACTTAAGTCTGAGCTGAATGTAGCTCCAAGGTATTTGCTGTCTTTGGTAACCTTTAGTATGTGGTTGTGTAGAGTGTAGTTGAATTCAGCTGTTTTCCTCTTTTTGGTTAAGTGGATGGTGAAATATTTACCTGCATTGAACTGCATCTGCATTTTTTTCTCCCATATTTCTAGCTGTTGTAGGTCGTTTTGTAATTGATGCTGGTCATTGTTGTTAATCACACGATAGAGGAGGCAATCATCAGCGAATAGTCGTGCATTTGATGTGACATATTCGTGCAAGTCATTGATGAATATGAGGAACAACAGTAGTCCAAGTACCGTGCCCTGGGGCACCCCAGAGTCTACATCACAGGTGGAAGAGTGTGTGCCGTCTAGTAGCACCTGTTGAGTACGTCCTATAAGAAAGTCTTGTATCCATTTCAGTGTTGTACTACAAATGCCATAATGGTCAAGTTTCATTAGTAGTCGTCTATGTGGAACCTTGTCAAAGGCTTTCGAAAAGTCAAGGAGGATGGCATCTATCTGTTTTCCACTAGACATTTTCTTTACTAGCTCTTGTACAGTTGCTATGAGTTGGGTTTCACAAGATCGACGGGCTCTAAATAAGGGTAATAACAAAATTACCGAACTCCGAACAATCTTACAAAGGGAAAGTCAAAACTCATAATTATATAAACAGACAAAATCAGTCAACAACCGAAAACTGTGAAAACCGTAATGACCCTGACTTGGTACAGGCATTTCTAAAGAAATGGTGGGTTGAATCAGATTTTAAGGCGCCAAACCTCCCGCTCTCATTACGGTTCAAAGGTTGCGGCTGTCACTGTAACAGTATTTAAATACAGGAACAAAATAGGTAAAATAGTTGTCAAAGCAGTACCATATTTGGTTGTGCGATAATAAGTTGTTTTGTGAAAGATGGTTCATGATGTTACTGTGGATAATATGCTCAAGAATTTTACTGCATATGTGAAACCGGTCTGTAATTTGCCGGTTTAGACTTGTCACCTTTTTTAAAATAGGAACGATGTTAGCTTTCCTCCAGTCCTTGGGGACAGTCCCCTCGTCAAGTGATGTCTGGAATATCCTTGTAATAGCTGGCGCGATGACACTGGCTAAGCTATTTAGTAATCTTGGCGAGATGGTGTCTGGTCCAGCTGCTTTGTGAACTTTCAAGTTCTGTAATAGTTTTAAGACGCCTTTTTCCATAACTCTGATTTCTGGAAGTTTTGGGATGGTATTTCTCCCGACGTCAGGTAAATTGGTTAGGTCTTCCTGTGTATATGCTGATTTGAACTGTGCATTACGTATTTCCGCTTTGCTGTTACTAGCGCTATGCAACATTCCATCATTTCCCCTCAGAGGAGCAACACCATAATTTTCTTGTTTCTTTGCCTTTATGAAGGATCAAAATCTCTTGGGGTTTCCTGTTTGATCTGGACTAATAATGTCATGTATATAGTTGTTATATGCTTTCCTAGCAGCTTTTTGTGCTTCAGCTTTGAGTTTTAGGAACCGATCTCGGTCTTTCTGGTTGTTTGTTTTCCGAGCTTTCCTTCCAGCTTTGTTCTTTTTGTTGATAATTTTACTTATTTCAGTTGTGATCCAGGGGTAAGTTTGTTTTGATCTAGATAGGTTGGATGGAACATGTTTCTCCATAGCATTCAGAAGGATGTCTTTAAAGGAAGTCCACATGTTGTCAATTGTGAGGAAAGATACTGACATGAAATCTTTCAATTTTGTTTGTACTTCTGTACGTAGTTCATCCATATTTGTTGATTTCCATAAATATATTTTACGTTTTGTTTCTTTGGTTCTGTTGATTCTGATGTTGGTGTCAACTAAGACAATGTCATGATCACTTATTCCTGGCAGAGGTTTACATTTATTTACCAGTGATCTGTGTGTGGTAAAGACAAGATCTAGGGTGTTGTCAAGTCGAGTGTGGAAATCCACTATTTGTTCCATACGTAAGTCTTGTACTATATCGATCAAGGACTTGTTTATGTGGTTTGGATATGTTGAACCTTCAATAGTCATTTCATTCCAGTTAATATCAGGTAAGTTAAAGTTACCTGCTATCCATAAGCTGTTGTGTTTAGCTATTGTCTTTAAATGGACAAAGTCATTGTGGATCTTCTCTGTATACGTCATATCCTGCAAGGATGGTGGTATATACAATGCAGATAGAATTATAGATCTCTGGTTCCCAGCAGGCACACAACGTTGTTTCAACGTTGTTTTTAGTAGTTGAATTTGCAACGTTGACACAACGTTGAAAACAGGTTGTATATCCGACTTGTGAGTAACTTCCCACTTACTTTTTTTTACGACCATGTTCCTTTGTATTATATATTTTATATGATTATTATCATCCAGTTATTGGGCATTATTAAAATATTATTATTATTATTATTATTATTATTAATTAGCAATATTTTTGTGTTTTATTTGCTTCATCGAGTATCAAAGTTTCTTTAAATTGATTTACCTGATTTTCTTGGTGAAATGTAGATGCAGATTGTTTCTTTATTAATCGATTGATATATGACACCTGTGAATATGAGATCATATGACATTCAAAATTAACGCGCCAATTTACTGGTTATCTCTCGGAACATCTATACAGGAAAGTATCAAGGTTATTCCGATAGGCAATAATTTTGCACTGCGCATGAGCACAAGTACACGATTATTGTCGATAACTGCATTTCAAACGGTTTCAAACAGAAAGAGATTGAAGATTTGAAGAAAGAGATTCAAAACCACTCTCGTAAGTATTGTAATCAAAGAAATATTGATAGAATTTGTATGATATGATACAATTTATTCAACAGCTGGTGTAAAATATAATTAAATAAGTTTTAACAGTGTTTAATCACAGGCGCATGGGGCATGGATTTCGTTTCCTCCTCCCCTCTTTTCTCTACTACCCCCCCCTTTTTTTTTCAAAATTTTCATATTAATCATTCCTTTTTCAAAATGTTCATAATCATTCGTTTTTCTTCATTTGACAATATCAGTAGACGTGATACATCATGAATAATACGTGTATTCTGTGTCCACAATTTTTCGACTGATACAGTATAAGAGAGAAGGTAATTAAGCAACTCATTTTCATATTTCGCGCCATATCGTTCACCTCGGTTGGGAAACCCCGTGTTTTTTTTACACGTTTTACCTTGTCTACATATGGCACTGTCGTATCAAACTGTTTCTAAGACACTTACCTAATTGCTCATGTTCGAATTTCAGTCGGTACGTCGATCTTTTCCAAGAAATCTCGCCGAGAATAGCGAAGCAGCTTCGTTTCTAGGTCAAACTACATCATATTAGACGGAAGTGCAAGAACGATAACCCTGAGTTTTTTACGAATGGAATACCTGCAATGAAAAACCCAGATGCGCTCCGAATATTTTCCCCGGAATTTTTTTGGCTGAAAATATAAATCGCTGAAAAAACAACAGCAGACGGATTATTTCGTAAAAATGGCACAACGACCATCTGAATATGGAAACATTGAAATAATTTCATGGTAAATAATTGTTAACACATACAAAGAATTTCTCTGGGAGAAATTCAAACTGAGGAATAGATATGATTGAATGATTAGAAATGAAGTCAAAATTTCAATGAAAAAGAAATATTCAGCTTGCCTCTACTTCAAATTATTAAAATCACATCGACACATGCAATTTGATGTTAATATAAGATTGTATGAATATTGACACGAACAAGTTAAAATAAGGAAAAAGAGATGAAATAATAAAGAAATAAAGAAATTTTATTGAAAAGAAATTTGTAAACAGAAAGTTAGAAAAAGGGGGGTGTTTAAAGCTGATGGACCACTTCCTCGATTATTGCACAGGATGATATTGTGCATGATTTCAGTGCATGTTTTTATTACTAACAATTCAAGTGAAATTAATTCTTTTTTGTATGCAAAGTACAAATGTATGTGCACAACAGACAAGGCTTGAATCGTGTTTTATTCTCACATTGCTTCAACATGTGTGAACATTCTTAAAACCAATGTTTTTGAATGAAAATATTGCAAACTAAAACCTTACAGATACATGTAAATTGTAACTTCTCATTTCAAACATGTATTTTATAAGAAAGAAATGTCTAAATAATTGAGTTTAACTTAAATACAAAGTCAATAAGGAGCAAAAATCCTCTTAATCCACAAGTATGCTAGATGAAGGTAAGGCCTGATAAAATTAAATTTTAGCTTCTCATCCCCTCCCTCCCCTCTTTTCTGAGCAGCAAAATCATTATTTTCAAGTTTTGTGGAATTTTCTTAAAGTGGCGATCACAACTGAATTTTTATTAGCCACATCTGAAGTTTATTCGCCCATGGCGAATGTGGCGACCTTTAGCGCTAACACAGATGCACACTCTTTAGGCATTCAGTATAATAAAAAACATACTGCCCTTGGATGAAGGCGTTGGGGTGATAATATTTTCCCTCGTGTGTTAATCTACCCTAACACCATCATCCAAAGGCAGTATGTTTATATTAGTATATGTTAGTACTTTTATTAATTTGTTTTTGTTCATTTTATATAGGCTTCCAACGGAAAGTCTTGTTCCTGTTGACAGAAATCGAGGATCATGTGAAAAACCAGTCCACTCCAGCTGTCAACCATTCTGGAGATGTTGAATGGCTCGATACCAAATGCTGCTCATTGGATGAGTTTAGAGGGCTGGAAGGAAAACTTGCTCACCAAACTCAGCAGTCAAAGATGGCAAGTTAATATTTGTAATATCTCTAAGTACATGCTTGAATGCTACATTACCCATATTTATCCATGAACATTTTTGTGTTATATTTTGCTACCATACATATCCCATATTTTAATTAGATGTTTATTTTCTATTCCAGAAACAGCACCTGAATAAAATTGGTGGTATTGATGCCATAGACCACTTAAAAAAGGCAATACTGAGGTAAAACATGTCTCTTTCATACAAATGAATTTTAACTTCAAGCATCATATGAGAATTGCATGAAAAGATATTTATTGTTTCAACCATTCAAGTTAACATTTACATCAACTGTTGTCTAAAGAAATCTATAAACCATCTTAATGCTGATGCACATACTTTTTTTGTAGAACTATGTCTAATGGCTTAATGGCAAAGATGAATTTGAAAGGGGAAAAAAATTAATTTGCATTTGGTGACACAACACTTTGCCGCATTATTGTTGGTAAGTTTCTTTTCATGTTGTCATTATTAATAATGCATGGTATAATACTATGAAGATTTGGAAAGAGGTGTTCCATTCTTTTAGCAAAGAAATTGTTTTGCACTTAAACCAAATATCAGGGGGCTTGGGTAGCTGAGTGGTATAGGTAGTTTATCCGTACAGACCATTGCAGCCTATCACCGCTGCAGGCCGAGTTCGCACCCTGCTTTATACGCTTGCAAAAAAGGGTGCACTCGACTTCTATGTGATAAAGTTTACCAGTTACTTGCCCAAGCAAGGTCGGTGGTTCTCTCCGGGCACTCCGGCTTCCTCCACCACTAAAACTGGTCGTCATGATATAGCTGAAAAATTGCTGCAGTGACATAAAACTCCATTCAAACAAACAAACAAAAAGAAATCCAAATATCAAGTGGAGCATGAAAATGGCCCAAATATGATAAACCAAGACGAGCTATATTTAGACGAAAGTGATGGAAGATGTAGCGAAATTTTTAAAATATGCCCCAGAGAGAGATGGAGGTGGAGGGAGGAAAAAAGACTGAAAACTTAAAAATTATTTTTGTAGCTCTTACCGTTTCCGAGATGTAAGTTGACGAATAGGGCCAATATCCAAAATGGTATTTTTCCAATATTTGACAAAATTTCAAGTATGCTTTGTTCAATTTTCATTTAATTTTTACACAGCATTTCTTGCAATGAAATACAGCCTGGTGCAGAAAATGGAGGATGTAGCCCTGCCCATTTTGAAAAAAAAGAGGCCAACTGGGGCTAAAATGACACTTTGTTAAACATTTTTTCATATCGAGAGTTCATTTCTCATCAGATTTTGATGTAGTTTCTTTTTTTAAACAGAAAATTAACAGCACGACAATGTAGCATGTACATTGTTGGTATATATCAGGTGAGCCTCTTGTTTGCCATGCTGTGGTCATATGCTTTTCCCTTTATTCGCTTCATGTTGTAATATAGTCAAGTAATCCTGAATTTACCACAGTCTTTGGGTACACAGATTAATATGAATTGATTTGTTATCTTAAATTTCAGCATTGATTTGGGATACAGTAAGAATGTGCATATGTATATAGATGTATTTAGTAGAACCTCTCCTATTTGCAAATTCACTTGTTTATATCCGTTGATGTGGTTAATATAAGGGGAGAATATTTAACTTGTACGCTATATAGCAATATTTTCGCATGCAGAGAGGTCATTTTTATCCCCCCTCTTTTGGAGGGGTGTATACTGTTTTACCTCCCACAAATTTGTCACATTTATTGAGACTATTTATTTATCCCATTTTTATGCAGTTTTCCCATATTCTGTTAAAATATTTTTAAATAGAAAGTCGACAAATTTTATATAGCTTTTCTATTTCCTAAATATAAAAGGGCTGAAATGATCGTTTTCCTTTTATGTTCCAATTTGAGATATTTCATATCGTGTAGGTGCTGAGAAGTTTCAAATTATAACGGATTCCATTGTTCTACATACATTATCCTGCAACATAAGTAGTGTTGGGAAATCGGAATTATTTCATAATTGATTATCGAAAATAATCAGAAGGGCATAATCAATTATTAATCGATTATAATTGGACTAAAACGAGTTAAAGTATAGTAGTAGCAAAAACTTTTAGAAACAAAGTTTTAAGTAAAATTGATGTAAAAAGACAAAATTATGACTAAAATAGTACACTATAATAACCTGTAAAGTAGATGACCAGTCTACAATCTACTAATTAGTTACTGACAGCTTTTTATTGATTTTTAAGGAAAATTGCATTAAAGAGGGAGAGGCGTTAAGGTGCAAAATTGGTCCCACATTATATAAAAAAATATTGTTTGACATAGAATAAAAACAATTTACTAATTTAATTGTTATATAAACAAATTTTCAAAAAATATATCTTTCCGTGAAATTGGGTGCATTATGATGTTATAATGACATCATAATTAGACGGATAATGCTAAAAATGGACTATAAACGACATATTTAATGTACATTTTAGCTATTTTATATACCTCCACAGTCTTCCACCAACACCAAATTGAGCAGTTTTGAGAATAGAGGGTTAATGATTATATCAAAATATTTTGTTGGTGTAGGATTGTGGAGGCTGTTAAATATTAATTTATTTATAACCTCAGCCAGACCCTTAAAATCAATATTTTCACTCTTCTGATTGTATATATGAGACCATTATATACACAATCTCTGTACATTTCATGATTCATTTTAAGTAATGAAATTCATCAGTAAATAACTGTTTCTGTAAATAATTGTATTTATTTTAAATACAGTTTGTGTACATTGAAATCAGGAGAAAAACTCCGTGCATGCAATCCGGCATCAATGACATAAAAGGAACTGGGGACTATAAGTGCCATATATGGCCCCATATTTAATGAATCATTATCTTAGAAAATACTTGATTAAAATTTGATGTGTTTTATATTACAGACGACATCATACTTTTGATGTTAAAACTTGTTTCCAGCAAAATCGATACGTATTTGACGTCATTGTGATGTCGTGAGCGTTATTTGTTTTCCGTATGTCGTGGAATTTTGCCCGTGATATTTCGATGGTTTTCGAAGAAAAATCTTTTACCAGATTATTAAAATAAATAAAACACAAATACTGTTAAAGTATTTTTTTGGTGCACAAGGTGTTAAATTTCTAGAAAAACGACGGGAAAATGTTCAAATATACCAAGCGCTTAGATGACGTTTTGATATTTGAGAAGCAATCTTTGCCGTAAAAAACGATGGTATGTCGGCACGTAACAGTTATATACAAATGTAAGATAAAAATAAAATAAACACCACTTCATCCAAAATAGTTTTTTTTCATAAGCCCTCAATTATTGATTATATATTTTCTTCGGGATACTGAGGTAGGTTTAATGGTCTATCGATGCTACTTCTAAATTGAAATAAAATAGTTTGATCCAAAAGGAGTAGATATTTTTTGGGCACAATCCAACAGATAGCTCTCACATTTTCAATTACAAGCTCCTTTTTCAAGGTGCTCTCCAAACCAAAGGACAAATACCCCGATTTTAAATATATAGATATTTTAAATTCCCAATTACAGTCATTTCAGTTAAAATTCACAGGGAGACTTGAAAACAGACTTTCAAGTAAGACTATTAAAGTTTTGTTATCAAATAGAAAATTGACAGGGAGGAAGCGAATTGCTTTTGATAATAATGTGCATAAGATCGCAATATTCTCAGATGAGTTAGAAAATGTAAAACAATTAAATTTTAGTTTACAAAAGTTTGAAAGCGACAACATAGAATTTGAAAAAAGTGTTCTGATTTACATAATAATATACAGGAAGAAATATGTCTTAAGGGGGTTTTGCTAACAAAAAACCAGAATCTGTCAAATCAACTTGACAGTCTGAAAGATACGAACAGTCGCCTTATAGATTATGTAAAATCAATAAATAAAAAAGTTGGAACCGCGAATAGTGAAAAAGAGTTTTCGGAAATTACCGAAAATAACAAATCGAGGAAAATAAGAGAATTTAAATCAAAGGCTGAAATTGCACTTTGGTTTGTAGAGTCCTATGGCCTTGTACCCCAGTACTTAAAATTAGAAAGTACTGATGGGCAGACTGTTAAAGTCGATTTCAATCCGTCGTCCAGCAAATCTTCATACCAAGATTTGCCTGAAGAAGAAAGACAAAAAATTAAAGATTTGTTATTTATTTTGGAAAAATTTAATGTTAGCGAGAGCGCTTATATGGAACTGACAGTATTTTGTGATGGGCTACCACGAACATATCTGGTTTCATCAATGCCAGGAAGATATTAACAGTTTATATCATTTTGAAAGAATTCCGGGAAATATCCCTGGCGCATATGTTAGTCTAGAAAGCGAAATTATCCGGTACATCAAGTATCATGTAAATCCTGAAACAGACAAGATAAAAATTAAAATTTGGGGGGACGGATCAAAAGTTAGTAGAATTTCAAACTTTGTCGTGTTGTCCTTTTCTGTAATTACCGATGATTTGACATTATCATCAAAAGATCAAAATGTTTTTTGCATTGTAAACTGCAAAGAAGATTATGATCATTTAACACTTGCTTGCAAACCCATTTTTAAGAAAATAAACACATTATACGAAAAAGCAAGTATTGAAGTTGAGGGGAAACATTTTGATTTAGATATTTTGATGGGTGGTGATATGAAATTTTTGCAACTTGTGCTTGGGTTGGGTGGATCTCTATGTAATTATTCCTGTCCATGGTATAGGGTCCATAAAAACCACAAGAGGGCAGATAACATGTTATTGCCCTCGTAAAATGTTATTGCCCCGGAGGCAAATAACACGCCGCAAATTATGCTTTTATTACACATGCAAATTCGGGGTTATTTCAATAAAATATGTGATAAGATGCAGTAAACACTGAAACATAATTTTGAGATCATGGAGATAATTTAATTTAATTGTTAATAACAAAATTTTTCAGTACATTGTTTAATGACATGATATGTGTATAACAGTTCCCATAATTGTGTGGGAAACAATATTGTTGTAGTATTATTGGTACTTGTAAAGATATGCCACATTATGACCCAAAGGTGTTTTATGTTATGCACTACTTTTGATCCATCATTTGTCCATTGGAGGTTAGGTGTTTAACACCACTTTCAAAAATATTTAAGTTACTACTTTTGTGGCGGAAATTGGAGTACCCAGAGAAATCCACAAATCTGTCGAAAGTCACTGACAAACTTTATCACATAATGTTTTATCGAGTACACCTCGCCAAGTGGCAGGGGTTTCAAAGTTTTTTTAATAGGAGGTACTTCATAAATTTTAGGAGGTACCTAAAAGATTAGGCTGAGGGCCATAAGAGGTCCAGGGGGCGGAAGCTCCTGAAATCTAGCATTTTGTGGACCAAACAATGTACTTCAGAGACTGCAAAACATTAAGTGTTTTTGAAAGAAAAATCCCATTAACTTTAGAGTTCAGATTTCACCAAGAGTGAAGACCATGCATAATGCCTGGATTTTTTCCCCCCCAATTTCTTTATTGAATATTTCAGTTTACAAACTTCAGCCAAGATTATTCATAGATAGTCCGCCATATCTTAAAAAAAAACCAAAAGGACCATAAAGAGCTACAGTTCCGCAGCCATTGTTATCAAAGCTTAAACTTCTCAAAATTCATTTGTTGGCATTGTCCTTTTCTTTTTCACAATACCTTGGCTTGTGTGTTTTTTTCACTTTATTACCAGTAATTAAACTCATCAAAGACCATTGACACGGATCAAGACATACAAGTGTCATAATTAATGAAACATATAAATTTAATTTGCAATCATCAATCTTTAATAAAATTTATAATTTTAATAGATCAATACAAATATAATTAAACAAAAACAATATATATTGTTACTTTCACGACTTATGTGCAAAAAAAATGTTCGAACAAAAACGATTCGCGGGAAGACATTTATTAACATTTGAATCAAAAAAGTTAAATTATTTTGGAAAAAAGTGGGGCCGGCGTTTTGACATTACAATGTAATTTGTATTTTAGTCATGTCCGGTCCTTTTTCAAGATTTCTAGTAATTTTCTATCCCTTATCTCCTTGTACCCCCTTTTAAAAATGTTTTGCAGTACACTTTCATTTCTGTGAACAACCGCGGTATGGCCCCGTCAAAATATGTAAATAAATTAACCATAGGTTTTTATTTTTGTATACCGGAAGTTAAGCAATATGGACGGAGTTAAGCAACAAGACAGTACGCCCCAGAATGATTCGACCCTGGGTTTTAAATGAATAAAAAAAATCGCACAAAATATTGTGTAGTCAGACTTATATTACTGAAGATTACACTAAATTGTGCTTGAACATAATTTGTAATCGGTCATTTTTTTTATTTTGAAATGATGTCAGCTTTGTTCCGGTCCGAGTTTACACAAGGATGAAAAGATATTGGGCCGAAAACATATCTATTTACCGCATGCGCAAACTGCTATTTACGATTCTAAGGTAAAGTTATTTTTAAAACAGGGAATATCCCATAAACTTGGTCGTGACGCAGTTGTTCGATTTGAATGCGAGAATTCAGCAATTGACGTGATCATTAATTTTTTATGAAAAATATTCCACAAGCCTATCGACCATCGTACTTGTGGTTTTCACCACCGCTAATTTTGGGGGATTCAGTAATTTCTGCCGGTACTATACACGATCTCAGACGGGTAAAAGTACCGGGTACCGTCTCACTTTGAAACCCCTGAAGTGGTGATAGGCAACGATTGCACAGGTAGTTGTAAATTCAACTACCATACGACCATGACGGCTCAAGTTCAGTTAAGATGAAAGGAAATTGTTTTATTGATATTGATGGAATTTATGATTATCACTGTTTATAAACTTTCTTTTCATATCAATCAATGAAAAAAATTGGTTTGCTGAAAAAAGTATGTTTTTTCGTTGGGGTTCATTCGATGGAATTTGTATCTCATGTGAAGTTCTGTCAATTGCAGACACAACGTTAGGCATGTTAGAACAATACCTTTTCTTTTGCCACCAGACTGGGATGGTTGCCCACTGAATTTGACGATTACACACTTTCTATAAGTCTACCCATGTTGAATTTAAAAATCTGTCAACAGTTGAAACACTAACACCAAAGCATAAATAAATAAATATTGCACGGACCGTGCTATTTATCTTAGTGAATCTCATGATCATCGATGAGCTAAAACAATTGACAAAGGTGGTCCGTTGCTGAGCATAAGGAGTATAAAACTGGGGCTTTTAAAAGAAAACGACAAGTAAAACAAAGTGGAAATATTTTAAAATAACATTACTATCATTTGAAATAACAGGTATACATATGTATAATATGTATAAAAGTAGATGAATGGATTTGAATCTGAGGATCCCTAAAATTCACATCACATTTTCATAAATTATATAAAGTTTCCCCTTTTGTGCCCAAATTAAACTTTTTAACTTCTATCAGTTCCATTCTCTTAAATCAACCTCCAATGGACAAATGATGGATCAAAATTTTGTGTGTGTAGTGCATTGAAAATGTGTTCTGTCATGTGCATAAGTTATTGTTTGCATGATTGACGGACAATATTCATCATATTGTTTTCTAGCTTCTGAACTGTCAATTGAGAAAAAAAATACATATTCTAGACAGGCAGCAAATAGCCAGTCAATGGAGTTTGCAATTAATATTTCGCATGCACAATTGCGACCCCACACCACAAGGTGTGGAAAATAGAAATATTCTTCTGTGGTTTAAATGCGTATTAACTGCATTACATGTAAACTATGATTCTGTTTGATAAAGTCCTTTAACTAGAACAGGGAAAAAATTGTACACTTGAATGAAAGAATGTCAAGGTATATTTTAAATGAGGTTGAAACAAGTCACCATTTGATATTAATTCGGAAGACGATCACAACCATATTTTTTTTTAACAATTGCAACTCGGCTATTTTTTTTTCATAACCTAAAAACTAATCCTGGATTATTAGTTTTGTTTAAAGTCTGGTCCTGTGTTTTTATTTCAAATTTTCATCATAGCCCCCCTCCCCCTCCCAAGGGATATAAAATTGTATCATTAATAATAAATTCAGATTTTCTATTTAAAATATCTTATTTACAAAACCACTGGTATTTGTTAAATTTTTAACGCTGATTTAAGCTTTAGTCGCAACAAAGTTTTATTTTTCTCTTTAAACTGTCGAAACATAACATTTATTTAACTGTAAAATTCACAAATAAAATTTTACGATTACACACTTTCTATAAGTCTACCCATGTTGAATTTAAAAATCTGTCAACAGTTGAAACACTGACACCAAAGCATAAATAAATAAATAAATAAATAAATATTGCACCGACCGTGCTATTTATCTTAGTGAATCTCATGATCATCGATGAGTTAAAACAATTGATGAAGGTGGTCCGTTGCTGAGCATAAGGAGTATAAAGCTGGGGCTCTTAAAAGAAAACGACAAGTAAAACAAAGTGGAAATATTTTAAAATAACATTACTATCATTTGAAATAACAGGTACATACATATGTATAATATGTATAAAAGTAGATGAATGGATTTGAATCTGAGGATCCCTAAAATTCACATCACATTTTCATAAATTATATAAAGTTTCCCCTTTTGCGCCCAAATTAAACTTTTTAACTTCTATCAGTTCCATTCTCTTAAATCAACCTCCAATGGACAAATGATGGATCAAAATTTTGTGTATGTAGTGCATTGAAAATGCGTTCTGTCATGTGCATAAGTTATTGTTTGCATGATTGACAGACAATATTCATCATATTGTTTTCTAGCTTCTGAACTGTCAATCAAGGAAAAAAAAAATGTTCTAGACAGGCAGCAAATAGCCAGTCAATGGGGTTTGCAATTAATATTTCGCATGCACAATAGCGACCCCACACCATAAGGTGTGGAAAATAGAAATATTCTTCTGTGGTTTAAATGCATATTAACTGCATTACATGTAAACTATGATTCTGTTTGATAAAGTCCTTTAACTAGAACAGGGAAAAAATGTACACTTGAATGAAAGAATGTCAAGGTATATTTTAAATGAGGTTGAAACAAGTCACCATTTGATATTAATTCGGAAGACGATCACAACCATATTTTTTTTTTAACAATTGCAACTCGGCTATTTCTTTTTCATAACCTGAAAGCTAATCCTGGATTATTAGTTTTGCTTAAAGTCCTGGTCCTGTGTTTTTATTTCAAATTTTCATCATAGCCCCCTTCCCCCTCCCAAGGGATATAAAATTGTATCATTAATAATAAATTAATAAATAATAAATTCAGATTTTCTATTTAAAATATCTCATTTACAAAACCACTGGTATTTGTTAAATTTTTAACGATGATTTAAGCTTTAGTCGATGATTTAAGCTTTAGTCGCAACAAAGTTTTATTTTTCTCTTTAAACTGTCGAAACATAACATTTATTTAACTGTAAAATTCACAAATAAAATTTTACGATTACACACTTTCTATAAGTCTACCCATGTTGAATTTAAAAATCTGTCAACAGTTAAAACACTGACACCAAAGCATAAATAAATAAATAAATAAATATTGCACATACCGTGCTATTTATCTTAGTGAATCTCAGATCATCGATGAGCTAAAACAATTGACGAAGGTGGTCCGTTGCTGAGCATGAGCAGTATAAAGCTGGGGCTTTTAAATGTGTATTAACTGCATTACATTTAAACTGATTCTGTTTGATAAAGTCCTTTAACCAGAACAGGGAAAAATATTGCACATACCGTGCTATTTATCTTAGTGAATCTCAGATCATCGATGAGCTAAAACAATTGATGAAGGTGGTCCGTTGCTGAGCATAAGGAGTATAAAGCTGGGGCTCTTAAAAGAAAACGACGAGTAAAACGAGTGGAAATATTTTAAAATAACATTACTATCATTTGAAATAACAGCTATACATATGTATAATATGTATAAAAGTAGATGAATGGATTTGAATCTGAGGATCCCTAAAATTCACATCACATTTTCATAAATTATATAAAGTTTCCCCTTTTGTGCCCAAATTAAACTTTTTAACTTCTATCAGTTCCATTCTCTTAAATCAACCTCCAATGGACAATGGATCAAAATTTTGTGTATGTAGTGCATTGAAAATGTGTTCTGTCATGTGCATAAGTTATTGTTTGCATGATTGACAGACAATATTCATCATATTGTTTTCTAGCTTCTGAACTGTAAATCGAGAAAAAAAAATATATTCTAGACAGGAAGCAAATAGCCAGTCAATGGGGTTTGTAATTAATATTTCGCATGCACAATAGCGACCCCACACCACAAGGTGTGGAAAATTTGTGGTGGAAAATAGAAATATTCTTCTGTGGTTTAAATGCGTATTAACTGCATTACATGTAAACTGTATGACTCTGTTTGATAAAGTCCTTTAACTAGAACAGGAAAAAATTGTACACTTGAATGAAAGAATGTCAAGGTATATTTTAAATGAGGTTGAAACAAGTCACCATTTGATATTAATTCGGAAGACGATCACAACCATATATTTTTTTTTAACAATTGCAACTCTGCTATTTTTTTTTCATAACCTAAAAACTAATCCTGGATTATTAGTTTTGCTTAATGTCCGGTCCTGTGTTTTTATTTCAAATTTTCATCATAGCCCCCCTCCCCCTCCCAAGGGATATAAAATTGTATCATTAATAATAAATTAATAAATAATAAATTCAGATTTTCTATTTAAAATAAATCTCATTTACAAAACCACTGGTATTTGTTAAATTTTTAACGATGATTTAAGCTTTAGTCGATGATTTAAGCTTTAGTCGCAACAAAGTTTTATTTTTCTCTTTAAACTGTCGAAACATAACATTTATTTAACTGTAAAATTCACAAATAAAATTTTACGATTACACACTTTCTATAAGTCTACCCATGTTGAATTTAAAAATCTGTCAACAGTTGAAACACTGACACCAAAGCATAAATAAATAAATAAATAAATAAATATTGCACCGACCGTGCTATTTATCTTAGTGAATCTCATGATCATCGATGAGCTAAAACAATTGACGAAGGTGGTCCGTTGCTGAGCATAAGGAGTATAAAGCTGGGGCTCTTAAAAGAAAACGACAAGTAAAACAAAGTGGAAATATTTTAAAATAACATTACTATCATTTGAAATAACAGGTATACATATGTATAATATGTATAAAAGTAGATAAATGGATTTTAATCTGAAGATCCCTAAAATTCACATCACATTTTCATAAATTATATAAAGTTTCCCCTTTTGCACCCAAATTAAACTTTTTAACTTCTATCAGTTCCATTCTCTTAAATCAACCTCCAATGGACAAATGATGGATCAAAATTTTGTGTATGCAGTGCATTGAAAATGTGTTCTGTCATGTGCATAAGTTATTGTTTGCATGATTGACAGACAATATTCATCATATTGTTTTCTAGCTTCTGAACTGTCAATTGAGAAAAAAAAAATATATTCTAGACAGGCAGCAAATAGCCAGTCAATGGGGTTTGCAATTAATATTTCGCATGCACAATAGCAACCCCACACCATAAGGTGTGGAAAATTTGTGGTGGAAAATAGAAATATTCTTCTGTGGTTTAAATGCGTATTAACTGCATTACATGTAAACTGTATGATTCTGTTTGATAAAGTCCTTTAACTAGAACAGGAAAAAATTGTACACTTGAATGAAAGAATGTCAAGGTATATTTTAAATGAGGTTGAAACAAGTCACCATTTGATAATAATTCGGAAGACGATCACAACCATATTTTTTTTTTAACAATTGCAACTCTGCTATTTTTTTTTCATAACCTAAAAACTAATCCTGGATTATTAGTTTTGCTTAAAGTCTGGTCCTGTGTTTTTATTTCAAATTTTCATCATAGCCCCCCCTCCCCCTCCCAAGGGATATAAAATTGTATCATTAATAATAAATTAATAAATAATAAATTCAGATTTTCTATTTAAAATAAATCTCATTTACAAAACCACTGGTATTTGTTCAATTTTTAACGCTGATTTAAGCTTTAGTCGCAACAAATTTTTATTTTTCTCTTTAAACTGTCGAAACATAACATTTATTTAACTGTAAAATTCACAAATAAAATTCACCCCCCCCCCCCCCCCCCTCCTATTTTCTTGTTTAAATCAATGATCAACAATATTCCAGAATCAGACAAATGAATAAATATAACATAGAATTCTTTTACATGCATATTTTTACCATGCAGTCAGTGCGTTTTAAATCAGTCATCCAATCAGGACGCTCATTATGCTTGTCCAAGATAAAAAATACATCGCTAAAATTACCTGTGGGTGTTTCCCCACTTCAACTCGTAAGTTTACATAGAAATCCGAGATATTTCGTCATAAAACTTTAAACATGGTTTTGTCTATCATATTTTTTGAAGGCAAACATAAAATTTTATTGCATTTATCAATATTTTATGAGTATCAACAGTTTTTTCAACACCGTATCTGTTTCTCGATACAGCTGCAACTTCAACTCGTAAATTTACATAGAAATCGGAGATATTTCGTCATAAATCTTCACACATGGTTTTGTCTATCATATTTCTTGAAGACAAACATAAAATTTTATTGCATTTATCAATATTTTATGAGCATCAACAGTTTTTTCAACACCGTATCTGTTTCTCGATACAGCCGCCCGATTACAGTGACCCATGACCCAGATTAGCACGTTCCACCATTTTTTTCTTAATAATGTTGTTTAATAATAAAATGAACAAATATATAGCACACTGTCGGAACAGTTCCAGCATTCAATAGTGGTGATAGGCAACGATTGCACAGGTAGTTGTAAATTCAACTACCATACGACGGCTCAAGTTCAGTTAAGATGAAAGGTAATTAAGTCTACCCATGTTGAATTTAAAACTCTGTCAACAGTTAAAACACTGACACCAAAGCATAAATAAATAAATAAATAAATATTGCACATACATGCTATTTATCTTAGTGAATCTCAGATCATCGATGAGCTAAAACAATTGACGAAGGTGGTCCATTGCTGAGCATGAGCAGTATAAAGCTGGGGCTCTTAAATGTGTATTAACTGCATTACATGTAAACTGATTCTGTTTGATAAAGTCCTTTAACCAGAACAGGGAAAAATGTGCACTCGAGTGAAATAATGTTGTAATAAAAGATCATGAACTTGATGTAAAAGTATGAAAGAATGTCAAGGTATATTTTAATAAAGGTAATAACAAAATTACCGAACTCCGAACAATCTTATAAAGGGAAAGTCAAAACTCATAATTATATAAACAGACAAAATCAGTCAACAACCGGAAAACTGTGAAAACCGTAATGACCCTGACTTGGTACAGGCATTTCTAAAGAAATGGTGGGTTGAATCAGATTTTAAGGCGCCAAACCTCCCGCTCTCATTACGGTTCAAAGATTCCGGCTGTCACTGTAACAGTATTTAAATACAGGAACAAAATAGGTAAAATAGTTGTCAAAGCAGTACCATATTCGGTGACGTAAATGTCAAAAATACTTTTACGTCACACATTGACAAAAAAATTCATGACATTTTGGACTTCTTTATCTTTATACATTTTCACTATATGAAAATGCATCGCTTATAATTGTTTCTGCAGAGACGGAATATATTTCGACAAGATATTGGTATCGGAATATAAACTTTTTAAGAGATCGAATAAGGCGAATCTTTTTATAGCCCTGGTCCAGTAGCCTGTTTCTCAGATGAAGATGACGTTTCAGGAAATCAGAATAATTGCTACTGGCCCTTGCATAGCGAATCAATTGCGAGATGTAAACACCATATGCAGGAGAAGCTGGTATATTGCTGCACATGTTTGGAAAATTTATGATTTTAAAATTGAAGTCGTCCCGCTTATCATAAATTTTAGTACTGAGTTGACCACTGTCGTCAAATTCGAGGTATAAGTCCAAAAATGATGCGGACGAAGCTGTATCGGTGGTCTCTTTAACTTCCAGCTCTGGAGGATATATCAATGGAAGAAATTCTGCAAATCTAGAATTATTGATAGATAAAACGTCATCAATATACTTGTATGTGAAATTAAAGGCTCTAGCCTCATGAATCTTCTTATCTTTTACAAGCTTTTGAAGAAACTCATGAGTATAAAAATAAATCGGCTAGAAGAGGGGCACAATTCGTACCCATTGGTATGCCGACGACCTGCTGAAACAGTGTCCCTCCAAAGGAGACAAATATGTTATCGATGAGGAACTCCAGCATACTGATCACTTGTTCCTCGGAGTAGCATGTTTTACCTTTATGAATTTTGTTTGAAAAATATGTGGAATTGTAGCCTAACACAACAAATTTTGAGCCATAGTTTCTATGACTAAAAGCTTTATGAATTGTTTCTTTTAAGCGGGTTTTTAATTTGTCATGCGGTAGGGTGGTATATAGAGTTGAAAAATCAAAGGTTTTGATGGAGGATACCTGAGAGAAAGATCTTGATTTCAGGTTATCCAAAAGATCTTTAGAGTTTTTCAAAATCCACATGTGATTTATGCCACTACGCGAGTAAACAGTTTCACAATATTTCTGTTGTCCCTCTTTTACTGTAGACAGAATCTTTGTCAGGTGAATAGACAATTCTTTCGTCGAACAAGTTGATGATCCTGCTATGTACCTTTCTCTGTATGGTGTCTTATGGAGTTTAGGTATCCAATATAAATAGGGTAAATCCTCAGACTCTTTACCAGAGGGAATGTTTAAAGAGGTCATGAATGATCTGTGGTTAGCTAGGATTTCATCTTTGTCGAACGAAGTTGGTTTGTATGTGGTATTACTAGAGGTGTTGCTATTTATGCCTAATTCCTTGATTAGACATTCGAAGTAATATGATTTACATACAAACACGATATTGTTGGAAGCCTTGTCCGCAGGAACGACAACATATTTGTCATGAAGAGAGGAAAGACACTTAACAGCTTCTTGGTCTTTAAATACAGACTTAGGTCGACTATTAACACAATTTTTTAGTTTGTGAATCCGACCTTGCACTAGAGACCTAATTGTTCTAACCCAGTCTGACAAGGACTCTAACTCAGGATCTTGGTCTACTTCTCTCTTTATCCATCTTCTGGCATAATCTTCAACAGCATCCATAATTATCTTGAAATTATGTTTTCAATTGATGTGTTGAGGTTCTCTGAATTTAGGACCATGAGAAATCACCTTTCGGAGACTCTCATGTTGAATGATATTCAGATCACCAGTGATTACATGTCCAGATGGGTTGTATTGAAAAGGAGATTGGGAGCAGTCACAAGTCAGAGGGTTCTTAATGTACTCTTTTATGTTAATATCTTGCAATGCTTCTTTGTAGTTGAAAATTTTACGGCCAATGCTGTTAGTGTAGCTATAGGAGACAATGGGAACAGATTGATTTTTGAAATATGGTGGAATTTCTTTTATGACCTCTTTTCTATTAAGAATGTTGCTGATGTTAATAGCATCGATTCCTTTATTAGCAAACGGAATATGGAGGAATTTTCTGTTGTTATCATGAAGAGGTTCAGATCGAACTGGTTTAAAAAGACGAAAGGACGCCACGTCACATATAATACTAGACAATCTGTACTTAGGAGAAAAAGGATCTACGCCTCCTTTGTCAAGTCCAAAATCCCTAAGATCTTTGAGGTAGTTTACAGGTAGTGAAAATAAGATTGTACGAATATGATGAATTCCAAGAGGTTTCTGTATATTAGAAATAAATCATTAAAAGTATCTTGTAACGTTCTTGGTTTAGAGGACTTTTTAACATTAGGATGTTGAATTCTTTTATGACCATGGCTACGTTTAGTTCTTGGAATAGTATTAAAAAGGCTCATCACGTTGATTTCGTTGCATCCAGGACTTGACAAATTTCCCACTCCTTTGATGTTATCATTGCAACCGTAAGGCATTGCAGTGCCTAATTCTTTTATCCAGAACAACTCGCTATCGGTGCGGTAAGGTGTACTAAGAATAGGACTGTTTGTATGATGGTAAATCTTCTCGATGATTCGAACTTTCATCGTCAAACAGCGGTCATAACCCGGTTGATTGAAATGATTATACAAAATCCTGTATTTGGGATCTTTTGCATCATATCGATGTTGGCTCATCCTACTTCGTAATGTTTGACGAGTTTCACCAACATACAAAAGTCCACAGAGTGTACATTCTATACCGTAAATGACATTTTTAGTAGAACAGTCCAGAGGTTCAAACGATTTGGTGTAGTACGTTTTTCCAGTTAAATTACTTGTAAATTCAGGAGAAGTAATGAGGCTGAAGCAAGTCACCATTTGATTTGGATGTATTTCATTTTGACGATTTTAATTACATAACCTATAATAAAATGAAAAAATATATAGCACACTGTCGGAACAGTTCCAGCATTCAATAGAAAAATCGTAGAGATATGTAAATTCGATATCCCTAACACACATATAAATGACCCCTCCTGCCTTAGTTCAGGTACTTCAATAAATAGTGACGGGGTTAAATTAGTATACAGTAGATTTTTCTAAGACATTTCTCTTATTTAATAAAAACAATAGAAAGCGACAAGTTTTGGGAGAATGGAATCATTTATTTTTCTTTACATATGAAATCAGAAATGTTCCATTCAATATCCAGTTTTACATCACTATTATACTGCTTGATTTTCCTTAATCAGATTATTTTTTTTCTCCCAAGTCTGACAAAATTATTTATTTGTGCGAAAATTTAAATCAGAAATATTAAAAAAAAAAAATGTTCTGTATCAATACAGATCTCGTAAACTCTAAAAATGAATTAAAAACAGCAAAATAACTGATCAACAATTATTCTAAACAACTTTCTTTTCCCTCAAACTGTTAAATATCGAACAAGTTAATTTGATTATTGATTACAATTAAAAATGATTTACTAGCAGACGACAAAAACCAACGAGTTACTTCCCTTACATAATGTACAATCCGAAAAAAAACGTATTGGATGTCCAATATGGAAAAAACACGGCTTCCAGTTGTACAATACGGGAAAAATAATGTACGGTCACATGTCTTAAATGGGTGTTTTTGATTGGATTAAAATTATAGCTGTATAATAATGTATAATAACCTATTATTATTAGAATCCTAACATGACTGCGAATTTGGCATAAATAAAATAACAAATGGCTTCCTCTAGGAAAACGCGGATTTTATGTGAAAGGGACACCAGACAGCTATGAGGAACAAATTTAATACATCCCTTAGCGCAGGATGTAAAGGACACACTCCTTACACGTAAAAGACAACTTACAGCAGATTCTGATAGCAACAGTTTATTAGGAGTGTTGTTGGTTTGTCACAAAGCAAAATAATATCTACCATCTCCTCTTTTTCTAATGACAATCAAAACAATAATACATAGACTCATGGCAGCGACACACATTTTACCTACACGATTAATCATATGATTGTAAACTTGTTCTCATCATAAATATATATGAAATACTTGATTGTAAAACAATTATCTATCGACAACCACTTTCTATGGGATATCTGATTCCATGGCTTGTTATCAGTTTATCAAAAAAACAAAAATAATTCTCACAGGTTCCTAGCTAAAATCGTTACACAAACATTTTGCTTCACACCATTTCCCAAACTATTTCCATATTATAAAATAAAGCAATCTTTAAATATTGGACTTCTCTCAACCCGCACCTTGGCATTTTTTTTTATAGATTTGTGATGGTGGTCCGTAAAAATGTACTGGAATATATCATCGCATTGGTTGTCGTTAAGAATAAAGTACGGTTAAAAAAGTGTTTAAAAAAAATTCAAAAATGACAAAGTTCTATTGTCCAAGTAAATCAATCTATTACTTCTTTAAGGTTAATACAAAAATTTCGACCAGTTTTCGACGATCAATGTTAATAAGTTTCTGAATTGATATGACCTCAATATGTACATTATCAATGTCATAGCAGACGATGAAACCAAAATTGGTCTATATGAGATATATTTTTTAAATGATTAAAGCTTTGTTAAGGTGACGAAAAAATTAATTGCGAAGAACTACAATTTGAACGTGAAATAATAGATGTGGTATGTAGTTCTTATATTTAAAGATGACATTTTTAGATCAGATTTCTTGAGATCATTCATGCAATTTCAGCATCATAATATAACCTTGGACAAATGAAGCGATCAAAATAATGAGAGATTTTATCACGTGAAACAAACCGTAGAAAACAGGAGACCGTCGAAAATGGGTGACGTTGCGACATTACTATTTGTTCACTTTGATTTCATAATACAGCTTCGGAACATCTTTTTATTCCTGAAATCAATCCACATTGCATATTAAGTCAAATTTATGCTTTGTTTATTGAGTTTTATTATGCTTTGCTTTCTTTTTGTTTTTTTAAAGATATGCGTCATAATACAATGATACGTACGTTCTGTATTCTGAAAAAAATGACGTTCAGTGCTTTTCATTTCCTGACTTTGTCAATCCGCTGTGAGGAATTAGATCCACATAATAACTAACTGTATTTATTTCTGAAAAGCACATATTGTGAATACATTTTGGAGAAAATTTTATCGACATCTGAGGTGGGGCCGATTTTGGCTCTTATAGCTCCCAGTCCTTTAAAAAGAAATAATGCTTAAGCACTTCAATATTGATATCATTGTTGGAAAGTATGGTCCTAATGGTTAATAATAGATTCTTTCCGATTAATCGAATATCAATATCATAATCGATTAGTAGCATCGGAAGCCCATTTCGATTAGATAAACTGATTAACCGAAACATATAACTAAATATAAGTGCAAAACAGTTAACCACATTATTGTTGCTCATCTTACTTGATCTGTCATATCCATCTCAACGTAGACATGATATTTTTTATCATGTAAAGAAAATCAACAATATTATTTTAATAGTCTTAATTATGTTTATGTTGTTATATTGTGATATTAAAAATTTACACTATAATTCTTTCTTTTTCAACGAATTTTAACCTACAAAGCTACATGGATTTACACATACTAGTATCCTAGCATTTAGTGCTTAGTCTTATACACATGTAAATAAATGATGTTTTGGAATACTCTTGTCCTTTGAGCATTATTTTACAAGCTAATGAGGATTATACAGAAAAGTTAAATGAGTCTGCATGTATATTTTTGGCTTCTGTTCTTTGTTTTTTTGCTTCAAAATTATCCCATGTCTTGTCTGACACGATGTATTGCAATTTTTGATACTCTCAATTTTTCTGCTATTCATGAATGCTAGTTTTCAATAGAAAAGCTGGGTACTGGTGAGGGTCACAAGGGCTCGAGTAGTGAATCGGGTCTTTATAGCGCTATTGACCCCAATGTTAAACCATTTTTCCCTTCTGAATTGTGCAGTCAGCCGTGACTAATTACGACTCTTACAGCTTTTCATCGTGTTTCATGTTTGTATGAGTTTTTTGTTGTATTGTTTGCGCGTGTTTCACGTTTTAATCACATTTTCACGTTATGATTTCAGTTTTGATCAAGTGGTTTGTGTTCATTTAACTTTTTAATGGCTATTTGTTCGTTTTGTTAACGTTATTTGTTTACGTTTTTCGTGTTCTTGGTGGAATTTCAGTGGTTGTGGTGGTGGTTACTGGTGCTGCTGCTGCTGGTGGCTGCTGGTGGTGGTGGTAGTGGTGGTATTATAACGTGAAGTAGAAATTAGAAACAGAAGGAAAACATAAAACAAACGAAGATAAACGAAAAGACAAAACACAAGAGACAAAGAGAATTAAACAGACCGTATCGAATGTCACAGCACTTCGGTGACTCATCGGTCTATTTTTAGTAACATGACGTCACCTATGAAAGCCGACTCGACGCGAAACAGTCTTATTCTGCGCCCAGACGCCGAAGTGAACAGACGTGCTTAGAGCTCAGAGTAAATGCCAATGAGACAGAACAGATGTAAGTCATACATGTAGTTTTAACAAATAATTAACATGTAGTTGAAATGTTTGATTCATGTTGTAAATATACAGTTGTCTTTTACAGATGCATTCCTGTGGCTATTGTCAACAAACCTTTGCCAGTAAGAGTCAATTAATGGAGCACCACCGTCTAAACAAACACCACAATACCTTTACCTGCAGAGTATGCCAGAAGCGTTTTACTAGAAAGGACAATCTCGATAGACACGAGAGAAAACACAACAACGACAGCTTCTTTCCATGTAGCGAATGCGGATTGTTGTATAGACGAAAGGATAACCTGTATCACCATCTGAAGGAGAAACATCAGAGCAGAGCCGGTTTACAAAATCAACCCGTGGATATCAACCACTCTGATCAGTATTACACTATTGCTAAGGAGAAGGGAAAGAAGATGCCTCGATTTAACACCGAATCCAACGAGTACAGAGTTACGTTCAATGAATTAAATGTCCAGAGTTTTCCAGACATATTGAAAACCCTACAGAACCTATTTGACTCCGTTTTAACAGATGTGACCAAAGGAATGCAGGAAGAAGATTTAGTCCAAGTTACCCTTGAATGTCTCGATTTGGATTTTCCCATCAGATTACCTTTCATGCAGATGAAACAACTGACCAGTGAACTACTACTAGCCGAAATAGAAAGAGTGCTACAGTCCAACGAACAGTTCGTCCTGGACCATTGTGTACAACTGAATATAACACATGTCAGCCTTCCTAAGGGTGGAACTGGAAAGAGATGTGATTACATGGACACGGAGAGGTTCCTGAAAGATAAATGTTGCATCATCCAGATACAAAACAAAGATGACATCGTAACGGCCAAAGCTAAGATCGACGGACACGAACAATGGAAATCTATTGAAAGAGGTTGTCGTATCCAAGAAGAGTTGGCATTGGAATTACACGCCAAGGCGGGAGTACCCCTAAATCAATGCGGAATCGAAGATGTAAAAACGTTTCAACGATTCCTGGTAGGATATCAGATACATGTGATATCGAGAGAGCATTTCAACAGAATCGTTTACCATGGACCCACAGCCGAGAAGAAGATCTACTTGTACTACCACGACAACCATTACGATGTGATTACCAGTATGAGTGCGTTCCTGAGTCGCATCGACTTCTGTACAAACTGTTACAAAGGTTATAACACCAAAGAAGAACACGCCTGCAACAACGTATGCCATAATTGCCGGAAGATTCACGATCAAACTGAAGATGATTGGATACATTGTGATGATTGTGGACGATATTTCAAAGGACCAACATGCTTTAATCTCCACAAGAAGACGACGCCATTGGGAAACTCAACGTGTACCTCCTTTTACAAATGTAAGAACTGCGGACAAACCGTGAGCAAACGAATGGGAGATCATACCTGTGGGAACGTCTCTTGCAAGACTTGTAAAGATTATTACCCATCTGAACACCAGTGTTACATGCTACCTGTGGATTACGACAGACAGAAGAAACAGACTTACATCTTTTTCGATTTTGAATGTACCCAAGATGACATGATGCAGTGTCAACAAGGATACCAACCAGATGACAACGGAAACTGTATTCATTGCAAATCACCGAGATGTGGAGCTTTTGAACATAAACCTAATCTATGTGTAGTACATAGAGTGTGTTTAAAATGCATGGATCAAGGCGTCGATAAAGAGAGTATCTGCCAAACATGTGGGAAGAACGAATTGGTGTTTGCCGGACCGAACACAACTGAACACTTTTGTCAATGGTTGTTTTCCGGAGAAAACGAAGGGGCCACCGTCATTGCACACAATTTCAAAGGCTACGATTCATTGCCCATACTAGGGTATATGTACCAAAACGGTGTGAAGCCAACTATGATAGCCCATGGTGCCAAGAACATGTATATCGAAGTACCCGGATGTCGTGTTAGAATGATAGACTCCATCAATTTTTTACCTAGCGCATTATCGGAACTACCTAAGATGTTTGGATTGGAGGAGCTCAAGAAAGGATATTTCCCACATTTGTTCAATAGGAAAGAGAACCAATCAGTCATACTCAATCATCTACCAGATGTACACTACTACAACCCGGATGCCATCAGCAGTTGGGCTGATATACAAAAAGGGGTACCTCAAGGCTCTATACTTGGACCCTTGTTATTTAACATTTTTATTAACGACATCTTTTATTTTATTGAATATGGTACATTGTATAATTATGCTGATGATAACACCTTGTCTTATGTAAATGATAATTATGAGAAATTAATTGATATACTTGAAAAAGAAAGCTCAGTATTGATAGACTGGTTCAAATTCAATTGTATGCAGGCTAATCCAGATAAGTTTCAAGCCATTGTAGTTGGCAGTAAGACACATGCCAAGACACCAGTATTTAAAATAGATTCAGCTGAAATTACTTGTGATGAAGTGGTAAAATTACTAGGAATAGATATTGATTACCAACTTAATTTCAATTATCATATTAAAAATATATGTCGTAAAGCTTCTCAACAGTTGAATGTTTTAAAGCGCATTGGTTGTTTTCTTTCAAAATTAAATAAATTAACAATTTTTCATACTTTCATTTTGTCTAATTTTAATTTTTGTCCTTTGGCGTGGCATTTTTGCAATAAAAGTAATACCTCTAAATTAGAAAAAATCCAGGCGAGGGCTTTACGATTTATATACGAGGACTATGAGAGCACATATGATGAGTTATTAGAAAAAGCTAAAGTTCCATCTCTGAAAGTTAGAAGAATGCGTACCATGGCTATTGAATGTTTTAAGATTTTAAACAAACTTTCACCATCTTGTTTACATGATTTAGTTGTTTTTAAAGATTGTAAATATAATTTTAGATATTCCAATATTGTAGATATACCTAGGGTACGAACATCTACCTACGGTAAGAATAGTTTTAAATATGCAGCAGCTGTTTTATGGAATGACCTACCTGATGATTTTAGAAAAATTTCCAATTTTAATCAGTTTAAGAATATTTTAAAATCTTGGAATGGAAATGTATGTAAATGTTCAGTTTGTGCTGACTTTTAAATTTGTTTAAATTTCTACCATCTAGGTCATATCCAGTTTTTATTTATTGTGCTTATAAAATTTTTATGCTTTGCAGGGGTCGACTTAAGAAAAAAAATTAACTGGCCCTATGGGCCAGTAAAATTTTTGAACAACTGGCCCCTTCAAAATTCCACTGGCCTGAGAAATATCGGTCCAGGAAGTGGACTGATATAAAAGGATTTGCTCCCCCCCCCCCTCCCAAGAAACAGGAAACTAAAGATCGAGCAATATGAACCCCATTAAAACCTTGGGTGAAGATAATCAAACAATCTACATATAGATAGTCAAGCTTGTTATCAAATGTATATAGTTTTAACCTTTGATGCATTGTTTATTGTATATATGTTAACTTATGTATTAACTAAATTTAATACGGCGCTCGGCCAATAATCTTCAGTAGTGAAGGACGGCCAGAAATATAAAGAAGAAGAAGTCTCAGCGACCCCTCTGTATAACGGCTTCCTTTTTTAGCCAATCTTATTTATTCCTCCCCAGCGTTCTCCCGTGCATTCGACCTTTATATAACGACCCACTGTCTAACGCGACTAACGACCATGTTCTTTGGGTAAAAATCCTTCATATAACGACTATTAGAAGATTATTATCAAACCGGAAGTTAGATAATAAATAAACAAACACAGTCCCGACTTTGGAAAATTTTCCGTTTTGCCCAGCTGATGCAGCGATTGTTGCCAATATCCCTCTTGCTGATATCGGCATGATCTACTGACCGAGTCCATACCTGTTACTAGTTCATAATAATAGATTTTTCATATTAAATGAAGTCACGATTAGCGTTATTGTGTATCCGCCATTTTTTTTTACAGGTAAGATGTTCACGTGATGATTTATTATTGTTGTTTGGTTTATTTGGGTTTATTTCTTATTTATATTAAATATTTAAAATTGCTTACTATAGAAAATACCGTTTTAATCTTTCAGTTTTATAAATAAATAATCGTGATTTTGAAAATTATTGAATTATGAAGTACTGGTTCCCAGCATATATTTCTGTCAATATTCGTTGCTGATTGCATGATTAGGCTATTTATAGCTTTCGGCGAGTGATTGAAGTTGAATTTTAACGTTTTGTCAGGAAAGAGGGAGAGGCGCCAAGGTGCAAAATTGGCCCCACATTTTATCAAAAAATAATGCTTGACATAGAATAAAAACCATTTACTAATTTAATTGTTATATTTACAAATTTTCAAACAATATATTTTTCCGTGAGATTGGGTGCGCTATGACGTCATAATGACATCATGATTAGACGGATAATGCTAAAAATGGACTATAAACGACATATTCAATGTACATTTTAGCTATTTTATATACCTCCACAGTCTTCCACCAACACCAAATTGAGCAGTTGTTTTGAGTATAGAGGGTTAATGATTGTATCAAAATATTTTGCTGGTGGAGGATTGTGGAGGTTGTTAAATATTAATTTATTTATAACCTCGGACTGACCCTTAAAATCAATATTTTCACTCTTCTGATTGTATATATGATACCATTATGTATATATACACAATCTCTGTACATTTTATGATTCATTTCAAGTAATGAAATTCATCAGTAAATAACTTGTTTCTGTAAATAATTGTATTTATTTTAAATACAGTTTGTATATATTGAAACCAGGAGAAAAACTCAGTGCATGCAGTCCGGCGACAACGCGATAAAAAGAACTGGGGACTATAAGTTCCATATATGTCCCCATATTTAATGAATCATTATCTTAGAAAATACTGGATTAAAATTTGATGTGTTTTGTTTTATAGACGACATCATACTTTTGATGTTAAAACTTGTTTCCAACAAAATCGATACGTATTTGACGTCATTGTGACGTCATGAGCGTTACTTGTTTTCTGTATTTCGTGGAATTTTGCCCGCGATATTTGGACGGTTTTCGAAGAAATTAAGCACCTCCGTAGTCGTGCACCAGACAATATTTACAAGGTTATTAAAATAAATAAAACACAACTACTGTTAAAGTATTTTTTTTGGTGCACGAGGTGTTAAATTTCTTGAAAAGCGACGGGAAAATGTTCAAATATTACAAGCGCTTGGATGACGTTTTGATGTTTGAGAAGCAATATTTGCTGTAAAAAAACGATGGTATGTCGGCACGTAACAGTTATATAACATAAAAATAAAATAAACACCACTTCATCCAAAATAGTTTTTTTTTCATAAGCCCTCAATTATTGATTATATATTTTCTTCCGGGATACTGAAATAGTTATTACTACCGGGATACTGAGGTAGTTATTACTACCGGGATACTGAGGTAGGTTTAATGGTCTATCGATGCTACTTCTAAAATGAAGTAAAATAGTTTGATCCAAAAGGAGTAGATATTTTTTGGGCACAATCCAACATATCCTTAAGAAGAGTTTGAAGATACCACAGGGGCAATCAGAATCCGTATATATGCGTTCTGTCATGTGCATAAGTTATTGTTTGCATGATTGACAGACAATATTCATCATATTGTTTTCTAGCTTCTGAACTGTCGATCGAGAAAAAAATAAAATATTCTAGACAGGCAGCATATAGCCAGTCAATGGGGTTTGCAATTCATATTTCGCATGCACAATAGCGACCCACCACCACAAGGTGTGGAAAATAGAAATATTCTTCTGTGGTTTAAATGCGTATTAACTGCATTACATGTAAACTGTATTATTCTGTTTTATAAAGTCCTTTAACTAGAACAGAATTTTGTTTACCCTTGAGTGAAATAGTGTTGTAATAAAATATCGTGAACATGATGTAAAAGTATGAAAGCATTTCAAGGTATATTTTAAATGCGGTTGAAACATGTCGCCATTTGATATCAATTCGGTTGTATCTCAGTTTGACGATTTTAATTACGGAAGACGATCACAACCATATTTTTTTTAACAATTGCAACTCAGCTGGTTTTTTTTCATAACATATAATAAAATGAAAAAATATATATTACACTGTCGGAACAGTTCCGACATTCAATAGAAAAATCGTAGTACTAATACTATCATTTAGTGTCCGTCGTCTGTTGTCCATAATTTTTCATATTAATATTTAATCTTTTTCTTAGAAACTGGAAACTGCAAAACCAAATGCAAATATTTTACGTTATCAAGTTCTCTCAACCCGCAACTTGGCATTTTTTTTATAGATTTATGATGGTTGTCCGTAAAAATGTACTGGAATATATCATAACATTGGTTGTCGTTAAAAATAAAGTACGGTTAAAAAAGTGTTTAAAAAAATTTCAAATATGACAAAGTTCTATTCCATAAATAAATCTATCTATTACTTCTTTAAGGTTAATACCAACATTTCGACCAGTTTTCGACAATCAATGTTAATAAATTTCTGAATTGATATGATCTCAATATGTACATTATCAATGTCATAGTAGACGATGAAACCAAAATTGGTCTGTATGAGATATATTTTTTAAATGATTAAAGCTTTGTTAAGATGACGAAAAAATGAATTACGAAAAAATACAATTTGAACGTGAAATAATAGATGTGGTACGTAGTTCTTACATTTAAAGATAACATTTTTAGATCAGATTTCTTGAGATCATTCATGCAATTTCAGCATCATAATATAACCTCTGACAAATGAAGCGATCAAAATAATGAGAGATTTTATCACGTGAAACAAACCGTCGAAAACAGGAGACCGTCGAAAATGGGTGACGTTGCGACATTACTATTCGTTCACTTTAATTTCATAATAGAGTTTCAGAACATGTTTTTATTCCTGAAATCAATCCACATTGCATATTAAGTCAAATTTATGCTTTGTTTATTAAGTTTTATTATGCTTTGTTTTTCTTTTTTAAAGATATGCATTATAATACAATGATACGTACGTTCTGTATTCTGAAAAAAATGACGTTCGGTGCTTTTCATTACCTGACATTGTCGGTCCGCTGTGAGGAATTAGATGCACATATTAACTAACTGTATTTATTTATGAAAAGCACATATTGTGAATACATTTTGGAGAAAATTTTATCGACATCTGAGGTGGGGCCGATTTTGGCCCTTATAGCTCCCAGTCCTTTCATTAGTCTGTTATCAGTCGATATTGAATGACACGGAAGAAACGAAAGTTGCTGGCCCAAGTGGCCCGAGAATATCAACTGGCCCAGCGGGCCGATCTTTGTTCAGTTTGACTGGCCCGACCGTAAATATACTGGCCACGGGCCAGCGGTTACGTCGACCCCTGCTTTGCTCATAATATCAGCTTTTAGTTGTTCATAGTTTGCTACATTAGCTCTTGGTATGCTTAGCTTATAACATCAGCTTTTAATCTGCTTTTTTGCTTATCTTATAACTGTTAGTATTTTACATGTAGTGCTTACTTAGTCTTGTATTTTAGCTGTATGTTGCATGCTTGTTATTTGTTATTTATTATGTGTCTGTGTATGTCGGTTAAAAGCTCAACAGAGCTTATGTTGTATGTTTTTTTAACCATGCCGACTCTAAATAAAGCTTATTTATTTATTTATTATTTATTTAAACTGAAAGACAGAAAAGCCTTCTTCATGTGGTATGAGACCAACTACAGACAACGATTTGATTTTCAAAGAGAACTATTGAGTTACTGTCGCTCTGACGTGGACATTTTAAGAAGAGCCTGCCTAACGTTTAGACAACTGTTTTTGGAGATGACGTCTGGCGACGGACACGGAGGCATCGATCCTTTTCAGAAATGCATCACGATAGCCTCGGCTTGCAATTTGGTCTTTAGAACGAAATTTCTACGACCCGATACCATCGGTATCATTCTAGCTCAAGGATGCCGTCAAGAAGAAAAACATTCTATCAAAGAAATGCAATGGATCAAATGCTTATCAACAACAGAAGGAGTCCACATACAACAAGCTAGAAACCGGTGAGTCTAATTGAAGAATAATGAAGAATAATGAAGAAAAGAACCTAAAACTACTATTTGTGTTGTTTTATGTGTTATTTATAACAATATTATGCATTTAATAATCATTTTGAATACAAAAATAATAATAAAAATAAAAAAAACCGATATAGTCTAGCAAATATTATCACCGTTATTTTCCCAATCGCGGCGATTTGCAGGTCCACATGACACGTCATGAGGAAAAGAAGCCATAACATACGATCTACATAGTTTTAATTGTTATTTATATGAAAATCTGGATTTAATAATCATTTTCTTTACTTTATTACAAAAAAAAATATTTAAAACGATATATTTTAGCAAATATCATTGTTCTTTTCCCAATCGCGGCGATTTGCAGATTGACATGAAGAAAAGAATTCATAATCTACGTTTAACATAGTTTTAAGTGTTATTTACATGAAAATCTGGATTTAATCATCATTTTCTTTACTTTATTACAAATTTTTTTTATTTAAAACGATATATTTTAGCAAATATTATCATTGTTCTTCTTTTCGACTTTTCTGATATTTTTGTTTTTCTGGTGTATATGTAACTCAGTAAACTTTTACATGCCTGAAGCGTAACCTCCTCCTTTTCCACCCGGGCTTGAGACCGGCGTTGGCGGAATTAAAGGTTTTTTTTTTTTTTTTAAATGTACATTATTTACAACACGTTTGTTCATTCTCTTTCATTCACTGGTCATAACTGGTAACTGGATGACGTGATAAAGACTGCCATACTTATACTGGCATAAAGCCTGATTTTTCAATTGAAAAATCATGGTAAATTTAATAGATGCCAACTCTAGTGAAAAATGTCGGCCATTTTGTTTTCTTTTTTAAATTTCTGACAAAATGGAGATTTTTGTAAGACCAGATTTGATATCTAAAGTAAATTAATTCTGAACAATAATATTATATTTGGTTACCATAAACATTAATTTGTATGGAAAACAAATAAAAAATATTACAGTATGATATATTTCTATAAAATTTATTGGTTTTGTGGTACAGCACTAATTTTGAGTTATGGCACCAGTTTTATTAAAAAATGACTGACATTCGAACCAAAACGTGTAGATGTTCCTGGTTTAATATGCTTCCTAATTTAGTATAGAATAAAAGTTAAGACAATAATTAAACTTATGTACTAAGAGATATTTTAATATCATCAGTTATTTGATGGCAAATGACATTTTATTATGGGAACACTGAGCAATGCAAGTTCAATTAGTGGCATATTGCAAGTTTTAAAAAATCCACAATATTCCTATTGTTCTATACATAATTGTCTTTTTAAAATAAATTAAATAAAAAACTGAAGTAAAAGCCATCTTTTTTAAAAATAGATATGGCAATATTGTTATATTTGTAAGTCATAAATTACGGGTTTTTGGCAATAATCTACTGATAAAATCCTATTAAATGAAAAGGGGTAGATGTTTCTGATATACCAGGTTGCTAAATTTTGGTTTTTATAAGGGATAGTGACCTACTCCAACTTGTGTACAAAGAGAAAATTTTAATTTCTACAATAAAAAATCATAAGATTCAAAAACGTTAATTTTCATTGGTGCCATCATAGGAAAGGGCTGAAAAGTGCCTTGGGGCCAAATTCATACTTATATTTCTTGTATACCATACCATCTATTCCCTTAATATTTGGTAATCCCTTAATTTAGGACTCATTTTTCAATAATTCATGTATTTAAACATATTGTATTGTCCTAGGTATAGAGAAAAATGGGAACAAATATGGTCGATCGTGCCAATTTGCCCAGATACACATGCAAATTGCACAAAATCCAAAGACTGAAAAAAGAAGTGTATAATGATTTTTATTTAAAATCCTTGAGCCTCTGTGGTAATTGCAGTACAGTCTTTAAATTAAAGTAAAATACAATAGCTTGGAATGTACAATTTTGAAAAAAAAGTCCCACAAATGTGAAAATCTCATTTTGACACATTTCTGTTCACGGCGGCCATATTGGAAAAACAAATTATATAATTACTAAATTAGACAACTTTAACTTCTCATATCTTATGAACGGTAGCACCGATTTTAACAGTTGATGGCTCAAAATGTTTCTTTATGGAAGATCTATGAAATTTTTTTTTACAGCAATTTCAAAAATCACCTGGCATCGTGGTATAAGCATGAACAAGTCTCTTATAATGAACTTTAAGGGAAGTGTATATTAACTTAAATTAACAGTCAGTCTGGTAATAACATCATTAGGAACATGTCTGTAAGAATCATGTTATCTTTGAACGCTTGCCAGATATTGTTGTTGTTTTGGCATTCACAACACGTTTCCTTTGTCCCGGTTTCCGGGCTACATTGTTTACAATGGGAACAGTTAAAGTACCATCAGTTGACGTCACAGACACTGAACCTTTTGATTTAAATGTTAAAAGCCTATTCAGTCGTCTCATCTTTTGATCCGGTGTTAGTTGGATCCAAGTTTCATTGGAAACTTGGAGGACTTGTGCCTGTCCGGTTAACTGATAACTTCCCCTGCCATGAATTGATGACCTTATGTCGGTCATCTGGCACTATGTATTCGTCACTATCAGAAAATTCTGTATAGAACGTCAAAAAAACTTTTTTAAATAATCGGCACTATCAGAAAATTATGTATAGAACGTCAAAAAAACTATTAAGAAATAAGAATATTTCTAAATAGAACGACGATAAAAACTATTTTAAATATTCTGCACTATAAGAAATAAGAATATTTCTAAATAGAACGACGATAAAAACGATTTTAAATATTTTGCACTATAAGAAATAAGAATATTTCTAAATAGAACGACGATAAAAACTATTTTAAATATTCGGCTTCGGCACTATATGAATTAAGAATATTTCTAAATAGAACGACGATAAAAACGATTTTAAATATTTTGCACTATAAGAAATAAGAATATTTCTAAATAGAACGACGATAAAAACGATTTTAAATATTTTGCACTATAAGAAATAAGAATATTTCTAAATAGAACGACGATAAAAACGATTTTAAATATTCTGCACTTTAAGAAATAAGAATATTTCTAAATAGAACGATGATAAAACGCTATTATATAAAATCAGTACTATCTGATTAATTATAATTACGATGTGCACTGATCAAAGATCAAATGAGAAGTGATTGCTAAATAACTATCAATGATGACACTGTTTTGACAGTACACAGTAATTTGTGATCTTGAACTTTATCATTTACAGGAGGATGGCTTTTCATTCAAATTAGAATCCCAAGCTGTATATATTGTCTAGACTAATTAGGAAATTGTATATAACAAAAGTGTTATGGCTTCTTTGGCATCTGTCACCTTACAGCTAATAAAAAGAATACCAGCAGACATTTAGACTGTTTATGTTGCAAATTGAAAATTCAGCTAAAAATTGTATAATGTGAATGAATTGTAAATATATTTATTTATTTTTTTGTAATAAAGTACCCAAAATTATTATTAAATCCATAATTTCATTAAAAAAAAGTTTTAAAAGTATGGAAATTGTAAGTTATAACTATACATCTGTTCTTCGAAGGAACTTATACAAACCGCCACGATCGAAAAAAGAAGAAATGAGATAATATTGTCTTTATATATTTTTATTTAAAACTACATAAATAGCAGAACCACATTATCGCCACAATAGATAACCCCGGATAATATTCATACGTTTACCCGATTACACTTCGTTACTTATACACCAGAAAAACAAAAATATCAGAAAAGTCGAAAAGAAGAACAATGATAATATTTGCTAAAATACATCGTTTTAAATAAAAAAAAATTGTAATAAAGTAAAGAAAATGATGATTAAATCCAGATTTTCATGTAAATAACACTTAAAACTATGTAAAATGTAGATTATGACTTCTTTTCTTCATGTCAATCTGCAAATCGCCGCGATTCGGAAAAGAAGAACAATGATGATATTTGCTAAAATATATCGTTTTAAATATTTTTTTTGTAATAAAGTAAAGAAAATGATTATTAAATCCAGATTTTCACGCAAATAACACTTAAAACGTAGATTATAACTTCTTTTCTTCATGTCGATCTGCACGAATGCCAAACAACTCGGACCGAGACAAGTCGGCCCGTATGTTAATACAACTCGGACCGTATTATTGTTTTATAATATTGTTCAATATTTATATGTGTATAATTATTTACTTATTTAAAAGACAATTATTATCTTTTAGTGAAAATGAATTATTTATTAAATGATAATATCAAGTGACCAAAAATGTGATTAGGACGTGATTTTGTTCTCATAACATGGTCTATTACGTATCATTTACAGGAATAAAATTAATACATGTATGAAAAATTAAAAATAAATAATTTAAGAAAAAAATATTTAGAACTTGTAAATTATGAAATTTCATATTTATAAACATTAAGTATTATTTTTGGTTGTTGGAAAAGTTGCAAATGGGTGTCATTAAACAAAACATAAATTAAACAAAATATATATCTTAAAGATGACAATATGTAATATCAAGTTGTCTTTGATAAATAAAAAAATTAAAAAAAACTGTTAACAGGATTTTGTCAAAATTTGGTTTTGTTGTCCATTTATTCAAAGTTTAATTTTTTATACATTGTATTTTCGCGGCTACATAATTTATTTTAAATACATGCCTGTCAAATTATTTTTAGTTGCTGAAGTATTAAGATATTTTTAAGATGTTTTGAATTATTTATTTAAAATTCGGTTCATTCATTTTCTAGTTTTATTTTTGTTTTGAAAATCATTTTATCCACATCTAGGATTTTTTGTTGGAAGGTTCCATCGAACAGATCATCAGTTGAAACATTAGTTATTGTCATTATAATTAACTCATGAATGTTTTATTACCAATTTAATACACACCTACTAATGGGATATATTTGTTGACAAATAGCAACGACCAGATGCCCACTATTGCTCAATTATACACAGACAGGAAACACAAAAATTATGTACAAATAAAAATCACTCATAACAACATAATGAGTAAATAACCAATCAAAATATAGACAATTCCGAATGTTTTAGTGTAACATTTGTAAAAATCTATCCAGAAATGACTTCACAATAATTTTTTGAAAAAAATATGGTTTTGGTTGATTATATAGGGATTTTTTTTACATTTCCCAATACTGTTGACAGATGTCAGACTATCTTTATGATTTCCGTCAATTTTATTAAAAAAATAAGTAAGACAACAATAATTATTGATGGTCCGAGTTGTCTTAACATACGGCCGACTAGTCCTCGCTTACGGGCCGACTTGTTCTCACTTACGGGCCGACTTGTCTCGGTCCGAGTTGTCCGCGGACCGAGTTGTCTGGTACCCGATCTGCACATCGCTGCGATTGGGAAAAGAAGAACAATGATAATATTAGCCAAACTATATCGTTTTTATTATTATCATTATTTATTTCTAGTCAAAATGATGATTAAATACATAATTCTACTATATGTAGCATTTAAAACGACATAAATAGCAGAACCACGTTATCGCAGTGGTGTCTGGCCATAATAGTTAACCCCGGATAATATTCATACGTTTACCGATTTCACTTCGTTACTTGTACACCAGAAAAACAAAAATATCAGAAAAGTCGAAAAGAAGAACAATGATAATATTTGCTAAAATACATCGTTTTAAATAAAACAAATTGTAATTAAGTAAAGAAAATGATGATTAAATCCAGATTTTCATGTAAATAACACTTAAAACTATGTAAAATGTAGATTATGACTTCTTTTCTTCATGTCAATCTGCAAATCGCCGCGATTGGGAAAAGAAGAACAATGATAATATTTGCTAAAATATATCGTTTTAAATATTTTTTTTGTAATAAGGTAAAGAAAATGATGATTAAATCCAGATTTTCATGTAAATAACACTTAAAACTATGTAAAATGTAGATTATGACTTCTTTTCTTCATGTTAATCTGCAAATCGCCGCGATTGGGAAAAGAAGAACAATGATATTATTTGCTAAAATATATCGTTTTAAATATTTTTTTTGTAATAAAGTAAAGAAAATGATGATTAAATCCATATTTTCATGTAAATAACACTTAAAACTATGTAAAACGTAGATTATGACTTCTTTTCTTCATGTCGATCTGCACATCGCTGCCGATTGGGAAAAAAAGAACAATGATAATATTAGCCAAACTATATCGTTTTTATTATTATCATTATTTATTTCTATAGTCGAAATGATGATTAAATACATAATTCTACTATAGGTAGCATTTAAAACGACATAAATAGCAGAACCACGTTATCGCAGTGGTGTCTGGCCACAATAGTTAACCCCGGATAATATTCATACGCTTGCCGATTTCACTTCGTTACATATACACCAGAAAAACAAAAATATCAGAAAAGTCGAAAAGAAGAACAATGAATTTGCTAAAATATATCGTTTTAAATATTTTTTTGTAATAAAGTAAAGAAAATGATGATTAAATCCAGATTTTCATGTAAATAACACTTAAAACTATGTAAAATGTAGATTATGACTTCTTTTCTTCATGTCGATCTTCAAATCGTCGCGATTGGGAAGAGAAGAACAATGATAATATTTGCTAAAATATATCGTTTTAGACAATTTGTTTTTGTAGTAAAGTAAAGAAAATGATTATTAAATCCAGATTTTCATATAAATAACAATTAAAACTATGTAAATCGTATGTTATGGCTTCTTTTCCTCATGACGGTGTCATGTGGACCTGCAAATCGCCGCGATTGGGAAAAGAAGAACAGTGATAATATTTGCTATACTATATCGTTTTTCTAATTTTTTTTTTTATTTTTGTATTCAAAATTATTATTAAATGCATAATATTGTTATAAATAACACATAAAACAACACAAATAGTAGTTTGAGGTTCTTTTCTTCATTATTCTTCATTATTCTTCAATTAGACTCACCGTTATATATCGGTTTCTATGGCATAAATAATGCACATATTTTGAGACACTGCCAATCTATATTTCAAGAGATCACAATCATTATAGTCTATATATAGCACATGTAGTCTATATATAGCACATGTAACATTAACATTGTGTCCTATATTTAGAAATACTACACTAAATCAAGATGTTTGGGGCCTTCGTGGTAGTGATTGTATGGTAGTTTGATTTACAACTACCTATGCAATCAGTTCTTATCACCACTAATGTTGTGAGTTTGAACCCCGATCATGGCGTGTTGTACTCAATACAACATTGATAGTGACTTATGGCAGGTCAGTGGTTTTCTCCGGGCACTCCGGTTTTCTCCACCAATAAATCTAACCGCTACGATATAACTGAAATATTGTTGAAAGTGGCGTTAAACTCCATAACTCTAACCCCTAACCCTATATTTAACTATACTACACCAAATAAAACTAGCAATAATTTTTTTTTTTTTAATTGCTATTCCATGTTAAGATATGTTCAGTTTGAGATTATGTGTGCCTCAGAAAAGACGGCAGCTTATATTAGTATTTATTTTTAGTTAGCACCATTATTGACAAAGTTACATATTTGTAGATATTTTCTGAAGAGAAATTTTTGTTTTAAAACAATTTTTAACAATTTAATATCAAAGATTTTACTTTGTCAATTGAATATTTTTTGTTAAGTTTGATTGTGTCAATTTTAATTTAAATACTGTATAGCGCTTGTCAGAATTTGGCGGTTAGATAAATCCAATTTATTGACTGATATTTATTTTTACGATTTTATGAAAAGAAGAAAAAAAATACTATTTGTTTTTGTTAATTTTATTTTTATTTTTATTTTTCATTTATTGTGAACATATTACAGTAAGCTAAAAAAAAAAAATTAAACGAGATAATTGATTTCATTAATATATAATTATGATTTTATTAACTGGTATTACCAATTAATCCACCTTTGTTCCGATTGTAATGTTATTTTAACAATAAAACAAATAACTGTTTATTGCCGATTTTATTTTAATACTGTAAATGTTTCGATTGGTTTGAATAAAACGTTATAGTTGAGTGACTTTTAACTTGTGAAATATTGGCAGTGTTTATATTCGGCACTTTTGGTCAGATCTGCCAATAACGCCAAAGCAAAAATACAGGCGCTATGCAGTAGTATTGTTTGGCATTTTTAAAGAATGTCAGTTTAATTTTTGTTAGCTTTACTGTAATTCATGCATGTGATAGAGTTGCTATGCTACAACTGGAGATTTGCAAATTTTTGGCTGGAAATTTGGTTTCATAACTGGAGATTTTTTATCGACGTATTTGATGCGTGTTTTTATTGTTTATTGATGTTTTCCATTTGTTTATTTCAGTATTGAACCAACTGCATCCCATTTCAATATGTATTGTGTACATTTCTGTCTTAAGTAGTGTTTCATATGATGAATGAAGGATAAAAACTGTATTTATAATTTATTCATATTCATTCATAATCATAAGGTTATAACAAAGCAATAACAATGAAGACAGAATGTTCTGAACAACAAAGTCATAGAGCACTAAAATTAAAAAGTCACTATTCATCACATGTACATGTAGTCACAGAATTTACCCTTAAAAAGTCACAGATATAATCACACTCACAGTAAGTGAAAGAAAGTAAACTTGAGAGAAGTCACAAAATTGAACATATATAAAAGTCATTAAGCATCAGTCTACTTGGCACTGGCACACTGGTTCAAGTAGGAGGTACAAGCCTTCTTTGCTGCTTTCACCACATCTGTATCAGGTTTGTACTGGTGACACTCTGTTGTATTGTTTATCTTAACACTGAGAAGACTGGACCTTTACTGCTAGCCCGGCACCCACTTGAATTCGGACTTCCAGGCATTCTGGAACTTGGCAAAGTACTTGGTCTTCTTTGCTGCTGGTGCGTTGGGTGATGGCATACGTTTCGTCATTTTTGTGGTTTATCAATTCCATCCTGGAACTTGGTCCTTAAATAATACTTTGATCGGCTTTGGTCCCAAACAAGCCATAACAACTCAATCCGAGATGAATTCATTGCACATTTGATCGAAATAAGAAGTTTTCCTCGGCATCAAAGGTTGTCCGACTCGTGTTTGCACAACGCTTTGTAACTATTTTTAATTGCCGCTATCACACTTCTAATCATCTAAGCGTGTGCCACAAGCACACTTCCTTATCCCCAATAAACTGTCAATCAGTGGATAATTGTTGTATTATCATCAACACCTTAATTAATCACCATGACCCAATTTACCTGTAAAGGTGTCGAACAGATCAATAACCGGATATCATTAAATATATGACATTCACCTTTACCATTCGTATCTCTCTGTATTTTTCGTCAACGCAGGAGTTCCAAATGGGGAATTTCCAGAAATATTGATCGCAAAATGTAGGTCAAGATTTTTTTGTACTTGATTTTTTTCACGGGCGGAAGATTTTGAAAGTTGACGGGAGGGACGGAAGGGACCCTCAAAGTCGGGAGAAAAATGCTCCCGCCGGAAGGTTCACATGTATGGTAATTATTAGACCACTAAGGTTCCTGTAGACAGACAATTTGATTGCACTCAGTCCGTCTCTCTGTCTGTCTGACAGGAAAACAGTTTAAGATAATAAACTTATTTTTTGTTGTGAAATGAAGGCCTGATGCATGCAAAATGATACTTTCAACATATCTATAAAAGTGGCCATTTTATGATTATCAGTGGTTTTTTTTATGTTGCCATCTGTAACAAGATAGTTTAAAATCATGAGCTGATTTTTTGTAGTTAATAATAGTGAAGGGCTGATGCATGCAAAAGAAAATGCTTTGTGTGAAAATTCAAGATGGTTGAACAGTGGCCATTTTGATCACATTTTATCAATGTTTCTGTATGTAGCCACCAGTATCTAGAGAACTAATTAAAAAAAAAACCACTTGTATTTTAACATTGATCTTGAAGCAATAAAGCTTTTTTCCAGCTGTACTTCTCAGGAAAGTAAAATTAACAAGATATGATTATAATCTAACGATTATGAAGTCTCCCAAACCGGCCACTGACACTATCTACCCACATATCAAATTTTGATGATATCGGACAATGTTGAATTTTTACCCCCCATTTTTATGCCCTGTTTTGGCAGCCATTTTGAAAATGGCAGACATCTTGAAAATTTTGAAAACGCAGAATTGCTCATCTAATGGTGACCTATCACTAGGTTAAATTTTATGTCTCTATCATTATCCAGTTAGAAGTTATCAACATTAATGTACGAAATTTCAAGCTTCCCATAGGATTCTATAGTAACCCCCACCCCTTTTGAACTCCCAAAAATATGGCTTTGACCCCCTTTACTACAAATCTGAAAACTTTAGGATCAACGAGAAACATATATCTATAACTCCACCAAGTGTCATGAAATTCTGTCCTGTAGTTCCTGAGATCTGCCGTGGACAAGTTCATGGTGCACGGAAAGAAAGGAGAATAATAATTATGATAATAGTAAGAAACGGAGCAAAAACAATAAGTCTCCAAACGTTGTTTGGGAGACTTAAAAAACTACTGAACATATTGAGACTTAAAAAACTACTGAACATATTAAAAAGAATTATTAATACTCAATTGTGGGAAATTTCTATGGCGTAAAAATTTTGCAATTTTTTAACTTGATTTCCGGTGTCATGGTATATTGACCCATGGGTCAATTTTCATCCATGGCATATTGACCCCCCCTTATTGAAATCTGACCCCCCCCCCCCCTGTATGGTAAATTGAACCCCCATGGTATTTTGACCCCCCTCATTTCTAATCAAGAGATTGACGGGGGTCCAAATATCATGGGTAGGGGGGTCAATATACCATAGATAGGGGGGTCAAATTACAATGGGTAGAGGGATCGATATGCCATGGGTAGGGGGGTCAAAATACCATGGGTAGGGGGTTCAGTATGCCATAGGTAGGAGGGTCGATATACCATTGCTAGGGGGGTCAAAATAGAAGGAAGCTCTAATTGCTGTCTCAATTTTGCATGGCATTATAACAGTAAATACTGAATTAGAATTCTACCCTTGGTATTTTGACCCCCTTACCCATGGTATTTTGATCACCCATATCCATGGTATATCGACCCCCCACCCATGGTATTTTGACCCTTTATCTATGGTATATTGAACCCCTTACTCATGGTATTCCAACCCCCATATCCATGGTATTTTGACCCCCTACCCATGGTATTTCGACCCCCTATCCATGGTATATTGACCCCCCTACCCATGATATATCGACCCCCCTACACATGGTATATCAAACCCTCTCTTTTGGTAGAAATGAGGAGGGTCAGTTTACCATGAGGGGGTTCAAAATACAATGACGAAAAATCGACCCCGGGGTCAACATACCATATGACACTGGTAATACTGTATCGTGGGAAATTTTTATGAGGTAAAAATTTTGCTGTTTTTGTGTAAAGTTGATTTCCGGCAATACTGAATTGTGGGAAAATTTTCATGGTGTAAACATTTTGTGATTTTTATCTAACAATCGATTTCCGGTAATACTATGATGTGGAAAAAATTTTTAAGGTAAATTTTTTTGTGAATTTTTAATAAAATCAGCTTGTTATTAATTTTTTTTTATTTTTTTTTTTAAAAATTTGGGTTTAATTTTGGTAGTTTTGAAATATAGTAAAAATTATTAAAAGGTAACATAAAAGATTCAATGCATATATAATTACACAAAAAAATGCTAATGATTAATTATACATTGTATGTATTGATTATCAATTAAACATATTGCATGTTGTTTATTTATTTAATATATTTTTTAACCACTTTGGTGGTGTAATGGTTAGCGTCCTCACCTCTGTTGTGTTAGATCGTAAGTTCCAGACCCGATTGGGTCAGACCAAGGACTATGACATCGGTACTTGCTGCTTCTCTGTTAAGCGTGAAGCATTAAGATTTAAGAGCAAAGACTGGTTGGCTTTTAATCTACTCACAGACTGTTGTTTCAGTGACCTAGCACTATAAAAATCCAACTCCGCTGTTGGTATAGTACAAAGTGGACCTCATCATTATCTCATTGAAAAGTAACATGTTCTCACCATGATATAGCTGAAATATTATTGAGTTGGTGTTAAACAACAATTACTCACTCACCTATGTGACCTCATAAATGTTTAATCACAGTAGTCCCCCCTTATAAGGCCACCTCTCTTATCTTGCCAGATTTCAGATTCACTGAAAATATGTACTACTAAATTGTCCTCCTTAATTGCACCTCTACTGAAGCTACTGAACCAAATGTTCCTAGTGTTAAAGTTTAAGTCGTCCCTACTAAGGTTTTAAGGTTGCCATCATGACTTGCTCAACTGTTACAGGATATCTGTGTCATAAATCATAAATGTCATAGACAGATGTTCCATTTGTCCTAATCACAATCCTGTCCTTCCTCATGCATGACTCGACACTATTTTGAACAAGAGTAACATGGCAGGTGCCGCTAGTGGAGCAGGAACTACTAATCTGAGCACCAGAGCTCACTACTGGTTTTAGTGGGGTTCTTGTCCCTAATTGTCGCTTTCGTTTGGTGTCTTCAAACTTCCCTTACCGTTTTATTAAGAGCACATGAGTTATTTCCCTTGTTTTAGTGGGGTTGTTCAATCTAAGAGTTTTGTCAACCATTGTTAGGGCTCAATGAGTTTAATATGTCGTTGTAGGGCCCAGGTGGCTCAATGAGTTTAATAGGTCGTTGGATCTAACAGCTCATACAAGCCTATCACCAATACGGCGTGGGTTCGCGCCCAGCTTTGTAAATTACAAAAAAGGGTGCACTCGATAAAGTGATAAAGCTTACCAGTTGCTTGCCCAGGGTCGGTGGTTCTCTTCGGGTACTCTGGCTTCCTCCATCACTAAAACTGGTCGCCATGGTATTGCTGAAAGTGGCATTAAACACCAAAAATTCATATTCAACAATTTTGTCCTTTTTAGCTCACCTTGCAAAAGGCAATGTGAACTTTTGCCATCACTTGGCCGTCGTCCGTCGTCTGTCGTCCGTTAACTTTTCACATTTTAATCTTCTCCTCTGAAACCCCTCGACCAAATGAACCGAAACTTGGTAGGAAGCATCTATGGAAGGTCTTCTATAAAGATTGCTCATTTCGTCCCGATCCGTTAACAAACATGGTCGCCACAGGCAATTCTTGTTTATGATTGGTTGATTTCTAAAAAATCTTCTCCTCCGAAACCGTTTGGCCAAATGAATCGAAACTTGGAAGATCCTCTATGAAGAATGCTTATTTAGTTACGATCCGTTAACCAACATTGCCACCACAGACAATTCTTGTTTCTGATTGGTTTCTAAAAAATCGTCTCCTCTGAAACCGCTTGGCCAAATGGATCGAAACTTGGTAGGAAGCATCCTTGGAAGGTCCTCTATAACGATTGCTCATTTAGTTCCGATCTGTTAACAAACATGGCCGCCATAGGCAATTCTTGTTTCTGATTGGTTGATTTCTAAAAAATCGTCTCCTCTGAAAGTGCTTGGCCAAATGGATCGAAACTTGGTAGGAAGCATCCTTGGAAGGTCCTTTATTAAGATTGCTCATTTAGTTCCGATCCGTTAACAAACATGGCCGCCAAAGGCAATTCTTTTTTCTGATTGGTTGATTTCTAAAAAAAATCTTCTCTGAAACCACTTTGCCAAATGAATCGAAACTTGGTAGGAAGCATCCTTGGAAGGTCATCTATAAAGATTGCTCATTTAGTTCCGATCCGTTTATAAACATGGCTGCCACAGGCCAATCTTGTTTTTGATTGGTCGACTTCTAAATATCTTCTTCTCTGTAACTGCTTAGCCAAATGACCAAAACTTGGTGGGAAGCACCTATTGGAGGTTCTGTATTAAGTTTCCTCAAAGCAGAATGAAAGGTGAGTGACAGGCTCAGCCCACTGAGCCTCTAGTTCTTTTTGGTCATTGTATTGTCTGTCCTTCTGTTTATGTCTTTTGATTACCCATTTGGTATCTTCAAGCTTTTCATTGTTTTGACAAAGGACCCTAGTATGAGAAAATAAATCAAGATTTTTCTTTGATTTTGCAAACACGATTGAACCCAAACTGTATATGAATGTGCATTGTTTGATCCCTTTTAAAGTTGACACTATTTATGTAGTATCGGAAATTCTAGATTGTCCTTCAACGGGAATTAGTTTAGTTTGAATTAGATCAATCCTATTAGAAAATGAATATAAAAGCTTTGTCTTCAACATTGCAAACATGATTGAACCACACTACATGAATAATCAATAGATGGTCCATTACAAACTTTATGAAAATTTTTATATGGATCCGATTGCCAAGATGGCCACCATCACATGATTTTCAAGACATGATTGAACCAAGGTAATATTTTTATGCAGATTACAAATGCTGTCATTGCAGTACTTAGATCAGCATAAATATCGATCGATCGATCGGAAAATTATTAAGAACTTTTTTCTTATCAGAAACAACTTTATTGAATAAGATAAATAACATTAAATGAACACAAATATGATTAAATATTAGAATGATAATTACAATGTGGATTTTTTAAGTGATTTCACATGTTAAAAGACTTTTAATTGACTTATTGAACTCTTAGAATCCAGCATACTAACAGGAGTAAATACAGTCATAATGTGTAGATATTTGCTTACACTAACTGAGTGGCCGTGATAGTATTGTAGTTAGATTTATGCCTGTATATGCTATCAGTTACTATCACTACTGAAGTTGTGAAATCAAACGTTAAAAGACCTTGAACAATTAACCCTTAATCGCCTAAATATAAACAATAAATAAATCAAATTGACTTTTACATTGAACCCTTAGAATCCCATATATATAGAGTAACAAGAGTAAATACAGTTGTAGATATTTGTTTACGCTACTTAATGAGTGAAGGCTGAAATTGAAGGTTCCAGAGCTGAAAACGTACCTACAGAGCTATTCGGCGCTTCTCCGAGCTGCAGATAGGTGAGGCCTCTCGATGGGAGATTGTCAGATTATAGCATGGAAAGCATGACTGTGAACCATAGTTGGTAACGTGTTTGGAGAGTGTCACGTGCACACACAAGACATCTTCATAGATTTCGAAAGAGTAGTCGCGGCTACAAAAGACTAAATTTTCGTCCTATCCAACTCTCCTTATTTTTTGCAGTGGCACTCAAACGTCGTTGATCCGGTTGACCCATCGATCCATTCCCGCATTTCTATACTGTTATATATATTATATATTACTGAGACTTGTTGTCGTCCTGAATATAGCTGACATCCTGCTTGCTGGACGTTAATATAAGCGATAAGCAATTAATCAATTATAGGGAAAAAATACGACGATGTGGTGCTGAGTAGAGAATTAGACAAAACAAAATTATTTAGACAATTTATAATCGCTGTGTCATTAAGTTTCACGTGTACTTAAGTAAATAAACCAATTGTAAACGATAAATAATAATTATAAATGCATTTCATAAGTAACGATAACGCTGAAATATTGTTGAAAGTGGCGTTAAACACCATAACCCTAACCCCATAAATTGGGCATGATATATACCTGAGCGACCATTTAACTTCTACAGTGGTTTGGGCTATGACAAACAAAAATAAGAATTTTGCTACAAGGAAAATTAAGAGTCGGATTATTTCTTTTTTTAAGTTTTTCTTTAGGGCAATTATTTTTTCTTATAAAATTAAAACGACACGAAAACTGAAGAAATGGTTAGGGTTATGGTGTAACGCCACGTTCAAAATATGTTAGTTACTGAAGAAAGGGTTATGGTGTAACGCCACGTTCAACAATATGTTAGTTACTGAAGAAATGGTTAGGGTTATGGTGTAACGCCACGTTCAACAATATGTTAGTTACTGAAGAAATGGTTAGGGTTATGGTGTAACGCCACGTTCAACAATATGTTAGTTACTGAAGAAATGGTTAGGGTTATGGGGTAACGCCACGTTCAACAATATGTTAGTTACTGAAGAAATGGTTAGGGTTATGGTGTAACGCCACGTTCAAACAATATGTTAGTTACTGAAGAAATGGTTAGGGTTATGGTGTAACGCCACGTTCAACAACAATATGTTAGTTACTGAAGAAATGGTTAGGGTTATGGTGTAACGCCACGTTCAACAACAATATGTTAGTTACTGAAGAAATGGTTAGGGTTATGGTGTAACGCCACGTTCAACAACAATATGTTAGTTACTGAAGAAATGGTTAGGGTTATGGTGTAACGCCACGTTCAACAACAATATGTTAGTTACTAAAGAAATGGTTAGGGTTATGGTGTAACGCCACGTTCAACAACAATATGTTAGTTACTGAAGAAATGGTTAGGGTTATGGTGTAACGCCACGTTCAACAACAATATGTTAGTTACTGAAGAAATGGTTAGGGTTATGGTGTAACGCCACGTTCAACAACAATATGTTAGTTACTGAAGAAATGGTTAGGGTTATGGTGTAACGCCACGTTCAACAACAATATGTTAGTTACTGAAGAAATGGTTAGGGTTATGATGTAACGCCACGTTCAACAATATGCTAGTTGTTTTGTGGCAGTGATTTTTATTAGTGAATGAGAAATTGAAGAAGGGAAAACCATAACTCCCTCTCAGTAGAGTCCTTTAGAACTGCCATTACCTCATCTTATCTTTAATTCATTCCGTTTTGTACATATTTTGAAACTTATTTTCTTATTATTACTTTTTTCATTTCTTTTTCGCAACGCAATTCCGTAGTGGAGAATACACTCCAACTGTAGATTCTTAAAAATAATCAACGAGACCCGTAAGGGTCGAGTTGATTATTTTTTAAGAATCTACAATTACGGGTCGAGTTGATAATATTTAAGAATCTACAAGTTGGAATGTATTCTCTTATATAATGCATTTCTATCTGCAACAGTGTTTTCATTTTATATTTTTACCTTTTTAATGTTCAAAAAGCACAGCCACAATTAACAAAAATTAAACAACAAAATTTTATCGGCATTCGTGCTTTCGATTCTCGTTTATATTTAGATATTTCAAGGTCTTTCAAGTGAAAAGAATCGTTTATATTTAGATATTTCAAGGTCTTTCAATTGTCCCACATGTTCACCTGTGGTCTGTCTGATTTGTTATGTTGCGGTCGGTTCGTTAGTTGTTTTTGTATTGAGAGAATACATTTTAAAAGTTCACATACTCGTCAGTTCTGAACATAAATTATGCCAGACCTGAAATACTTGTCTCGTGTCTTGTATATATTGATCAATTGCTTCTTTAAACAAATTGTTGATATTTTTTTTAACAAAGCTTACAATCAAGAGTCATATATGCTAATTATAGAGAAACTATAGTAGTGTGGTCACCGTAGCCGAGTGGTTAGATGGAAGTTTTGAAAGTCAAAGTAGACTAAAAAGCCCAGCAGTGGTTTGCTACCCGAAAGTCCCACAATATGTGTAACACGTTTTTAAGCCTAAAACATTAAAGGTTAAAGTTCATATATTCAAGAACAAAAGAATAAACTAGATTCTTAAAAATAATCCACTGTTCGAACAATAGTGACGTCAGAGAAATGTATTATGCATAGGAGAATGTCCAAGTAACTCTCCATTCCTTAATGATAATGGAGCCGAGGCCCATTGTTTTTAAGGAAAGGAGAGATACGAGGACATTCTCCAAGTTAAAATCCACCCCTTGTACTTTATTAATTTTATTAATTATTAATCTTGTAACAAAGAAAAGTCTGTGTATAGTATCTAAAGTACAAAGAGAACAATAACTCTCCATTCCTTAAAAATAATGGAGAGTTTTGACAATAGATTTACATCACAGGTGGATTTTAATTAGAAGTAAATGTTAAATGGTTGTTCGCAACGAATCATGTTAAATCGTTTTCAAAAACCAACCCATCCTGGATAGAAATGGTCTTCATAATTTATTCTTTTTGCAAACCTAGATCCTGGTAATGCTGCCCTTTTGTAATATACAACATCTCCGCCAGCTAGCCAACCACACCACCAACCGTACGAACCAATCGTCATTATCACATGATCACACTCGACTATTGTCGCCATGTCCATTTCCGTACTTCCGGCAATATATTTCACAACAATATGGCGGGGCATATTTTTCTTTGTCCATTCCATACCATTTGATGCAACAATAAAAATGGTATTTTTGGATTTCTTTTTGTAGTAATCCACGGCAGTTCGTAAATAATCTGCTGTTGCTAAACCGTAACCTTGTGTATTATTTACTTTGTCCCCCCTTCTCACATGCACCCCAATTAGTGTAACACTATGTCTTGATGTGATGTTAAATTCGCGAAGAATTTCACCCACAATATTCTTCGCGGATTCCTGAATTGCTTTCCTAAATTGTAGCTGTTGACGGAGTTCTTTTCTGAACTTGTAGAAATATTTATAAGACTGAAGATAATGCCCAATTCTAAAATTCTTTGATGAATTAAGTTTCAGTAAATTTTTATCGTATGTTGCTGAAAATTTTTCCAGTCGTATTTCAAATGACCTACATAACTGGTTATCATTTTTAAATTTAACATCCAATGCAAAATATCTATTTAATTGTGAATTCTTGTTCATTATGAAAGTCATATGTTTAGACATTGCAATACCAAAAGTTGATGCGAACTGAAACAAATTATTACCAAGACCAGACATAAGCACGGGACATAGCATACCACGTGACCTATTAATCTGTTTGATTTTTATTTGCTGAGTAACCGCTGCCGTTAATGAAACACCAGATACCTGTGGGTTATTTCTCACTGTATCATTCCTTTGTGCGATATATCCAGATACCGGTGGAGTCATTTTCACTATACTGTTCCTTTGTGCAATATATCCAGATACCGATGAAGTCATTTTCACTTTATCGTACCTTCGCGCGACGTATCCTACTTTCTCAAAGCGAGACAATTTGAAGGATTTGGTCTTCTCCATATTGAAAATAGATAATAGTGCTTCTCTAGTCCGTGGGACGCTCTCAGATAATAATAATATGATCAGAAAACACATGGCAATGAAGAAATCTTAAAAAAAAACACAAAAAACACAAAACAATTAATACAAGTCGCTTGTGAGAGTGTTTTTAAAACGAGGGCCCAGGTGCACAGGCACTTGTTTCTGGTAATTTTTTTTTTACCTAGATACTATATATACTACAAGGTACGTAACCGTTCATTTGTAAAAAATCTAGGTCATCGCGATTTTCGCGTTTTTTCAACTCGACGGACGCCAGCATGGAGGAATGGCCTACATCATCTGAAACTACGATAATTTATCTACAAAATGATGTATAAAACACCTACCTTTGCTGAACCTCAACAATGCAACAGACCTTTTTCCACGGGTCAGTTATCAGCTTTCATCATCCAGTTGGTCACCTGGCAAGTTCTAGCCCGCAGTGAAAGAAAAAATAAGATAAGTTGTAATAAAAATGCTATAAAAAATACTGAGATGTTAGAAAATTATATATATTGCATTCCAATAAAAAAAATTAATAAAAGTGTTTTAATTTCTTAGAATAAAAGTGTAGTTTGAATGCAAATCTGTGGCTATTTTTAGAATTCAAAAATTTGTGAACTTTCTATACAACCTCGGGATTTTCCCCTGAAGTATATCAACAGGACTGAAAGTCTTATAGGCGGGAAAATTAATACAGCATCACATGTTTCTTTTTGCATCTTCTCCATTTTGATGAAAAATTATAAAAATAAACTTCAGAATTCCAGCTTGCTAAATGTAATGAGAAACTTCGACCAATCAAATACTTTACCTGAGTTCGACCTTGAACTTTTCATTCACTGCGGGGTAGAACTTGCCAGGTGACCAACTGGATGATGAAAGCTGATAACTGACCCGTGGAAAAAGGTCTGTTGCATTGTTGAGGTTCAGCAAAGGTAGGTGTTTTATACATCATTTTGTAGATAAATTATCGTAGTTTCAGATGATGTAGGCCATTCCTCCATGCTGGCGTCCGTCGAGTTGATAAAACGCGAAAATCGCGATGACCTAGATTTTTTACAAATGAACGGTTAGATACCTTGTATATATAGTATCTAGGTAAAACAAAATGACCAGAAACAAGTGCCTGTGCCCAGGTGGCTCAATGAGTTAGGTAGTTGGATTACCTAGAACTCATACAAGCCTATAGGAAGTTGGATTACCTACAACTCATACAAGCCTATCACCAATACGGCTTGGGTTCCCGCCCGGCTTTGTAAATTACAAAAACGGGTACACTCGACTCGCAGCCGCAAGTGATAAAGCTTACCAGTTGCTTGCCCATGGTCGGTGGTTCTCTCCGGGTACTCCGGCTTCTTCCACCACTAAAACTGGTCTCCATGATATAGCTGAAATATTGCTGAAACTGGTGTTAAACACAAAAAAATAATCAATTTAAAACGAAAACGAATTTAAATCATTTTAGTTAAATTTGATAACTGTATTCATATTTGTAGAAATGTGTTTCTAAGACGTACAAATGTCATTTTCCACCTTAGTTTAATGAAGTGGAGGTGATTGTTCGCTAGATTGATTTAAAACGAACACAAATCTAAATAATTTTAGCTAATTAGCTAGATTTGAGAATTATGAAATGCGGGGCCCAATGCTGTTCTCTGTAAAATATGCAGTGTGCTGTTGTGTGTACTTGAAAATCCAGCGCGGGGCCCAATTGGTTAAGGCCAATCCTGGCATATTTCATTATTCCACCTTAATTTAATCGTAGACCCAACCCATTCACTGTGGAGGCGATTCTTTTTTTTTTTTTAGATCTACTGATGAAATCGGGGCATATTTTGTGTGTAGTGTTCCTGACCTTGGCCAGGTGTACTAGATACAATTTAATGTGATAAATTGTGTAAGTAGCTTTTGGCAGGTCGATTATTTCATCCGGGTATTCCGCCCTCTACTTCCTTCATACAAAAACATGTTTTTATGATTGCTGGTTGTTGGTCAGTTGCAAAACAACAAATTGTTAACATGTTAATCATCTTCAGTTTCATTGCGGCAATTTAAACATCCGTCTATATCGTCATCACAATTTTCTTTGTAATCTCATTAGCGGAATTCCCTGAATGCCAACCTTCTTTAGACAACATATAGTGTACATTGTTGCTTCAGCACTTATGTTGAGGCCATTTGAAGGTTGTTATTTACATTTCAAAAAGTAATTACTAAGTGAAATAGCACATGCTATATGTAGTTTAAATCTAATGAAATGAAGTAAAATATAGTATTTTAAGAATATTTTATTCCTCTTTCTAGACAAATCAACTTGTTCTCGCAATGATATAGCTGAAAAATTGCTGAGTTGGTGTTAAATAATAATCTTTATTGCATATAAAACCCTTTTGGGTATAGCAATACAAACATAAACTAACATTAAACAGACAATGTATATACATAAACAAATACAACTACCACTGATAAAAACAATATTATGTTTTATATGTTTTGACCAACGTGAAACTCATATTCGCGCTTCTAATGATCGCTTTATAAAGTTACAGGTGTTAAACAACAATAACACACTCACTCTTTCTAGAAGAACTATTTAAATAAATAAAGTGATAAATTTAATGAAAAATGAAATAATATATTTTATATAAAAGTGAACTATGGTAATTTTATGTGAAAACAAAATATATTCCAATAATTCAGATAACTTTATGAAAATGATATGTAAGGAAAGCTATGACTGAGGGGTCTCCGTGGTCGTAATCGTATGGTAGTTAGATTTACAACTAGCTATGCAATCAGTGCCTATCACCACTAACGTTGTGAGTTCACCGCTTAGGCAAGGTATAACTCGATACAACATTATGTGAGAAAGTTTGTCAGTGACTTGCGGCATGCAGGTCGATGGTTTTCTTCTGGTACTGTGGTGTCCTCCACCAAAATAAAACTGACTGCCACGATGTAACTGAAATATTTTTGAAAGTGGCGTTAAACACCATAAACCAAACCACGAATATGGCTGAAATACTGCGTGCGCATCTAACGTTAAAGAATCAATCTCCTAATAGTGAATCACGTCGGTGATGAAATGTACTGTGCGGTATAGGATTCATCGTCGATAATCGTAGGTAACTGTGACATTTTCCTTTTTTTTCAAACTGTGCTCCGATTGGCTGTAAAGCAGTGTGTGTCGGAACCTATCAAAATATTTTAAAGTGACTCGTGAATAATTATTGGTGAACTCACGGTTAATGGGTGGAGAGTATTGGAACTTTATTATCCGATGGATATAAACGATGTGAAAGTAAAGATGTGTTTAATCAGTATAATGGTATTTGCGTTTACCAGTGACTGGAATTTTGCATAATTGTGTTCGATTTTGCTTTAGCGAATTTTCACTTCATTGTGTTTTAACTATATATATATCGTGTATAACTTACAGAATAAACGCATTTTTTTCAAGGTTGGAAACTGGATTCTGAAAAAAATATATATAAAGATTGTATTTGATGTATTTGAACAAGTAATTCCAATTCAGTACAAAATATGCAAATTTCCTCCATATGATTTTCTTGAGAAAAAAGAATGAGCTTTGTATGGTTAATATATATTGTGACAAAAGGGATTTTACCCATCAAAATACAGGAACCAATAAAACTAACGATCAGCTGATTTTGCCGCACGGCGCGGGCACCTGTTCTAAATTTCCTGTGTATTTTGGGGTTGTACTAAACTACGAAACGAAATCGAAACGCAACGAACGAAACGAAACGAAACGAAACGAAACGAAACGAAATATTACGAAACGCAACGAAATATACTAAAAGGTGAAACGAAACGCAACGCAACGAAACGAAATTTACTATAATGCGAAACGAAATGAAATGAATACAACGAATCGAAACGAAATATACTAAAGTGCGAAACGCAATAGAACGAAACGGAATTTAGCGAAACGCGATGAAGTTTCCCCTATAATTATCATTCATCAGAAGCAAGGCGGTTCTCATTATTAATTAAAAACTCAGAATTCAATGTAATAGTTACAGTGACAATACTCTGTCTTTGAAATTCTCTGATAGGCATCGGTTACGGTTCCATCATAATACCCGTAATTAACAGAATAGCGAACATGTTTCACGTACTATATACATTATCTGGTGTCAAAAGAAATTAAATATCTTAAGACACTGAGGATCATTTATTATGATGAAAACCCTGTCGCTTCACATGCAAGCAAATAATGGGGTGTCCACAAACATGGGTATTCAATTCAATTCAAATATTTTATTGAATAAATGCATAAATACAATATCCAATGAGATTGCACATCAGGCATAGCCTATGTAAGTGCTCTCCCTCAATAACTAAAGACATCAAGTATAATGATAAGAATAATTAATTTACATTGTAATTAGTGTACATGTACAAAGAATTTTTTCTTAGGAGAAATTCAAAATTTTGTAATAATTTTAAAACTGTCCATTTATTCTTTATAATTGTGAAATTTGCCAATTTAGAGTGTGAATAAGTTAAGGATACATATATGTACATGTATATATAGGCACATAAGAAGGCATAGGTATTGTCTATGTGGACCCTGTCCAAAATAAAGCGGGAATACATTTCATGGTGAATTTATCAGTCCACGAAGTGCAATGTCATAATAATAAAAATAGTTATTAATAATAATAGTTTTTTCGAAAGGAGTTTCTATGCTAGTACTGTAAAATTCAATACTGATTTCACAAAAGGTATATCGTATTGATTTGATTGATTGATTTTGATTTTTGGTGTTTAACGCCACATTCAGCAATATTCAGCTATATCATGGCGACCAGTTTGTATGTCAGACGAATATGCATCTGATAATGTGAATCGAAAACGCTTTTAAATTTTGTGGTAAACTGATTCACTTTTACAAAGAACGGATTTCTTTTCTTTTTTATTGTGAAGATGGAAAACGTGGGGCTGTCAGTTGACTTTCATTGAACGCTGTGGAAGTCAAGCAGACCTCTCATTTACTTGATGTCTGCAGGTTTCGGTTCTTCCTCTGACAGTTCGATGGTTTCTTGAGGATTTTCCGCTTTCCTTCATCTTTAATACAGCCGGTTTTGTATATTATAGTGCATGTACATCGGCATCAGTGGTATCTGGGGCTACTCGACTAGATAGTATGAATAGTTGTCCAGGTCGGTATTCCTTTTAATGTTTGGGGCTGAATTTGTCACCCGGTCCGTGGTTCTTTCCCCCGTTTGCACTACACTGTAAATAATGTTCACATCACTGTAGGGATGATCATGGAGTGGCATGTAAGTATTTCCTGCACCCCCTTTTAAGCTGCTAGACCAGACGCATAGGCCCTGAGATCCGACTCTGGAGATACTACAGAAACCCTGACAGGAATACCTGGATATCCTTCTTACCTCATTTATTGAGGGTGCTCCTTATATAAAAGAGGATTCTACCTGGCATAATGGTCGTTGATAAATTTTCATTTTGTTTGTTTTGACGAATGGTTCATAAATCTTATACATTAAATTTTTGTCTTGAAGAATGGTTCATAGATCTTCTTATATATACATATCAGTATAAAATTCTGCTTAGACTTTTTCATCACTTCTCGTTCCATTCATGTTGTTCTTATTGGATTTTAGTATATTTTCGTTTCGTTATGCATTTTAGTATATTTCGTTGCGTTTCGCATTTTAGTATATTTCGTTGCGTAAATACGTGTATTCTATGTCCACAGTTTTTCCACTGATACAGTATAAGAGAGAAGGTAAGCAACTCCATTTTCATAATTCGCGCCATATCGCTCACCTCGGTTGGGAAACCCCGTGTTTTTTACACTTTTTACCTTGTCTACATAAGGCACTGTCGTATCAAACTGTTTCTAAGACACTTACCTAATTGCCCATGTTCGAATTTCAGTCGGTACGTCGATCTTTTCCAAGAAATATCGCCGAGAATAGCGAAGCAGCTTCGTTTCTAGGTCAAACTACATCATACTAGACGGAAGTGCAAGAACGATAACCCTGGGTTTTTTACGAATGGAATACCTGCAATGGAAAACCCAGATGCGCTCCGAATATTTTCCCCGGAATTTTTTGGCGGAAAATTTAAATCGCTGAAAAAACAACAGCAGACTGATTATTTCGTAAAAATGGCACAACGACCATCTGAATATGGAAACATTGAAATAATTTCATGGTAAATAACTGTTAACACATACAAAGAATTTCTCTGGGAGAAATTCAAACTGAGGAATAGATATGATTGAATGGTTAGAACTGAAGTCAAAATTTCAATGAAAAAGAAATATTCAGCTTGCCTCTATTTCAAATTATTAAAATCATACCCAAACAAATACATATACAGCTTAAAAAATAAAAATAAAATAAAATAAATAAATAAAAAGAAAACAAAGGAAGAAGAAGCTGAGAACAGCTATTGAATGAAACTATGGCATTTTACCCTCTTCCAGTGCCTCAATAAAAGGACTCCCAACTGATAGCAATGTGTAAGGGAGCCGGAGAGACCATTTAACTAAGGGGGCTATTTCTTTTTCATTTCATGTCACTGATTTTATAAAACAATAATCTGTCTTACAGGGGTAAAAAATAAATAACTTATGTAACTCAACTTTTCAGCAGTGACAGAAATCAGTGTTGAAATCAAGAAAAAAAAATCCTATTTTACCGTATAAGTGGTTATTTTGGTGGGTATTTAATTTTCGCTTTCTTCGAGAGGATGTTAAATACGCGAAAAATGAAGTTCACGAATTATTATTTCACGTTCAAATAGTTACACAAGTTAGTTATTTTTTACCCCTGAAAAAGAAATAGCCCCCTTAGGGTATGATTTTAATAATTTGAAGTAGAGGCAAGCTGAATATTTCTTTTTCATTGAAATTTTGAATTCAGTTCTAACCATTCAATCATATCTATTCCTCAGTTTGAATTTCTCCCAGAGAAATTCTTTGTATGTGTTAATAGTTATTTACCATGAAATTATTTCAATGTTTCCATATTCAGATGGTCGTTGTGCCATTTTTACGAAATAATCAGTCTGCTGTTGTTTTTTCAGCGATTTAAATTTTCCGCCAAAAAATTCCGGGGAAAATATTCGGAGCGCATCTGGGTTTTTCATTGCAGGTATTCCATTCGTAAAAAAACCAGGGTTATCGTTCTTGCACTTCCGTCTAGTATGATGTAGTTTGACCTAGAAACGAAGCTGCTTCGCTATTCTCGGCGAGATTTCTTGGAAAAGATCGACGTACGGACTGAAATTCGAACATGGGCAATTAGGTAAGTGTCTTAGAAACAGTTTGATACGACAGTGCCTTATGTAGACAAGGTAAAAAGTGTAAAAAACACGGGGGTTTCCCAACCGAGGTGAGCGATATGGCGCGAAATATGAAAATGGAGTTGCTTACCTTCTCTCTTATACTGTATCAGTGGAAAAACTGTGGACACAGAATACACGTATTATTCATGATGTATGACGTCTACTGATATTGTCAAATGAAGAAAAACGAATGATTATGAAAATTTTGAAAAAGGAATGATTTATATGAACATTTTGAAAAAAGGGGGGGGGTAGTAGAGAAAAGGGGGGAGGAGGAAACGAAATCCATGCCCCATGCGCCTGTGGTTGTTATTGTAAATATTGGTCATGTGTGAAGAATCCCATGATGCATCATTCTTTTAACTTATCTAGCGGGAAAATACATATATCGACGTAAGAATTTGTATTTAAATTTGTAGTTAAACTAAGAAACTGTTTATTAAAATGTGAAAGAAAACTTATGAATATTATACAGTATTGATTTTTATGTATGAAACAATATTTTGTTTATGTAAATACTTTGTATTTTATGGCTGCCGGGATTTATTTTCACTGGCGAGTGCATTGCCGAGATTTGGTTGGGAGTAAAATGTCGTCATATCGGCAGTTATCCCGGCAGGATCTTTGGGTATAAATAGGAGCAGCGTTTTCTGCTCTTGGTCTTTTCTCATTTGAAGGTCGAACAAAGCAGACGACTTTGAGTTGTCAATTAATTTTTTAAAGGATTTTTCTTTTGATAGGTTAGTTAAGTAACGATTATTTTTAGATTTTTTTGTTAACAGAATATATTCCTTTTGACGGAATATTATTTTATTTGGCATTTTCTTTTACCGGACATTTTCGCTAGTGTTCTAGTGGAGTTCGGTTTAAATTTATTTTAGTAAGGATAATTAATTATTTCATTTTTCTACGTTCTATAAGTGATTAACTTGTAGATCGAAATCAGAGATTGTTATTTATTTATAGGGGATATTTTTCGGACTTTCACTGACATTTCTGCTAGTGTTTCTAGTCAGGTTCAGTGCTAAATTTATTCGATTCCTGACATTCAACTTTTGAGAATCAAAGTTGGTCAGTGTAATTATTTTTGTTTTGTTTCGTGAGTATAGGACCGCTAACAGTTGTTTATGTGTTCATAAACTGGTCAGCGTAAATTTCATTCAACTCAATTATATAGTAATTGGTTAAATACTTAAAGTAAACTTGGCTTAACAAAATACTAAACCATCCTGACATTCGACTATGCGTTCATAGATCGGTCACGCCGTAGGCCAGGCCTGAATAAAGTGACGCAAAGGGGGGTCTAGGGGATATTCCTCCCAGCGGGGGTTTGGGGGGCAGAGCCCCCATTGGGTAAAGGGGGTCCGGGGGGAAGCCCCCGGAAGCTGACGCCTTTTTGTAATTTTTAGACTAAATTCTAAATTGAAAATGCCTTTTAAAAGTCAGAAATATAACTTTTTACTGCATTCACAAAATCTCAGACTTCTAAAATAAATGGATTACTCCGTTATATTTGTTTTCTGTTTATTGTTTTTGCTGTTATGTAATGTATTGCATATCCAGAAATTGAGGGTACTTTCCTCATAAATATTCATCATATTTAAATTAGATTTTGATCACGTGACTGCAGTTTCAAGCTTGATGGATAGTTTATCAGATTTGTCAAAAAATAGCATATAGTACGGAAATTCAATGTGTCCGTCAATGATTCGAAAATTAAAAGTTATTGTTTATTTCCACAAAGTTTTTCTTCTGTCAAAATTCAAATATTTTTGTTTTGTAACGATTTTAGACATGTCTTTGATATCGCGATCATGCAAAAATGATCATATTATATTTAATGTGGGAACCCCGAGTTTAGAAGCTAGAAATATAAGGTTAGTTAATATAATTACATATATTATTGAGGAATCTAAATTAATTTCAGAAAATATGTCGCCAAATGTCATTCATTGTTAAATTTTGTGTCACACGCCACCAGTTTCATGTATTTCAGACATTTTTACATAGTATCTTAAGGCCAAAAAAGGGTTCGTCGCCTCGGATTTTCATTTAGTCCAGGAACCTCGAATATTTAATTGTTATCATTAATTTTTATTTCATTTAATTCAGCTTGATTCAATGTATCATTTTCAAGTTCAGAAAATGACACACATGTAATTATGAATGATATCGTCTATATAGATCATATGAAAATTGCAGACGTCCCGGCGTCGCCATCTTAGATATGCAAATGAGCAAAGTACCCATCATTTCTGGCTATGGATTAATATTCAATCCCATGTGTGACAATTGAATATCTGGTCTAAAGCATGGGATCATAATAAAATTTCAATTCAAATTTTAAACGGGGTTAAAATATCGACTATCACACATCATTCAGTGACTTATATTTCGATGTAAAATCCGATATCTGTCACTTTGTTATGATAACAAAGTGACAGATATCGGAATATGCAAATCCACATTGATGCTTTGAAAGTTACCTTCATCTAATTTTCGTTTTAAAGACCCTGTTTTCAACCAATTGTGAAGTAACATGATGACTTTCCAACGTCTTCTGCAATGTTTTTTCGTGGGAGCAACTTCGGATATTCTCATAGTTTTTCATCTGAATTTATGACATACAGCTGCCGAATAACACTGTCACTGTCTAACAACTGTTAATCGAATATTACGTCCAATGAATTTATAATCCATGATATTATAACCATGGATTTATGGGTGAAATTAGACAAATTTTGAAGAAAAAAAAGATTTTATTTGTTTTCAAAGGTTATTCTTGCCGTTTCAAAAGTGAGGCATTTGCCTCATTTGCCTCCATTGCGCTACGGCCATGTCGGTCAGAGAAGACTAGTGTGAGTAGTATATCATGTTGAATCGGGCTATTACTTGAGGTGGGTTATAGTTAGAGGGGGCGTGGTCAAAAGCCTATGAAAACAGAAAAAAGCAAACAGATATCATTCAGACATGGACAACGATAGAGTACAGACGTATAGAAGGATTGTGTCTACCATGTTCAATGACGGTGTTATCAACATGGGTAGAGTTCTAGTGCTATTTGCCTTCACGAGTCCAATGGGGCAACAGTATACCACGGATGCATGGAAGTTTAGGGACATTTACCATACTGTTCTTAAAGGGGACAGAATACGAATACTTCGATCGCTCATTAACCAATCAGAGTAGAGGAAAAGGAACCAATCAGAAAGCTCCATTTCATAAACAACTGACCAATCGAAATACAGAATGACTGTCCAATCAGATATGACGTTACGAAAGAAATCGACCAATCAGACACTTCATTACCAATGAATATTACGTCATTTTCTAATAATAGTATCACGTTTTTGGATATAAGATGGTGTAACTAGAACTCTGTGTCATTTACTGGTTGGAACCCACAACATGCCAAGTCAAAAAGGTAAAAGAGCCAAAGGCGTTCAGATGACAGAACAGCAGCCTAAACTCCTGCAGATAACACAAGATATTGTACAGATGCCACCAACCCAAGATATCGTACAGATTCCAGCAACACAAGATATCGTACAGATTCCAGCGACACATTGCAGATGGCAGCCCATATGCTAGGAAATTCAGCCGCTCAAACGAGTCCTGGGAGGAAACCGATACTTGGAGTTTAAAGAATGGAACGGATCCAAGAGAGTAGACTTACGATTCTGGAAAGATGGCACAATCCCTACGAAAGAAGAAGTGAGTTTGCATTTGGATCGATGGAAAACCCTGTGCAACATGTCGGACGTCATCGACGATTTGCTTACCAGAGTCATAGAAAAAAGGTGAACCGTGGTTGGCTAATTGAAAGGGGGATTGTGGCATTTCATTGGTCGATATTTCTACGGGCAAAATGGAATGTCCTATGGGAAACTCCCAAAAGTTTCCGAGTAGACCCCGAGGTGTTTCCGAAGAAAAAAACGCGGCAAAAACCAGGTGAGAAAAAAGGCGCGGAAAATTATCTCCCTTACACTTACGTCACTTCCTATAAAGTCATTTCCGGTGACTTCCGGTGATGCAACTTCCGGTGACGTCACGCCCCCCCCCCCCCCCCACACGACCCCCCCTAAATACTAGCCCGATTCAACATGATATACTACTGGTGTGTATAAATCACAAGTCCGTAGACAAGATAAACAAATGTCAGTACAGAAAAGTATTTTATATTCTTATTGAATAATAAAGGCATACAAGCTGTCAGAATTGAATTTTTATTTTATATTAAAAGTTACCAATATTCGATGTTTTATACTAATTGCAGTTGAAATTTTTCATAATATCATACGAAAATAGCCTGGAACGAAGGAAATACGTCGCTGTTTAATTCTCTTGCATTCAGTAAAGCATTCAATGTTTACCCGCATAATATTCATATATTCATGAATATGATCATATGACCATTTATGACCTACACAGTGACCTCATTCGGTAAAGCGTTTCCGCATGTGCGAAATTGTTTTCCGAAAAATAGCACATGTCATAAATTAAAATATTGACGGATTCTACGCAAAAACGACCCAAAGGAGGATTCAGCAAGCTTTGTGTAAAAATTAAAAAAAGATGTTATACCGATCTACTCCATTTTTCAACACGTAAGCATAATTTAGTATCCTTTTTTGGCTGAATCGTATTTTGACAGAATTCCATCGTAGTTTTTTATTCTTTTTTTTAGGAGAAAATGCTAGGTGATATCTCTTTTAAATTAGAGACTAAAATAATGAACTTCATGTCTGTTTTTTTCTAAAAATAAATTATAATCAAGCCAACTCAAGTGTTGTCAATAATAGACAGAAATGATGGGTACTTTGCTCATTTGCATATCTAAGATGGCGACGCCGGGACGTCTGCAATTTTCATATGATCTATATAGACGATATCATTCATAATTACATGTGTGTCATTTTCTGAACTTGAAAATGATACATTGAATCAAGCTGAATTAAATGAAATAAAAATTAATGAAAACATTAAATATTCGAGGTTCCTGGACTAAATGAAAATCCGAGGTGACGAACCCTTTTTTGGCCTGAAGAGTCTGTGTAAAAATGTCGGAAATACATGAAACTGGTGGCGTGTGACACAAAATTTAACAATGAATGACATTTGGCGACATATTTTCTGAAATTAATTTAGATTCCTCAATAATATATGTAATTATATTGACTAACCTTATATTTCTAGCTTCTAAACTCGGGATTCCCACATTAAATATAATATGATCATTTTTGCATGATCGCGATATCAAAAACATGTCTAAAATCGTTACAAAACAAAAATATTTGAATTTTGACAGAAGAAAAACTTTGTGGAAATAAACAATAACTTTTAATTTTCGAATCATTGACGGACACATTGAATTCCCGTACTGTAGGCTATTTTTTGACAAATCTGATAAACGATCCATCAAGCTTGAAACTGCAGTCACGTGATTAAAATCTAATTTAAATATGATGAATATTTATGAGGAAAGTACCATCAATTTCTGGATAATTTATGATTTGTTTACAATTTTCCCTTTATCAATTATCGGACCCCTTTGCAGAGTTTGGGTTTGCTTTTATTGATTTCATCACGTATTTCAGATTTTAAGTGTCATTCTTACTAAATACCATTATATAATATTAACTGATTACCCCGGAATCCAATTTCATAGATATATTTCTTAAATTATATTAATTCTAACCAATATTTACCTGCAACACGCTTTCTGGTTATTTATAGCAGTTGTCAGTGTCCGGTAAACTTCAGAAAAGAAGCCGACTTATAATTAGGTGTGTTAATTGCGATTTCACCAACAGACTTTCGAATTCTTTTCACTAATTACGACATTATAACATATTTTTTAAACCTGGCTTCTTGTTCAGAACATTTTATTAGTATAAACAAAAAAAAATCAATTCAGACAGCTTGTATGCCTTTAAGTATCTTATATTTTTTATTGAAGATTAAGTATATTGTTGGTAGTTTCTAAAAACGCAATGAATGGTTGAACACTGGTTGATAATATTTACTGTATCGGTATTATTGTGTGAATTACAAATTATTATTATACATTATTATACAATATTTATATAGCGCATTATATAACAATTACTCTAAGCGTTTCACATTATAAAACCATAAAAATTATACATATCTATTATACATGACTACATATCTAATATATAAAATATTCTGAACTAAATTTATTATCTTACTCTATGTTGTCGATACTAAGTAAAATCTCCCCGTCCAAGTTGTGTTAATTTCACGGTATTTCCTAAATATCCTGCGATCATCCTATTTTCTATCTCGTAAGATAATTGTGTCTCTTGTTTTGTCCACACAAGAGCCGGTTTGATTACCTGATATGCCATCCCGTACAATAGTCTGAGTATTTTCCTCGATATATCGCTCTACTCAGTTGCTGTCAGTGTGGTTTCCGCTGATACTCATTGAACACAAAAACGACATATGTCGTTGGAAATCCAGTCCCTGGCTTGGAACAGGCAAAAAAGTGTGGTGGTGTTAAACCGGTTAATGTGATCCCAAACCCTCTCTCTTGATTAATGGGATTCCAAACCCTCTCTCTTGATTAATGGGATTCCAAACCCTCTCTCTTGATTAATGGGATCCCAAACCCTCTCTCTTGATTAATAGATCTCCAACGGCAATACATATGTCACATATTGTCTAAAACCTATATAACATATGATAATATGAATTTGAAATAATATGTGAATAAATTGTTTCTCGTTTTTTACCTTGCAAGTGTTCCGGGCGGTCTATCATTCTGTTCCATCTTTGTTTTCACATTACAAGTATTCCTAGCAATAACCACCTCACAGTGAGCGGTCTATAATTCTGTTCCAAGTAATTCAAAAAATGATCAGTTGAAAACCCTATTATATCATTTATATAAATCAATCATTGGAATACTTACCCCATTTGTTGAATTCGGAGGTCCTTCTCCGTGACAGTTGTTGTTATAATTTACCTATTTCAGATGAAAAATCATGGGTACTTACAAAATATATACATATAAGTTCATTTAAATAAATCTACTTATCTATATCATTTAAAATGACCACTGTGAACACTTGATTCATTTTAATTCATAATTCATAAAGGATCATTAAGAATTTATGTGCCCCAGGGATATTTAAGCAGTCGTAAAAATAATGGTGTTTAATGTATTGAATAAATATTTACTTCTGTGATGTGAATCGGTCAGACACGGTATAATCAAAAACGGACTACACTTGTAGTAATATTTAGACCTGTGAATCGGTCAGATACGGTAATTAAAAACGGACTATGCCTGTAGGCATACATTGTCGATAACCTACAGCTGATCACTCTTCAATTACTCTCCTCTGAGTTATCAAAGGATGATCGACTGAGCTCTCCATTGAGTAATAGAAGCGTGATGAGCTGTGAGCTCTCCATTGAGTAATAGAAGCGTGATGAGCTGTGAGCTCTCCACTGAGTAATAGAAGCGTGATGAGCTGTGAGCTCTCCATTGAGTAATAGAAGCGTGATGAGCTGTGAGCTCTCCATTGAGTAATGGAAGCGTGATGAGCTGTGAGCTCTCCACTGAGTAATAGAAGCGTGATGAGCTGTGAGCTCTCCATTGAGTAATGGAAGCGTGATCAGCTGGGCTCTCCACTGAGTAATCGAAGCGTGATGAGCTGTGAGCTCTCCATTGAGTAATCGAAGCGTGATCAACTGGACTCTCCACTGAGTAATCGAAGCGTGATCAACTGGACTCTCCACTGAGTACTCGAAGCGTGATCAACTGAGCTCTCCACTGAGTAATAAAAGCGTGATCAGCTGAGCTTTCCACTGAGTAATAGAAGCGTGATCAGCTGAGCTCTCCACTGAGTAATCGAAGCGCGGTCAGCTGGACTCTCCACTGAGTAATAAAAGCATGATAAGCTGAGCTTTCCACTGAGTAATAGAAGCGTGATCATCTGAACTTTCCACTGAGTAATAGAAGCGTGATCAACTGAGCTCTCCACTGAGCAATAGTAACGTGATCAGCTGAGCTCTCCACTGAGTAATAGTAGCGTGATCAGCTGGGCTCTCCACTGAGTAATAGAAGCATGATCAGCTGGGCTCTTCACTGAGTAATTGAAGCATGATCAGCTGGCCATGGGCTCTCCACAGAGTAATAGAAGCATGATTAGCAGGACTCTCCACTGAGTAATAGAAGTGTGATCAACTGAGCTCTCCACTGAGTAATCAAAGCGCGATCAGCTGAACTCTCCACTGAGTAATAGTAGCGTGATCAGCTTGGCTCTCCACTGAGTAATCAAAGCGTGATCAGCTGGGCTCTCCACTGAGTAATCGAAGCGTGATCAGCTGAGCTCTCCACTGAGTAATTGAAGGCATGATCAGCTGGCCATGGGCTCTCCACTGAGTAATCGAAGCGTGATCAGCCGAGCTCTCCACTGAATAATCGAAGCGTGATCAGTGAGTCCTCCATTGAGTAATCGAAGCGTGATCAGCTGCGGGTTACCGATGATGGTAGGCTTATTAAGAGCTTCTAACCTTTTGATATCAACGATGACCGTTGTTTAGTAAATGCAACTTTGTCAGAAACAGATTCATCGTTTAATTAAAAACAAAACGACAGATCTGTAGAAACATAGCCGTTCAACCATAAACGATTTCGGACCCCGTTCATGGCGAGGTGTACTCGATACAACATTATGTGATACAGTTCGTGAGTGACTTGCGACAGGTCGGTGGATTACTCCGGGTACTCCGGTTTCCTCCACCAATAAATCTTACTAATCGACTACTTAATTTCGCGTACATTGTTTACGTAAACGACAGAAAAATGTTAAAAAGGAATGATTTGAACGAGTATGTGGGTAGTTTAGGTTAGAAACAAGCGAGCCCTTAACATACAGTCCAGTGAACCTTGTTGTGTCAAAGACCAATGGAGTAATTATTTTACTATGAAATAACGGAGTATTCGATTTATCCGGGATAAAGGTTAAATCTACTTCGAACACGCTCGATTTTTTTACTTCGAGATATCCGGGGAAATGATTTATCCGTGTTAGAAATAACGAGATTCTACTGTATATAAATTGTCTATGAAAAACGAATCATCAGCGAAATGACATTATTGAAGATAAATATAGCACAGACGATAAACCGAAGCATTATTTCAGGAAAGACATATAACCGTGAATCTTTTTCACAACAATCATTCTTTCCGTCTAGAAATAATCCCACGGAACATAATTTGCAAACCCAATTTACTCCATGAATTTAATGTAGACGGAACAAAGTGCACCAGTGTATTTTTGTTCAGCCCAATATAAATAAGCAAAGTAAATCGGAAACTTTAAATACGCTTATGCTTATTCCAGTAGCAAAACTATGATACTATCATCTCACTATACTGACATATTATGAATTCACTATATACTGACGGGCCGAATCTCGCTCATGGCGAGGTGTACTCGATACAATCTTATGTGATAAAGTTGTCAGTGACTTGCGGCAGGTCGGTGGTTTTCTCCAGCTACTCCGGTTGTCTCTACCAATAAATCTGACCGCCACGATATAACTGAAATATTGTTGAAACTGACGTTAAACATGATAACTCTAATCACACTATACTACTCTATCAGTATGATATTCCTACTCCTTGGTTTGCATAGTGATAAGAACAAAGAATATGTAAGTTTCTAGATTATTCAACAGGGGACGAATCTTGCTATGTCTAATTTACAAAGACCATCATGTTGGTGTTGTACTCATTAGTGTGCTCGCGTGTCTACCGATGGTGAAAATCCTTATTTTCGTCCACGGCCGAGGCAAACTAGATGAGATTGGTATATGTCTTTTGCTTCTCCACGAAGAACACAGCAGTAAAGAGTTAGTACGAAGACTGGGTTGTTCGGAGTCACCAGTATAATATGTTCGAATAAAGCCAAAAGTCTACATACGTGGACTGTTGCTTCAGTGAGATTGTACTTTAAATTGTACAGCTCAGGTATGTATTATTTATTTGCTTCTCCACAAAGTACACAACGCTAAAGAGTTAGTATAAAGACTGGTTGGTTCGGAGTCGCTGGGATGTGTCCGAGTGACGCCAAATGTCTAAATGCGGATTTCTGTCTCAGTGAGATTGTATTTTAAACTGTCCAGCTCAGGTTTATATTTTTGTCGATTCTCCACGAAGTACACATCACTAACGAGACTGGTTGGTTCTGAGTTGCCTCTATAATGTGTCCGAGTGAAGCCAAATGTCCGGCTACATGCGCGGAATGTTGTTTCAGTGAGATTATACTTTAGATTGTACAGCTCAGGTATATATTATTTTGTTGATTTTCCACGAAGTACACAACGCTAAAGAGTTAGGACAAAGACTGGTTGGTCCGGGGACGCCAGAATAATATGTTCGAGTAAAGCCAAATGTCTACATGCGTGGATTGTTGTTCCAGTGAGGTTGTACTTTAAATTGTCCAGCTCAAGTTTATATTATTTTATTGCTTTTCCACAAAGTACACAGCGCTAAAAAGTTAACACCAAGACTAGTTGGTTCGGAGTCACCGGGATATTGTGTCTGAGTGAAGCCAAATGTCTACATACGGATTTTTGTTTCAGTGAGATTGTACTTTAAACTGTCTAGCTCAGACTATTTTTGTTTAGCAGACGCAGACATTACTCAGGCATTCTCTCATTAAAGGTAACTTAGATGCTCTTCCCATGTTAATATAGAGGAGGAATGATTAAGTGGTTGTTGTTTAATGCATTATGGGCAATTTGTCAGATAGACCTATATCTTGATGAGAGCTATTTCCTCTTTGGGGACATATTTTGTACTAGACTAACAAGCTGATGAATATTTTATAGTGCTATATCTCTGAGAACCAAATCGTTCAGCTAGCTGCTCGTACACAACTAGCTCTGTAGGCCACAAATACCAAGTTTATACTATAGTCTTCGGTTTGATTGGTTGGTTTGTTGGTTTATGGTGTTTAACGCAACTTTCAACAATACTTCAGTTATATCGTGATGGTCAGTTTTATTAGTGGAGGAAACAGGAGTACCCGGAGAAAACCAACGAACTGCCGTACGTCACTAACAAACTTAATCACATAATGTTGTATCGAGTACACCTCGCCATGAACTCACAACTTTAGTGATGATAGGCACTGATTGTACAGGTAGTTGTAAATCCAACTACCATACGATCACGACAACGACGACCCTCGGTGTATTATAGAAATATATTAATCTATAATACAAACAAACTGTTACATCAGGTTAAAAAATTAATTTCACACTTCGTTGTGTTCATTCTGTCAGATTTGACACACACGTGATATATTTTGAACTGAATAAAGACTTTATTGATTATGAACAATTTTGCCCCACAAAGGAGTTGAAGCCATACAACACAAAATAATGCAATGCAAATATACAATTAAGGCTCAATAGAAAGGGCAACATAAAAAAACCATCAATAATACACCGTAAATTCAGTGTTCACTGCAACGCAAAACGGGGTCATATTCCACAGAACAATAAAAGAGAGGTCAAGGTCTTTTAGACATATTTGACCTTGACCTACATGTGATGTATTTCGCGTTGTAAAATCCGTGTTCACCGAAGCGTGTGAGGCGTGAGCTCATCGGATTCCTGAGAGCAGCATATCTGTTTTGTTTAAATGTGAGGAGGTGATTAATGAGAACAATGGGAGAACAATAGAAATAGGTCAAGGTCTGTCAGACAAAAACAAATTCCACTGACGTTATCACGAAAATCTCAAAATCTTAAGAGACACACCTTACCTCCTGTAGAAGAACACAATAAATCTCAAAATTGAAATAATAAGAAAAGTGTGCAGTTACCAAAGATATGTAACCGGAAAATGTAAATCGACGAGGGACAGACGATACAATGACCAAAAGATGGTTTATGGTGTTTAACGACACTTTCAACAAAATTTCAGTTATATCGTATCGTGGCGGTCAGTTTTATTGGTGGAGGAAACCGGAGTACCCGGAGAAAACCACCGACCTGTCGCAAGACACTGACAAACTTTATCACATAATGTTGTACACCTCACCCTGAGCAGGATTCGAACTCCCAACACCAGTGGTGATAGATCCAGATTGTATTGGTAGTTGCAAAATCAACTACACTACGATCACGGCCACGACGGAACAAATAAAATATGACTATTGTACGTTGTATAAATGGATTCATAAGTTGTGTATTATTCAAATTTTAATATTTGTTGAGCTCTTTACACGCTACAATCACTTAACTCCGAATGAAACATAATACAATACAAGCGTAAGTCATTGTGACAAGCTGTTATTTCTATAAGTATTGATCATATTCTGTTTCAACTACTACCAATCAGCCCAAAAACGTTGTGTACGTCATATATTTTTATATTTGTACCAGCTGTGAACTACAGTAAAACCCCGCTTTATTGCCCCTCGATTCACCGCCAAACTCGCGTATCGCCAAGAATTTCTGCAGTCCCGTTTTCCGTATGTAGTAATAACCCCATTAAAATGCCAAACTCGCACACCGCCATCCGCCACGGTAATTAAAGATCAAACGGTCAATTTACTGTTATTGTGGTTGAAACACTCAATTAAACAAAATCTCACTGATCAATATCTCCAAACGTGGCTTTCTTCAGTAAACGATTCTCCGAAGGCACTGAATTACAGAATATATAAAGATAATTTGGTTTTCAAAAACTACTTAAATATTTTAAATGATAAGGATAATTTGACATTAAGTAAATTTAGAACAACAAACCATAAGTTACCAGTCGAAAATGGTAGATGGAAAAACATAGCCAGAGAGAATAGAATATGTCCCTTATGTAATAATGGAGAAATTGGAGATGAATTTCATTATCTATTTAAATGTCAGTATTTCGGCAATCAAAGAAAAATTTATATAAAGAAAAACATTCGTATAAATCCAAACATAATAAAGTTCAAACTATTAATGACATCAACTTCAAAAATAGAACTCCAAAAATTATGTCGTTTTGTCAGAATTATTAATAAAGGTGTGTCGACTCCCGGTTAACCTCTTGTTATGACCTGTCTGTATATATCTTTATTTCTCATAACCAATTTTACAAAGGTACAGAGATAACAACAATATAACACATATTATTACATTTAAAGGAAGATAGAAGGTAGATCAACCTGGAGGACATACCCTCATATTTACAATTCTGATATATTTACACATATTACATAAAACGCTAACTGATTTTGAATTCATCAGATTACAAAACTTAAGTATATTTGGTCTATTTATAAAGTGTGGTTCAAAATACTTCTTACGTTCATTTGACAAAGATGGACATTCAAATAGATAGTGAAATTCATCACCTAAGTTTCTTCCGATGCATAGGTTACAAATCCGATTTTCCCTTTTTATATTACGCCAACGCCCAACTTCTATCGGTAGCCTATGGTTTGAAGTCCTAAATTTAACAAGTAAGAATTTGTCCTTATCATCTAATACATCCAAATAATCTTCAAATTTTAAATCATGCTTAAATAACTTATAATTATCCCCTTTTGATGAATGTTCAATCTTTGAAGTCCATATATTGTAAATATTGTACATATTTTCATATCTCTATACCTGTATGTATTATGGTTTAAGAGAAAAAAATAAAGAAAAAGAATTATTTAAACCTCGATCATAATGCCAATCAATAATGTCACACCTCGGTGATTTTAGAAGTGCCTGTCAATCAAGGTAAGTAAAAAAGGAGTCAAGGCAAATAGATATCGCTGTGAAAACAGTTAATTGTTTTCTTTACAATAAAATTTTACAACCCTGAACTGAATACTTTTCATTCTGAATAAAACTTAATAAATTTGTTTGTGTGTTCTTTTCATTTGTGTTGAAAATGTCGACGCCTAAGCGTAAACGAAATTTGCTTGATTCTCGACAAAAGAGAAATTGTGGAAATTAAGAATCCAACGAACAATGAAACTTGGGAAGCAGCTCGACATCGATATATTGGCAAATGATGTCCTCCAGTCACCTCGAATTTCTGAACATTAATGAAGAAATAAGTACAAGCCTTTCTTTTATTGGGTTATAATCAACGTGAACATGTTGTGAATTATTTGATTGTGAATGCATGCGTAAAAACGACAGAAATGTTTATATGTGAATAGATTTTAACAGCTTCCAGTTATAGAAATCAAATTTACTGACGGTGACATGCTTCTAAGTGTTGTATAAACATTTTTCAATTAAAGTATAACACCCTTGCTTCAATAAACATATGTTATCACCTTTCTTTAAACAATTAATGATCAATTATTCATAAGTTAACTGTACATTTGCCCCAGGGACAGGATTAATCTTGTGACACGACAACGAGTGAGAAAAAAAACTTTATTGTTCTTTTTTAAGTTGTGGTAAACAAAAATTGTAAATAAAATGGAGAGTAAATATTTGTAAGACGTAAAAACGAATTTAATATATATTAAAGGAAATTGCTAGTATACGTGCTAATAACGTAATTCCAGGAGATGTTTTTCTTTTCAAATTCGATAAAATAAATTCTGCTAAATATACAAATGTTGAAATTTTCTACAACTGTTAAAATGAAACATATATATTAGAATATATATTATAATTGTAAGTGATAATACTCATTTCCGGTAAACTTGTAAAAATCAAACCGTCAGTCATTCCAAATTTAAAATCAAACTGTTGACTTCCGGTTTTCTGTCCTTACTCAGTTTATCGCCAAACGCGTTATAACGCCAAAATCTGGCTGGACAGATGATGGCGGTTTAACGAGGTTATACTGTATTTCTGTCGTAAGACTGAGTTTTTGAACGCGTAAATTTTTCCTGTGATATCTTGCTCTTATGGCTTTTTGTTACTATATGGTAACAAACAGACCATAGGAGCTACGGTTCCGCAGCTATATATTTAGGTTATATCGTGCTGATGGTTAAAGACATAAAAGTAGTTAAATTCGTAAATGTCCCTGTTATAAACGTGTTGGTAAATGTAAAGTATAATATGAATTAATGTGTTCTAACCTATTCACTATCATACATGTATTGCAAAGTCGTAAACACTTTCCCGTCCTTTCCTCATTCATGACTTATCACCGGGTTTGTAACTAGAGTAACACGACGGGTGCCACTAGTGGAGCAGTAACTGTTTACCTTTCCGGAGCACCCGAGTTCACCCCGGTTTGGTTTTGTGGGTTTGCTTACTCTATCTTTAGTTGTATATGTATGTTTTGTAGATCGTTGTTTTTCCTTTTGTACTTTTTCTTTTGGCCATTGTATTGACTGTCCTTCTTTGATTTACGTATTCTGGTTATCCCATTGTTATCTGCAACACTTCTTAATAAAAAGATCTGATTTTTTTGTCATATGCTGAAGGAATCCTCTTTAATTATGCATCTGCCATAAATATGTTATTTACCGAAGTAGCGCGTGATACTTACCAAGATTCCTAATAATGTATAGTGATGTAGGATAAATTTAGACAATAATTAATCTTTGATATTTTCTTTTAATATTCAATTAATTTGTGTCTGTTACATCCACTTTCCACTCGCAACAACATTATGTGATAAAGTTTGTCAGTGACTTGCGGAAGGTCGGTGGTTTTCTCCGGGTACTCCGGTTTCCTCCACCAATAAAACACTGACCGCCATGATATAATTGAAATATTGTTGAAAGTGGCGTTAATCATCATAACCAACCCACCTACCCACCCATTCATTTACCATTGTTGAAATTATTTTTTTTTTATCTGCCGAAATTGCACATGTGCAGTTGCATATCTCCGAATGGGTTCACATCAAAGGTCATATGCATACGATGATCCTTTCCTTACATTGCTATCCGGAAAGACTACAAACCTGAAAACAACTTCATTTCTCTAAAAAAATGAAAATTTAAAGGATGGTGCTTTACACTATCATTGAATTAAAAATAATAGTCTGTCATTGAATTGATTTTAGAAATGTATCGATTTGACAGGTTGCATTTATATATCATAGTGTCTATTAGTGGTTCTGATTCTATATCTCTGCCCACTAGCTAGAATAACTAGTTTAGAGCTATTTATATACCCTGGGGATTCCTCGGATGTGTTATGTATTTTATACGTAATCCTGATCAATAGGTTAATAATACTGTGTGAACGAATATGATATTATTTTGTAGCAATAAACGTAATGCGTTTGCTTTCAATGTCTCTTGTTTCATCCATTATTCCCTACATATAATAACAATAAAACACAACCACGCTAATCCAGGTAATCCACCGGTATACGTGGTACCTCACGAACACTGATTTGTGACAGCAAAAACAACTTGCCACGTAAACACACTGTCATGTAACTTGAGAATATGTAGGGTGTATGATTAAAGATGATTGATCTTTATTCAGTGAGTGAGTGATTGTTGTTTAACGTCAATTCAGCGATTTTTCAGCTATGTCATGGGGAGAACAAGTATTTTCAATGAGATGATGATGAGGTCCGCTTTGTACTAAACCAACACGTTGAGTTGGATTTTCAGGGGTAACTCACTGAAACAACAGTCCGCGGGTAGACATGTCGCTCCAATCGGACACATTATTCTCATTACTCTTTGTCCTTAATGCTGCGTGCCTAGCGGAGAAGCAACAAATACCAATTTCATAGTCTTTGGTTTGACCGTAACGGGCTCGTACCCACGATCTACCGCACTCGAGGCGAGCACGCTAACCATTACGCCACCGGTGCGGTTGATCGTTATTCAACGGATATCATATGGTCCATTTATTTTGATACTACGAAATCGTATTTGCCACATTCATGCAAAAAAAATCTCAAAGCCCAGAATGATCGTACGTATGAGATTCAATATCTTCAATTCGAGATTCGAAATTCAATATCGAAAGGTTATATCGTGGCGGTCATTTTTATTGGTGGAGGAAACCGGAGTACCCGAAAAAACCACCGACCGGTCGCAAGTCACTGACAAACTTTATCACATAATGTTGTATCGAGTACACCTCGCCATTGGCAGAATTCGAACTCCAAACTTTAGTGGTGATAGGCACTGATTTCACAGGTAGTTGTAAATCTAATACAATCACCTCCACCAATAAAACTGACCGCCACGATATAACCTAAATATTGTTGAAAGTGGCGTTAAGCACCATAAACCTAGACCTAAGCGTAATGTGACAAGGAGTTAATGTTTTATCTATGTTCAGCACCGTAAATAGGGTTGTATATCAACCAAGGCAGACCAATGAACGCTGCATATAAGTCAAGTACTTGGTGTGATATCAAAACATTTTTGGTTCCCGTATGACCACGATCGTATATATATATCGACAACATTATGTACACAAACAGGCCCAATGAGAGGGGATTTCAGCCAGTACATCAGTCCGGGGCCCGGAGAGCCAAGAAAGGGCCTGTAAATCTCTGAAAGATCTCAAATCCTCAATTTTGAGAGAAGTCAGTCTGTCACCGGGGCCCCAAAGCAGACTTGTTCTGCCTTGAAAAATTTCTCTTGGAGGCCCTGTATATAAGCTGGTTTGCAATGCTCATTACATTGTATGTGTACACTGCTCAAAATACCATTCATTTACGATTACGATGGTCTTTGATGCCTCAATGGTAGTTACGAACCTGATGTTACTTGTATTTATTTGCCCATACTGATGTCAAACACGATTACCTGATGTTACTTGTATTTATTTGCCCATACTGATGTCAAACACGATTACCTTATGTTACTTGTATTTATTTGCCCATACTGATGTCAAACACGATTACCTGATGTTACTTGTATTTATTTGCCCATACTGATGTCAAACACGATTACCTGATGTTACTTGTATTTATTTGCCCATACTGATGTCAGACACGATTACCTGATGTTACTTGTATTTATTTTCCCATACTGATGTCAAACACGATTACCTGCTGTTACTTGTATTTATTTGCCCATACTGATGTCAGACACGATTACCTGATGCTACTTGTATTTATTTGCCCATACTGATGTCAAACACGATTACTTGCTGTTGCTTGTATTTATTTGCCCGTACTGATGTCAAGCACGATAACTGATGTTACTTGTATTTATTTGCCCATACTGATGTCAAGCACGATTACCTGATGTTACTTGTATTTATTTGCCCATACTGATGTCAAACACGATTACCTGATGTTACTTGTATTTATTTGCCCATATTGATGTCAAACACGATTACCTGATGTTACTTGTATTTATTTGCCCATAATGATGTCAAACACGATAACTGATGTTACTTGTATTTATTTGCCCATACTGATGTCAAACACGATTACCTGATGTTACTTGTATTTATTTGCCCATACTGATGTCAAACACGATTACCTGATGTTACTTGTATTTATTTGCCCATACTGATGTCAAACACGATTACCTGCTGTTACTTGTATTTATTTGCCCATACTGATGTCAAGCACGATAACTGATGTTACTTGTATTTATTTGCCCATACTGATGTCAAACACGATTACCTGATGTTACTTGTATTTATTTGCCCATACTGATGTCAAACACGATTACCTGATGTTACTTGTATTTATTTGCCCATACTGATGTCAAACACGATTACCTGATGTTACTTGTATTTATTTGCCCATACTGATGTCAAGCACGATAACTGATGTTACTTGTATTTATTTGCCCATACTGATGTCACACACGATTACCTGATGTTACTTGTATTTATTTGCCCATACTGATGTCAAACACGATTACCTGATGTTACTTGTATTTATTTGCCCATACTGATGTCAAACACGATTACCTGCTGTTACTTGTATTTATTTGCCCATACTGATGTCAAGCACGATAACTGATGTTACTTGTATTTATTTGCCCATACTGATGTCAAACACGATTACCTGATGTTACTTGTATTTATTTGTCCATACTGATGTCAAACACGATTACCTGATGTTACTTGTATTTATTTGCCCATACTGATGTCAAACACGATTACCTGATGTTACTTGTATTTATTTGCCCATACTGATGTCAGACACGATTACCTGATGTTACTTGTATTTATTTGCCCATACTGATGTCAAACACGATTACCTGCTGTTACTTGTATTTATTTGCCCATACTGATGTCAGACACGATTACCTGATGCTACTTGTATTTATTTGCCCATACTGATGTCAAACACGATTACTTGCTGTTGCTTGTATTTATTTGCCCGTACTGATGTCAAGCACGATAACTGATGTTACTTGTATTTATTTGCCCATACTGATGTCAAGCACGATTACCTGATGTTACTTGTATTTATTTGCCCATACTGATGTCAAACACGATTACCTGATGTTACTTGTATTTATTTGCCCATATTGATGTCAAACACGATTACCTGATGTTACTTGTATTTATTTGCCCATACTGATGTCAAACACGATAACTGATGTTACTTGTATTTATTTGCCCATACTGATGTCAAACACGATTACCTGATGTTACTTGTATTTATTTGCCCATACTGATGTCAAACACGATTACCTGATGTTACTTGTATTTATTTGCCCATACTGATGTCAAACACGATTACCTGCTGTTACTTGTATTTATTTGCCCATACTGATGTCAAGCACGATAACTGATGTTACTTGTATTTATTTGCCCATACTGATGTCAAACACGATTACCTGATGTTACTTGTATTTATTTGCCCATACTGATGTCAAACACGATTACCTGATGTTACTTGTATTTATTTGCCCATACTGATGTCAAACACGATTACCTGATGTTACTTGTATTTATTTGCCCATACTGATGTCAAGCACGATAACTGATGTTACTTGTATTTATTTGCCCATACTGATGTCACACACGATTACCTGATGTTACTTGTATTTATTTGCCCATAATGATGTCAAACACGATTACCTGATGTTACTTGTATTTATTTGCCCATACTGATGTCAAACACGATTACCTGCTGTTACTTGTATTTATTTGCCCATACTGATGTCAAGCACGATAACTGATGTTACTTGTATTTATTTGCCCATACTGATGTCAAACACGATTACCTGATGTTACTTGTATTTATTTGTCCATACTGATGTCAAACACGACTACTTGCTGTTGCTTGTATTTATTTGCCCATACTGATGTCAAGCACGATAACTGATGTTACTTGTATTTATTTGCCCATACTGATGTCAAACACGATTACCTGATGTTACTTGTATTTATTTGCCCATACTGATGTCAAACACGACTACTTGCTGTTGCTTGTATTTATTTGCCCATACTGATGTCAAGCACGATAACTGATGTTACTTGTATTTATTTGCCCATACTGATGTCAAACACGATTACCTGATGTTACTTGTATTTATTTGCCCATACTGATGTCAAACACGATTACCTGATGTTACTTGTATTTATTTGCCCATACTGATGTCAAACACGATTACCTGATGTTACTTGTATTTATTTGCCCATACTGATGTCAAACACGATTACCTGATGTTACTTGTATTTATTTGCCCATACTGATGTCAAACACGATTACCTGATGTTACTTGTATTTATTTGCCCATACTGATGTCAAACACGATTACCTGCTGTTACTTGTATTTATTTGCCCATACTGATGTCAGACACGATTACCTGATGTTACTTGTATTTATTTGCCCATACTGATGTCAAACACGATTACCTGATGTTACTTGTATTTATTTGCCCATACTGATGTCAAACAAGATTACCTGATGTTACTTGTATTTATTTGCCCATACTGATGTCAAACACGATTACCTGATGTTACTTGTATTTATTTGCCCATACTGATGTCAAGCACGATAACTGATGTTACTTGTATTTATTTGCCCATACTGATGTCAAACACGATTACCTGATGTTACTTGTATTTATTTGCCCATACTGATGTCAAACACGATTACCTGATGTTACTTGTATTTATTTGCCCATACTGATGTCAAACACGATTACCTGATGTTACTTGTATTTATTTGCCCATACTGATGTCAAACACGATTACCTGATGTTACTTGTATTTATTTGCCCATACTGATGTCAAACACGATTACCTGATGTTACTTGTATTTATTTGCCCATACTGATGTCAGACACGATTACCTGATGTTACTTGTATTTATTTGCCCATACTGATGTCAAACACGATTACCTGCTGTTACTTGTATTTATTTGCCCATACTGATGTCAGACACGATTACCTGATGTTACTTGTATTTATTTGCCCATACTGATGTCAAACACGATTACTTGCTGTTGCTTGTATTTATTTGCCCATACTGATGTCAAGCACGATAACTGATGTTACTTGTATTTATTTGCCCATACTGATGTCAAACACGATTACCTGATGTTACTTGTATTTATTTGCCCATACTGATGTCAAACACGATTACCTGATGTTACTTGTATTTATTTGCCCATACTGATGTCAAACACGATTACCTGATGTTACTTGTATTTATTTGCCCATACTGATGTCAAGCACGATTACCTGATGTTACTTGTATTTATTTGCCCATACTGATGTCAAACACGATTACCTGCTGTTACTTGTATTTATTTGCCCATACTGATGTCAAGCACGATAACTGATGTTACTTGTATTTATTTGCCCATACTGATGTCAAACACGATTACCTGATGTTACTTGTATTTATTTGCCCATACTGATGTCAAACACGATTACCTGATGTTACTTGTATTTATTTGCCCATACTGATGTCAAACACGATTACCTGCTGTTACTTGTATTTATTTGCCCATACTGATGTCAAACACGATTACCTGCTGTTACTTGTATTTATTTGCTCATACTGATGTCAAGCACGATAACTGATGTTACTTGTATTTATTTGCCCATACTGATGTCAAACACGATTACCTGATGTTACTTGTATTTATTTGCCCATACTGATGTCAAACACGACTACTTGCTGTTGCTTGTATTTATTTGCCCATACTGATGTCAAGCACGATAACTGATGTTACTTGTATTTATTTGCCCATACTGATGTCAAACACGATTACCTGATGTTACTTGTATTTATTTGCCCATACTGATGTCAAACACGACTACTTGCTGTTGCTTGTATTTATTTGCCCATACTGATGTCAAGCACGATAACTGATGTTACTTGTATTTATTTGCCCATACTGATGTCAAACACGATTACCTGATGTTACTTGTATTTATTTGCCCATACTGATGTCAAACACGATTACCTGATGTTACTTGTATTTATTTGCCCATACTGATGTCAAACACGATTACCTAATGTTACTTGTATTTATTTGCCCATACTGATGTCAAACACGATTACCTGATGTTACTTGTATTTATTTGCCCATACTGATGTCAAACACGATTACCTGATGTTACTTGTATTTATTTGCCCATACTGATGTCAAACACGATTACCTGCTGTTACTTGTATTTATTTGCCCATACTGATGTCAGACACGATTACCTGATGTTACTTGTATTTATTTGCCCATACTGATGTCAAACACGATTACCTGATGTTACTTGTATTTATTTGCCCATACTGATGTCAAACAAGATTACCTGATGTTACTTGTATTTATTTGCCCATACTGATGTCAAACACGATTACCTGATGTTACTTGTATTTATTTGCCCATACTGATGTCAAGCACGATAACTGATGTTACTTGTATTTATTTGCCCATACTGATGTCAGACACGATTACCTGATGTTACTTGTATTTATTTGCCCATACTGATGTCAAACACGATTACCTGATGTTACTTGTATTTATTTGCCCATACTGATGTCAAACACGATTACCTGATGTTACTTGTATTTATTTGCCCATACTGATGTCAAACACGATTACCTGATGTTACTTGTATTTATTTGCCCATACTGATGTCAAACACGATTACCTGATGTTACTTGTATTTATTTGCCCATACTGATGTCAAACACGATTACCTGATGTTACTTGTATTTATTTGCCCATACTGATGTCAAACACGATTACCTGATGTTACTTGTATTTATTTGCCCATACTGATGTCAAACACGATTACCTGATGTTACTTGTATTTATTTGCCCATACTGATGTCAGACACGATTACCTGATGTTACTTGTATTTATTTGCCCATACTGATGTCAAACACGATTACCTGCTGTTACTTGTATTTATTTGCCCATACTGATGTCAGACACGATTACCTGATGTTACTTGTATTTATTTGCCCATACTGATGTCAAACACGATTACTTGCTGTTGCTTGTATTTATTTGCCCATACTGATGTCAAGCACGATAACTGATGTTACTTGTATTTATTTGCCCATACTGATGTCAAACACGATTACCTGATGTTACTTGTATTTATTTGCCCATACTGATGTCAACGACGATTACCTGATGTTACTTGTATTTATTTGCCCATACTGATGTCAAACACGATTACCTGATGTTACTTGTATTTATTTGCCCATACTGATGTCAAACACGATTACCTGATGTTACTTGTATTTATTTGCCCATACTGATGTCAAACACGATTACCTGCTGTTACTTGTATTTATTTGCCCATACTGATGTCAAGCACGATAACTGATGTTACTTGTATTTATTTGCCCATACTGATGTCAAACACGATTACCTGATGTTACTTGTATTTATTTGCCCATACTGATGTCAAACACGATTACCTGATGTTACTTGTATTTATTTGCCCATACTGATGTCAAACACGATTACCTGATGTTACTTGTATTTATTTGCCCATACTGATGTCAAACACGATTACCTGATGTTACTTGTATTTATTTTCCCATACTGATGTCAAACACGATTACCTGATGTTACTTGTATTTATTTGCCCATACTGATGTCAAGCACGATTACCTGATGTTACTTGTATTTATTTGCCCATACTGATGTCAAACACGATTACCTGCTGTTACTTGTATTTATTTGCCCATACTGATGTCAAGCACGATAACTGATGTTACTTGTATTTATTTGCCCATACTGATGTCAAACACGATTACCTGATGTTACTTGTATTTATTTGCCCATACTGATGTCAAACACGATTACCTGATGTTACTTGTATTTATTTGCCCATACTGATGTCAAACACGATTACCTGCTGTTACTTGTATTTATTTGCCCATACTGATGTCAAACACGATTACCTGCTGTTACTTGTATTTATTTGCTCATACTGATGTCAAGCACGATAACTGATGTTACTTGTATTTATTTGCCCATACTGATGTCAAACACGATTACCTGATGTTACTTGTATTTATTTGCCCATACTGATGTCAAACACGACTACTTGCTGTTGATTGTATTTATTTGCCCATACTGATGTCAAGCACGATAACTGATGTTACTTGTATTTATTTGCCCATACTGATGTCAAACACGATTACCTGATGTTACTTGTATTTATTTGCCCATACTGATGTCAAACACGACTACTTGCTGTTGCTTGTATTTATTTGCCCATACTGATGTCAAGCACGATAACTGATGTTACTTGTATTTATTTGCCCATACTGATGTCAAACACGATTACCTGATGTTACTTGTATTTATTTGCCCATACTGATGTCAAACACGATTACCTGATGTTACTTGTATTTATTTGCCCATACTGATGTCAAACACGATTACCTGATGTTACTTGTATTTATTTGCCCATACTGATGTCAAACACGATTACCTGATGTTACTTGTATTTATTTGCCCATACTGATGTCAAACACGATTACCTGATGTTACTTGTATTTATTTGCCCATACTGATGTCAAACACGATTACCTGCTGTTACTTGTATTTATTTGCCCATACTGATGTCAGACACGATTACCTGATGTTACTTGTATTTATTTGCCCATACTGATGTCAAACACGATTACCTGATGTTACTTGTATTTATTTGCCCATACTGATGTCAAACAAGATTACCTGATGTTACCTGTATTTATTTGCCCATACTGATGTCAAACACGATTACCTGATGTTACTTGTATTTATTTGCCCATACTGATGTCAAGCACGATAACTGATGTTACTTGTATTTATTTGCCCATACTGATGTCAGACACGATTACCTGATGTTACTTGTATTTATTTGCCCATACTGATGTCAAACACGATTACCTGATGTTACTTGTATTTATTTGCCCATACTGATGTCAAACACGATTACCTGATGTTACTTGTATTTATTTGCCCATACTGATGTCAAACACGATTACCTGATGTTACTTGTATTTATTTGCCCATACTGATGTCAAACACGATTACCTGATGTTACTTGTATTTATTTGCCCATACTGATGTCAAACACGATTACCTGATGTTACTTGTATTTATTTGCCCATACTGATGTCAAACACGATTACCTGATGTTACTTGTATTTATTTGCCCATACTGATGTCAAACACGATTACCTGATGTTACTTGTATTTATTTGCCCATACTGATGTCAGACACGATTACCTGATGTTACTTGTATTTATTTGCCCATACTGATGTCAAACACGATTACCTGCTGTTACTTGTATTTATTTGCCCATACTGATGTCAGACACGATTACCTGATGTTACTTGTATTTATTTGCCCATACTGATGTCAAACACGATTACTTGCTGTTGCTTGTATTTATTTGCCCATACTGATGTCAAGCACGATAACTGATGTTACTTGTATTTATTTGCCCATACTGATGTCAAACACGATTACCTGATGTTACTTGTATTTATTTGCCCATACTGATGTCAACGACGATTACCTGATGTTACTTGTATTTATTTGCCCATACTGATGTCAAACACGATTACCTGATGTTACTTGTATTTATTTGCCCATACTGATGTCAAACACGATTACCTGATGTTACTTGTATTTATTTGCCCATACTGATGTCAAACACGATTACCTGCTGTTACTTGTATTTATTTGCCCATACTGATGTCAAGCACGATAACTGATGTTACTTGTATTTATTTGCCCATACTGATGTCAAACACGATTACCTGATGTTACTTGTATTTATTTGCCCATACTGATGTCAAACACGATTACCTGCTGTTACTTGTATTTATTTGCCCATACTGATGTCAAGCACGATAACTGATGTTACTTGTATTTATTTGCCCATACTGATGTCAAACACGATTACCTGATGTTACTTGTATTTATTTGCCCATACTGATGTCAAACACGATTACCTGATGTTACTTGTATTTATTTGCCCATACTGATGTCAAACACGATTACCTGCTGTTACTTGTATTTATTTGCCCATACTGATGTCAAACACGATTACCTGATGTTACTTGTATTTATTTGCTCATACTGATGTCAAGCACGATAACTGATGTTACTTGTATTTATTTGCCCATACTGATGTCAAACACGATTACCTGATGTTACTTGTATTTATTTGCCCATACTGATGTCAAACACGACTACTTGCTGTTGCTTGTATTTATTTGCCCATACTGATGTCAAGCACGATAACTGATGTTACTTGTATTTATTTGCCCATACTGATGTCAAACACGATTACCTGATGTTACTTGTATTTATTTGCCCATACTGATGTCAAACACGATTACCTGATGTTACTTGTATTTATTTGCCCATACTGATGTCAAACACGATTACCTGATGTTACTTGTATTTATTTGCCCATACTGATGTCAAACACGATTACCTGATGTTACTTGTATTTATTTGCCCATACTGATGTCAAACACGATTACCTGATGTTACTTGTATTTATTTGCCCATACTGATGTCAAACACGATTACCTGATGTTACTTGTATTTATTTGCCCACACTGATGTCAGACACGATTACTTGCTGTTGCTTGTATTTATTTGCCCATACTGATGTCAAGCACGATTACCTGATGTTACTTGTATTTATTTGCCCATACTGATGTCAAACACGACTACTTGCTGTTGCTTGTATTTATTTGCCCATACTGATGTCAAGCACGATAACTGATGTTACTTGTATTTATTTGCCCATACTGATGTCAAACACGATTACCTGATGTTACTTGTATTTATTTGCCCATACTGATGTCAAACACGATTACCTGATGTTACTTGTATTTATTTGCCCATACTGATGTCAAACACGATTACCTGATGTTACTTGTATTTATTTGCCCATACTGATGTCAAACACGATTACCTGATGTTACTTGTATTTATTTGCCCATACTGATGTCAAACACGATTACCTGATGTTACTTGTATTTATTTGCCCATACTGATGTCAAGCACGATAACTGATGTTACTTGTATTTATTTGCCCATACTGATGTCAAACACGATTACCTGATGTTACTTGTATTTATTTGCCCATACTGATGTCAAACACGACTACTTGCTGTTGCTTGTATTTATTTGCCCATACTGATGTCAAGCACGATAACTGATGTTACTTGTATTTATTTGCCCATACTGATGTCAAACACGATTACCTGATGTTACTTGTATTTATTTGCCCATACTGATGTCAAACACGATTACCTGATGTTACTTGTATTTATTTGCCCATACTGATGTCAAACACGATTACCTGATGTTACTTGTATTTATTTGCCCATACTGATGTCAAACACGATTACCTGATGTTACTTGTATTTATTTGCCCATACTGATGTCAAACACGATTACCTGATGTTACTTGTATTTATTTGCCCATACTGATGTCAAACACGATTACCTGATGTTACTTGTATTTATTTGCCCATACTGATGTCAGACACGATTACTTGCTGTTGCTTGTATTTATTTGCCCATACTGATGTCAAGCACGATTACCTGATGTTACTTGTATTTATTTGCCCATACTGATGTCAAACACGACTACTTGCTGTTGCTTGTATTTATTTGCCCATACTGATGTCAAGCACGATAACTGATGTTACTTGTATTTATTTGCCCATACTGATGTCAAACACGATTACCTGATGTTACTTGTATTTATTTGCCCATACTGATGTCAAACACGATTACCTGATGTTACTTGTATTTATTTGCCCATACTGATGTCAAACACGATTACCTGATGTTACTTGTATTTATTTGCCCATACTGATGTCAAACACGATTACCTGATGTTACTTGTATTTATTTGCCCATACTGATGTCAAACACGATTACCTGATGTTACTTGTATTTATTTGCCCATACTGATGTCAAACACGATTACCTGATGTTACTTGTATTTATTTGCCCATACTGATGTCAAGCACGATAACTGATGTTACTTGTATTTATTTGCCCATACTGATGTCAAACACGATTACCTGATGTTACTTGTATTTATTTGCCCATACTGATGTCAAGCACGATTACCTGATGTTACTTGTATTTATTTGCCCATACTGATGTCAAACACGATTACCTGCTGTTACTTGTATTTATTTGCCCATACTGATGTCAAGCACGATAACTGATGTTACTTGTATTTATTTGCCCATACTGATGTCAAACACGATTACCTGATGTTACTTGTATTTATTTGCCCATACTGATGTCAAACACGATTACCTGATGTTACTTGTATTTATTTGCCCATACTGATGTCAAACACGATTACCTGCTGTTACTTGTATTTATTTGCCCATACTGATGTCAAACACGATTACCTGCTGTTACTTGTATTTATTTGCTCATACTGATGTCAAGCACGATAACTGATGTTACTTGTATTTATTTGCCCATACTGATGTCAAACACGATTACCTGATGTTACTTGTATTTATTTGCCCATACTGATGTCAAACACGACTACTTGCTGTTGCTTGTATTTATTTGCCCATACTGATGTCAAGCACGATAACTGATGTTACTTGTATTTATTTGCCCATACTGATGTCAAACACGATTACCTGATGTTACTTGTATTTATTTGCCCATACTGATGTCAAACACGACTACTTGCTGTTGCTTGTATTTATTTGCCCATACTGATGTCAAGCACGATAACTGATGTTACTTGTATTTATTTGCCCATACTGATGTCAAACACGATTACCTGATGTTACTTGTATTTATTTGCCCATACTGATGTCAAACACGATTACCTGATGTTACTTGTATTTATTTGCCCATACTGATGTCAAACACGATTACCTGATGTTACTTGTATTTATTTGCCCATACTGATGTCAAACACGATTACCTGATGTTACTTGTATTTATTTGCCCATACTGATGTCAAACACGATTACCTGATGTTACTTGTATTTATTTGCCCATACTGATGTCAAACACGATTACCTGCTGTTACTTGTATTTATTTGCCCATACTGATGTCAGACACGATTACCTGATGTTACTTGTATTTATTTGCCCATACTGATGTCAAACACGATTACCTGATGTTACTTGTATTTATTTGCCCATACTGATGTCAAACAAGATTACCTGATGTTACCTGTATTTATTTGCCCATACTGATGTCAAACACGATTACCTGATGTTACTTGTATTTATTTGCCCATACTGATGTCAAGCACGATAACTGATGTTACTTGTATTTATTTGCCCATACTGATGTCAGACACGATTACCTGATGTTACTTGTATTTATTTGCCCATACTGATGTCAAACACGATTACCTGATGTTACTTGTATTTATTTGCCCATACTGATGTCAAACACGATTACCTGATGTTACTTGTATTTATTTGCCCATACTGATGTCAAACACGATTACCTGATGTTACTTGTATTTATTTGCCCATACTGATGTCAAACACGATTACCTGATGTTACTTGTATTTATTTGCCCATACTGATGTCAAACACGATTACCTGATGTTACTTGTATTTATTTGCCCATACTGATGTCAAACACGATTACCTGATGTTACTTGTATTTATTTGCCCATACTGATGTCAAACACGATTACCTGATGTTACTTGTATTTATTTGCCCATACTGATGTCAGACACGATTACCTGATGTTACTTGTATTTATTTGCCCATACTGATGTCAAACACGATTACCTGCTGTTACTTGTATTTATTTGCCCATACTGATGTCAGACACGATTACCTGATGTTACTTGTATTTATTTGCCCATACTGATGTCAAACACGATTACTTGCTGTTGCTTGTATTTATTTGCCCATACTGATGTCAAGCACGATAACTGATGTTACTTGTATTTATTTGCCCATACTGATGTCAAACACGATTACCTGATGTTACTTGTATTTATTTGCCCATACTGATGTCAACGACGATTACCTGATGTTACTTGTATTTATTTGCCCATACTGATGTCAAACACGATTACCTGATGTTACTTGTATTTATTTGCCCATACTGATGTCAAACACGATTACCTGATGTTACTTGTATTTATTTGCCCATACTGATGTCAAACACGATTACCTGCTGTTACTTGTATTTATTTGCCCATACTGATGTCAAGCACGATAACTGATGTTACTTGTATTTATTTGCCCATACTGATGTCAAACACGATTACCTGATGTTACTTGTATTTATTTGCCCATACTGATGTCAAACACGATTACCTGCTGTTACTTGTATTTATTTGCCCATACTGATGTCAAGCACGATAACTGATGTTACTTGTATTTATTTGCCCATACTGATGTCAAACACGATTACCTGATGTTACTTGTATTTATTTGCCCATACTGATGTCAAACACGATTACCTGATGTTACTTGTATTTATTTGCCCATACTGATGTCAAACACGATTACCTGCTGTTACTTGTATTTATTTGCCCATACTGATGTCAAACACTATTACCTGATGTTACTTGTATTTATTTGCTCATACTGATGTCAAGCACGATAACTGATGTTACTTGTATTTATTTGCCCATACTGATGTCAAACACGATTACCTGATGTTACTTGTATTTATTTGCCCATACTGATGTCAAACACGACTACTTGCTGTTGCTTGTATTTATTTGCCCATACTGATGTCAAGCACGATAACTGATGTTACTTGTATTTATTTGCCCATACTGATGTCAAACACGATTACCTGATGTTACTTGTATTTATTTGCCCATACTGATGTCAAACACGATTACCTGATGTTACTTGTATTTATTTGCCCATACTGATGTCAAACACGATTACCTGATGTTACTTGTATTTATTTGCCCATACTGATGTCAAACACGATTACCTGATGTTACTTGTATTTATTTGCCCATACTGATGTCAAACACGATTACCTGATGTTACTTGTATTTATTTGCCCATACTGATGTCAAACACGATTACCTGATGTTACTTGTATTTATTTGCCCATACTGATGTCAGACACGATTACTTGCTGTTGCTTGTATTTATTTGCCCATACTGATGTCAAGCACGATTACCTGATGTTACTTGTATTTATTTGCCCATACTGATGTCAAACACGACTACTTGCTGTTGCTTGTATTTATTTGCCCATACTGATGTCAAGCACGATAACTGATGTTACTTGTATTTATTTGCCCATACTGATGTCAAACACGATTACCTGATGTTACTTGTATTTATTTGCCCATACTGATGTCAAACACGATTACCTGATGTTACTTGTATTTATTTGCCCATACTGATGTCAAACACGATTACCTGATGTTACTTGTATTTATTTGCCCATACTGATGTCAAACACGATTACCTGATGTTACTTGTATTTATTTGCCCATACTGATGTCAAACACGATTACCTGATGTTACTTGTATTTATTTGCCCATACTGATGTCAAGCACGATAACTGATGTTACTTGTATTTATTTGCCCATACTGATGTCAAACACGATTACCTGATGTTACTTGTATTTATTTGCCCATACTGATGTCAAACACGACTACTTGCTGTTGCTTGTATTTATTTGCCCATACTGATGTCAAGCACGATAACTGATGTTACTTGTATTTATTTGCCCATACTGATGTCAAACACGATTACCTGATGTTACTTGTATTTATTTGCCCATACTGATGTCAAACACGATTACCTGATGTTACTTGTATTTATTTGCCCATACTGATGTCAAACACGATTACCTGATGTTACTTGTATTTATTTGCCCATACTGATGTCAAACACGATTACCTGATGTTACTTGTATTTATTTGCCCATACTGATGTCAAACACGATTACCTGATGTTACTTGTATTTATTTGCCCATACTGATGTCAAACACGATTACCTGATGTTACTTGTATTTATTTGCCCATACTGATGTCAGACACGATTACTTGCTGTTGCTTGTATTTATTTGCCCATACTGATGTCAAGCACGATTACCTGATGTTACTTGTATTTATTTGCCCATACTGATGTCAAACACGACTACTTGCTGTTGCTTGTATTTATTTGCCCATACTGATGTCAAGCACGATAACTGATGTTACTTGTATTTATTTGCCCATACTGATGTCAAACACGATTACCTGATGTTACTTGTATTTATTTGCCCATACTGATGTCAAACACGATTACCTGATGTTACTTGTATTTATTTGCCCATACTGATGTCAAACACGATTACCTGATGTTACTTGTATTTATTTGCCCATACTGATGTCAAACACGATTACCTGATGTTACTTGTATTTATTTGCCCATACTGATGTCAAACACGATTACCTGATGTTACTTGTATTTATTTGCCCATACTGATGTCAAACACGATTACCTGATGTTACTTGTATTTATTTGCCCATACTGATGTCAAACACGATTACCTGATGTTACTTGTATTTATTTGCCCATACTGATGTCAAACACGATTACCTGATGTTACTTGTATTTATTTGCCCATACTGATGTCAAACACGATTACCTGATGTTACTTGTATTTATTTGCCCATACTGATGTCAAACACGATTACCTGCTGTTACTTGTATTTATTTGCCCATACTGATGTCAAGCACGATAACTGATGTTACTTGTATTTATTTGCCCATACTGATGTCAAACACGATTACCTGATGTTACTTGTATTTATTTGCCCATACTGATGTCAAACACGATTACCTGATGTTACTTGTATTTATTTGCCCATACTGATGTCAAACACGATTACCTGCTGTTACTTGTATTTATTTGCCCATACTGATGTCAAACACGATTACCTGATGTTACTTGTATTTATTTGCTCATACTGATGTCAAGCACGATAACTGATGTTACTTGTATTTATTTGCCCATACTGATGTCAAACACGATTACCTGATGTTACTTGTATTTATTTGCCCATACTGATGTCAAACACGACTACTTGCTGTTGCTTGTATTTATTTGCCCATACTGATGTCAAGCACGATAACTGATGTTACTTGTATTTATTTGCCCATACTGATGTCAAACACGATTACCTGATGTTACTTGTATTTATTTGCCCATACTGATGTCAAACACGACTACTTGCTGTTGCTTGTATTTATTTGCCCATACTGATGTCAAGCACGATAACTGATGTTACTTGTATTTATTTGCCCATACTGATGTCAAACACGATTACCTGATGTTACTTGTATTTATTTGCCCATACTGATGTCAAACACGATTACCTGATGTTACTTGTATTTATTTGCCCATACTGATGTCAAACACGATTACCTGATGTTACTTGTATTTATTTGCCCATACTGATGTCAAACACGATTACCTGCTGTTACTTGTATTTATTTGCCCATACTGATGTCAGACACGATTACCTGATGTTACTTGTATTTATTTGCCCATACTGATGTCAAACACGATTACCTGATGTTACTTGTATTTATTTGCCCATACTGATGTCAAACACGATTACCTGATGTTACTTGTATTTATTTGCCCATACTGATGTCAAGCATGATAACTGATGTTACTTGTATTTATTTGCCCATACTGATGTCAGACACGATTACCTGATGTTACTTGTATTTATTTGCCCATACTGATGTCACACACGATTACCTGATGTTACTTGTATTTATTTGCCCATACTGATGTCAAACACGATTACCTGATGTTACTTGTATTTATTTGCCCATACTGATGTCAAACACGATTACCTGATGTTACTTGTATTTATTTGCCCATACTGATGTCAAACACGATTACCTGATGTTACTTGTATTTATTTGCCCATACTGATGTCAAACAAGATTACCTGATGTTACTTGTATTTATTTGCCCATACTGATGTCAAACACGATTACCTGATGTTACTTGTATTTATTTGCCCATACTGATGTCAAGCACGATAACTGATGTTACTTGTATTTATTTGCCCATACTGATGTCAAACACGATTACCTGATGTTACTTGTATTTATTTGCCCATACTGATGTCAAACACGATTACCATATCACATGGGTGTGGTAGATCGTTGGTTCATGCCTCGATCGGGTGAAACTAAAGACTATAAAATTTGTATTTGTTGTTTCTCTGCTAAACATGCAGCATTAAGGAGAAAGAGCAAAGACTCGGAATCAAGATAATGTGTTCGAATGTGGCGACATTTCTATCCGCGGACTGTTGTTTCGGTGAACTAGCACTATAAAAATCCAACTAAGCTTGTTGGTCTGGTACAAAGCGGACCTCATCGTCATCTCATTGAAAATTAACTTGTTCTCGCCATGATATAGCTGAAAAAATGCTGAGTTGGCGTTAAACAGCAATAATTAACTCACTCATTCACTTCATATCACATGGTTAGTCATGTCGTTTAACAGTAACACATGTGGAAGAGTAACCCTTCCGGAGCACCTGAGTTCATACCCTGTTTTAGTGGGGTTTGTATTGCTCAATATTTTGTGTCCTGTGTAATGTTTTTTAGATCATTATTTGACCTTATTGTCCTTATTTGTTGGTCATTGCATTACATACCCTTCTTCAATTGACGGCTTCTTATTACCAGATTGGGGGACCGTCATGGTAATTGGATTTATAACTACCTATGCAATCAGTGACTATAACCACTAACGTTGTGAGTTCGAATCCATCTCAGGCGAGGTATACTTGATACAACAGTATGTAATAAAGTTGCCAGTGACTTACGGCAGGTTTGTAATTTTTTTTCGAGTACTCCGGTTTCCTTCACCAATAAAACTGACCACCACGATATAACTTAAATATTGTTGAAAGTGGCATTAAACACAATAAACTATAAACCAACCATATTACCACTTTGATATGAAAAACGGGGTCATGACATGAGAAAAGCTTTGAAGATCTGATTAAAATAGTGGTCAGGCATATCTATATTCATTATTCATGCGTGTAATTACCCGAATGGACATCTCATGTAAAATAATGTAAAATAATATGGATTTTATTAATAAAATAGGTAGACTTAACTATGGTGTTGTCCAGCTATTAACCTGAGTTTCACTTCCTATAAATAATTCAAATTCAATTTCAAAATGATACTGACACTACTTCGACAGAATTGTGACAATAATAGAAATAAATAAAGCATGGTATATGTATTTATGTATATCTATCATTTATATAAATCACCGGTAACAACAATAAGCACTGTATTGTTAATGGCATTCATCACTATCTCACCTGCTGCTAAATAAAGAAATGAAATTGTAAAGGTTTCGCTTGACAAATAAACATTAGAGAATACCGAAGGGGCAATCAAAAATTGACAATCCAGAGAAACTGTAAATAAACGTTAGAGAATACCGAAGGAACAATCAAAAATGGACACTCCAGAGAAACTGGCAACATCGGGTACACAAGACGAGGAAGACCAAACCAAAGCAGAACACAATATGTATTGGACACCACTAGGCGCAAGCAAACACAAATAACGCAAATAAGACACGAGCACTCCTACAAACAACTGGAGGTAAAGATTGATTGATTTATTGATTGATTGATTAATTGATTTTTGTTGTTTAACGCCACTTTCAGCAATATTTCAGCTATATCATGGCGACCAGTTTTAGTGGTAGAGGAAGCCGGAGTACCCGGAGAGAACCACCGACCAGGGACAAGCAACGAGTAAACTTTATCATTTGCGGCTGCGAGTCGAGTGCACCCTTTTTGTAATTTACAAAGCCGGGCGCGAACCCACGCGTATTGGTGATCGGCTTGTATGAGGTGTTAGGTAATCCAACTACCTAACTCATTTACCCCGGAGGTAAAGACGAACCGAACATCGTTTTTATGCGGACATCGTAACGAACATCACACCACAGAATTCAGAACGTAAAGACACATAAGACTACACAAAAAAACTAAAAAAAATATTTTTCAAATTACAGGTCAATCTGATTTAGAAAAGTGTGAAGAAACCACAGGGATAATCAGAAGCCGTAAATCAAAGAAGGACAGACCATACACTGGCCAAAAGTACAAACAATGATCTACAACACATGATTACACAGAAAAATAAAGACTGCGCAACACGAACCTCACTAAAAACCTGGGCTGGGGTGAAATCAGGTCCTCCGGAAGGGAAAGCAATTCCTGCTCTACATGTGACACACTTCGTGTTACATTCGTTACAAACCCGGTGATAACATCAGATTGATTAAGTCATGTGCGCCAGAAGGATACGTAGTTCCTGCTCTACATGTACTCTTGTTACAACCCCGGTAATAAACTCAGATTGATTAAATCATGTGCGCCAGAAGGGTACGCAGTTCCTGCTCTACATGTACTCTTGTTACAACCCATGTGATAAACTCAGATTGATTAACTCATGTGCGCCAGAAGGATACGTAGTTCCTGCTCTACATGTACTATTGTTACAACCTCGGTGATAAACTCAGATTGATTAAATCATGTGCGCCAGAAGGGTACGCAGTTCCTGCTCTACATGTACTCTTGTTACAACCCATGTGATACAATCAGATTGATTAACTCATGTGCGCCAGAAGGGTACGCAGTTCCTGCTCTACATGTACTCTTGTTACAACCCCGGTGATAAAATCAGATTGATTAACTCATGTGCGCCAGAAGGGTACGTAGTTCCTGCTCTACATGTATTCTTGGTACATCCACGGTGATAAAATCAGATTGATTAACTCATGTGCGCCAGAAGGATATGTAGTTCCTGCTCTATATGTACTCTTGTTACAACCCCGGTGATAAATTCAGATTGATTAACTCATGTGTGCCAGAAGGGTACGTAGTTCCTGCTCTACATGTACTCTTGTTACAACCCCGGTGATAAACTCAGATTGATTAACTCATGTGCGCCAGAAGGGTACGCAGTTCCTGCTCTACATGTACTCTTGTTACAAACCCGGTGATAAAATCAGATTGATTAACTCATGTGCGCCAGAAGGATACGTAGTTCCTGCTCTACATGTACTCTTGTTACAACCCGGGTGATAAACTCAGATTGATTAAATCATGTGCGCCAGAAGGGTACGCAGTTCCTGCTCTACATGTACTCTTGTTACAAACCCGGTGATAAAATCAGATTGATTAACTCATGTTCGCCAGAAGGATACGTAGTTCCTGCTCTACATGTACTCTTGTTACAACCCCGGTGATAAACTCAGATTGATTAAATCATGTGCGCCAGAAGGGTACGCAGTTCCTGCTGTACATGTACTCTTGTTACAACCCATGTGATACAATCAGATTGATTAACTCATGTGCGCCAGAAGGGTACGTAGTTCCTGCTCTACATGTACTCTTGTTACAACCCCTGTGATAAAATCAGATTGATTAACTCATGTGCGCCAGAAGGATACGTAGTTCCTGCTCTACATGTACTCTTGCTACAACCCCGGTGATAAACTCAGATTGATTAACTCATGTGCGCCAGAAGGATACGTAGTTCCTGCTCTACATGTACTATTGTTACAACCTCGGTGATAAACTCAGATTGATTAAATCATGTGCGCCAGAAGGGTACGCAGTTCCTGCTCTACATGTACTCTTGTTACAACCCATGTGATACAATCAGATTGATTAACTCATGTGCGCCAGAAGGGTACGCAGTTCCTGCTCTACATGTACTCTTGTTACAACCCCGGTGATAAAATCAGATTGATTAACTCATGTGCGCCAGAAGGGTACGTAGTTCCTGCTCTACATGTATTCTTGGTACAACCACGGTGATAAAATCAGATTAATTAACTCATGTGCGCCAGAAGGATATGTAGTTCCTGCTCTACATGTACTCTTGTTACAACCCCGGTGATAAACTCAGAATGATTAACTCATGTGCGCCAGAAGGGTACGCAGTTCCTGCTCTACATGTACTCTTGTTACAACCCCGGTGATAAAATCAGATTGATTAACTCATGTGCGCCAGAAGGGTACGTAGTTCCTGCTCTACATGTATTTTTGGTACATCCACGGTGATAAAATCAGATTGATTAACTCATGTGCGCCAGAAGGATATGTAGTTCCTGCTCTATATGTACTCTTGTTACAACCCCGGTGATAAACTCAGATTGATTAACTCATGTGTGCCAGAAGGGTACGTAGTTCCTGCTCTACATGTACTCTTGTTACAACCCCGGTGATAAACTCAGATTGATTAACTCATGTGCGCCAGAAGGGTACGCAGTTCCTGCTCTACATGTACTCTTGTTACAAACCCGGTGATAAAATCAGATTGATTAACTCATGTGCGCCAGAAGGATACGTAGTTCCTGCTCTACATGTACTCTTGTTACAACCCCGGTGATAAACTCAGATTGATTAAATCATGTGCGCCAGAAGGGTACGCAGTTCCTGCTCTACATGTACTCTTGTTACAAACCCGGTGATAAAATCAGATTGATTAACTCATGTTCGCCAGAAGGATACGTAGTTCCTGCTCTACATGTACTCTTGTTACAACCCCGGTGATAAACTCAGATTGATTAAATCATGTGCGCCAGAAGGGTACGCAGTTCCTGCTCTACATGTACTCTTGTTACAACCCATGTGATACAATCAGATTGATTAACTCATGTGCGCCAGAAGGGTACGTAGTTCCTGCTCTACATGTACTCTTGTTACAACCCCTGTGATAAAATCAGATTGATTAACTCATGTGCGCCAGAAGGATACGTAGTTCCTGCTCTACATGTACTCTTGCTACAACCCCGGTGATAAACTCAGATTGATTAACTCATGTGCGCCAGAAGGATACGTAGTTCCTGCTCTACATGTACTATTGTTACAACCTCGGTGATAAACTCAGATTGATTAAATCATGTGCGCCAGAAGGGTACGCAGTTCCTGCTCTACATGTACTCTTGTTACAACCCATGTGATACAATCAGATTGATTAACTCATGTGCGCCAGAAGGGTACGCAGTTCCTGCTCTACATGTACTCTTGTTACAACCCCGGTGATAAAATCAGATTGATTAACTCATGTGCGCCAGAAGGGTACGTAGTTCCTGCTCTACATGTATTCTTGGTACAACCACGGTGATAAAATCAGATTAATTAACTCATGTGCGCCAGAAGGATATGTAGTTCCTGCTCTATATGTACTCTTGTTACAACCCCGGTGATAAACTCAGATTGATTAACTCATGTGTGCCAGAAGGGTACGTAGTTCCTGCTCTACATGTACTCTTGTTACAACCCCGGTGATAAACTCAGAATGATTAACTCATGTGCGCCAGAAGGGTACGCAATTCCTGCTCTACATGTACTCTTGTTACAAACCCGGTGATAAAATCAGATTGATTAACTCATGTGCGCCAGAAGGGTACGTAGTTCCTGCTCTACATGTACTCTTGTTACAACCCCGGTGATAAAATCAGATTGATTAACTCATGTGCGCCAGAAGGGTACGCAATTCCTGTTCTACGTGTACTCTTGGTACAACCCCGGTGATAAAATCAGATTGAATAACGGAAAACTGAAGAATCTACTTCCAAGTCAAATGAGAGGTTTTTTTTCGTAATATTTAACATATCGGTTGTACAAATGGTTTGCATGCTCGCTTCGAGAATTGTAGATCGTGAGTTCGAGCCCCGGTTGGGTCGAACCAAACACAGTAAGAAGAGTTTGAAGATACCAAAGGGGTAAACATTGATATTTGTTGCTTCTCTGCTGAGCACGTAGCATTAAGAAGAAAGCACAAAGACTGATTTTCCCGGAATCAGGATAATATGTCCGAGTGGAGTGACTTGTCTACTATTGTTTCAGGGAGCTAACACGTGAATAAAAATGCAACTAAGCATATTGGTCTAGTACAAATCGGACCTCATCATCATTATCGAATATAAGTTGTTCTCGCCATAATATAGCTGAACAATTGTGAATTTGTCTTAAACACTCACCCATCGTGTTTTTAAAATTAATAGATTTTATCAGATTTGAGGGTGTAGATATTGTTGACATTCGATCATGTTTGAAAACAAATCCCATTGATATCATAAATATATTTCTTTGCTTTACATTACATCTCAAGTTACAATTCAAGTAAAAGTTGTATTGTAATTTTCAGTTTTGATGGTACTATTATGTAAAGGGACTTAGCAACGGAATTTTTCTAAGATGCTACTGGCATTGAAATTGGTGACCCTTTATAAAAATCTGAATATGGAGCATGGAACAAAAAGTAATTATGGATATACTTTGAATCATATTGCCTTTAAGTTTAAAAAAAATTGATTTGCTTGCCAGTCTCGAAAACTTGCCCCCCCCCCAATTCTACAGTCCGGTCCACTCCTAATAACTTACCTCCCCCCATTCATTTTGGTTCACGCATACCCCTCCCCCGCACAACACTTTCCCTTCCACTCAGGGCTACGCCTCTCTCTGATGCGGGTATTACTGACCCTGAATAATTGCATTGGAAAGATGCGGATAACATGTCACGTGGACGAATAATTTGCTTTCAATTTCTTTTAAAATGAACATTTTCCCCAAATGCCTTTGTGGCCAGTCTATCTCTGCAGGTAAATCTTCTAACAAACAATATACAGTTGTATATATATCGATGAAAATGGGATATTTATATAATTACGTAAATAGAATAATACATGTTGTCTGGAATTAGGGACATACAGTCAAACATGCATATCACCTCTATTAAGCAGTCACCTGTATTAAAAGGTCCTCTTTTCTTGTCCTGTCATAGAAAATTTCATATGAATTGAACCTCTTTTAAGAGGTCACCTATCTCATAAGGTAACTTTTTCTTTGTCACCAAGGTGACATCTTAATACAAGATTTACTGTATTCATATTTTATAAGGTCACTACATATTTTAGAGTTTCATCCATTGTAAAAACTAATACATGTATAATTAAGAAATATTTGAAATTTTTGAACAGGTTATACGATATAACCTGGTTTGGGACAGTTTACGCTTAATAAACCGCGAAGTGATTTATGAAAAGCGTAAACTGTTCCAAATCAGGTTATTTAAGGATTGATCGCAATTTTTGTTCGGTTCATTCGGAATAACCTCAATCAACCCGCGTTCATTCGAAATAACCTCAATCAGGTTATACACACCGTGTAACCCGCCCGCTACGCAAGGGTGTGTACAACATGATTGAGGTTATTTCGAATGAACCGAACAAATAATTTCGATCAATCCTTATAAATTAATTCAAACTTTTTTTATTATGATATTGAAAAATATATTGGCAAATAATCGGAAATTGATTTAAATAACCCCAAAGGTGCTTCATTTAAAGAAAATCACCTGTTGACAACGGCAACGACGCCTTGAGAACGACGTCTACTTTTTAAACCAATCAAAACACGTATAAAATGACATGTGACTCTAAAATTAATTTGTACAAGTACATGTATAACCTGTTAAAAAATTTCAAATATTCCTTTTAATTTAATTTTTACAACAAAATTTAATTATTACTCGATTTTAATTACAATCATTTCATGTGACTATTTGAATTTGTCGTTGGCGAATGAATACGTTGATGTCACGTACAATACCAACCAAGGTTATCAAGTATAACCAAAATTTTCTCCAGGCGGATCAGCCAATCAGATTGCAGTATTCAAATCAAATTAAATTATTGAATTTTACCTCTATCTCCCTTGAGAACTATACAAAGGAACAAAATAGACTTCAAAATATTCTTCATTAAAACCATTTAATTTGACAAAATTCTCACCATAAATATCAGTTTAAGTACTTGGAATTTTCCTATAAACAATGGATTAACATAACACGTCAATAAAAGGCATTTTACTGGTAACAGATGATGTATATTTTATATAACTATTTACGCCTGCTTAGTATTTTTTTTTACACATTATGTCGAATTAGAATGAAATCATGATGTTTAACAGACAGATCAAATTTTTATTCATTTTGGCTTAAGAAAAAGGGCAAATCATAGCTGTGAATTTAATATAGAGATATGTGTTATAGCTAACATAAGGTCGTATTACTGTATCAATTCGTGTACATAATGTAAGTAACCACTCAATTAGGTCGTCGATGTCACTCAATGAATATTACGGATAGTATTATGAATAAGAAAAAGTGTTTAAATAATTTACAGTGTGTTTAAATAATAAACAGTGTGTTTAAATAATAAACAGCGTGTTTAGATATTCCGTTTACATGGAATATAAAAATTAATATGATGTGGAAATAGATTTTTGACTTTTTGATATAGAGAAGAAAAAAAACCGTTAGTATTTGGAGTGGAGAAGAAGAAATACACTTTAAAAAAAACCGGAAGTTGAAAAATATTGAGGAATACACAGGAAGTGGATAAATATTCATCATTTGATCAACTCCAAACATAATTTCTATAATGTAAGTATTCGTTGACTTGAGGGACCACTCATTTCTTATCAGGGAAAAGGGGGAGGGGGCTGATAACTATTGCTTGGACAGTTTTTTTTCTGGATTGACACGGAACTCCTTACTCTAATTTTATGAATGGCACAGAGCGGGAAAAAAGAGCATCTCGATGCATCCACGGGTAATACGAGATTCCGCAGCCGTCCGACGGCTTTTTTTTTCGACTTGCTGTAGCCGTGGGACGTCAGAGAGCTCTACATACGGAAAACAGCAGATTTGCCGCTGCAACTCTGCGTCGACACATTTCCACGTTTCGTGGCTATCGGATTTTATTTTCTATCCGAAACCCTAATATAAATCGCTTCACCAATCATTTTTCTATTCATTCATAACCATCTTACCCTCAGAAAGTGGTGTTACACTCGATTACAGCACGATTTTCCCTTAGACCCTATGATTTCGTCATTTCACATCCATTTTGGAACATTTGTCACGTGACTTCGAGAAAACTACGATTACCGCAATGTATCATGGGAGATGATTTGCATATTTAACCAACACATATTTTTATTGCCAATCACAGGCGCCTGTTAAGGCAGAACAATTAACATAAAATTTAAAACAGTTGATTACATTGATTGGTAATGATTTTAACAGCAATAGTGAATTACAAATAACCATTAGTAAAAAAAATATGATCTTACCATGTCCAAAAAGGGGGGACGTAACACATGCTCTTTCCGAAGCCCGTGGGTAACACTGCCATTGAATCTTTTCTTTCCAGCACATTTTGTATTATTTCCTTCTGCTCTGATTTGAGCTGTTGATGGAACTGTTTGTCCTGCAGAATACGCTTTATATCTATGTTGTTGTTTACGTATGCAAATAATTTGGCACGCTCACAGGCACTTGTTTCATTCAAAAAAAAATATATGCCTCCTCCTCTTCCTTACTTCAAGGTAAACATCTGCCCTTTTCCCCTTCCCCACTTCGGCTCAATATTTTTCGCTTATTTGTGATCCTTTCGCTGACCCAATTATATCGTTACACTCCCGAAATATTTCTCTTTTCGACTGCCACATTTAAATATACCTACCGGGCCCCCCTCAGACGAATTGGACAAGAATATTCAGCGAACGTCGCATTTTCTACTTTTAAATCATTGAAACGGATACAGCCACTTCCGGTTTGCGCTGGATTTTTCATATGCATTCGGAATTCTCTAGACCGGCCATGTGTAACAATGTCATTATGATCATCTCCTCTCAAATGTAAAGTAAGCCTTTAAAATATAGATAATTGTTCCACTGCAGATTATGAAAATATGTTCAACTCCAAATTACCGACATTTGATTTTTAAAGCACCTTTTTTATTTTCTAAATCAATTTAGACCGGACCGGAAGTGGCTGTATCCGTTTCAATGACTTAAAAGTAGAAAATGCGACGTTCGCTGAATATTCTTGTCCAATTCGTCCGAGGGGGGCCCGGTAGGTATATTTAAATGTGGCGGTCGAAAAGAGAAATATCTCGGGAGTGTAACGATATAATTGGGTCAGCGAAAGGATCACAAATAAGCGAAAAATATTGAGCCGAAGTGGGGAAGAAGAAAAGGGCAGATGTTTACCTTGAAGTAAGGATGAGGAGGGGGCATATATTTTTTGAATGAAACAAGTGCCTGTGGGCACGCTGCATTAAGTAGCTCCCATCATGCAATGCGTTGCTGTCATCATTCAGTTAGTATCGCAAGATCACGTTTGTAGGTTTGAAAATGAAAGTCAACATGGCGAAATGATGGTCTAAAGCAAAATCGTGCTGTAATGGAGTGTAAAACCACTTTCTCAGGGTAAGATGGTTATGAATAAATAGAAAAATGATTGGTGAAGCGATTTATATAACGGTTTCGGATAGAAACGTGGAAATGTGTCGACGCAGAGTTGCGGCGGTAAATCCGCTGTTTTCCGTATGTATAGCTCTCTGACGTCCCACGGCTCCAGCAAGTCGAAAAAAAAGCAGTCGGACGGCAGAGGAATCTCGGACTAACCCATGGGCTACTGCCCTTGATTTGTATGAATTTTAAAAAGAAACCTGTTGGTCAATTCATATTTGCCCATAAACTGATGTAATAGTTTCCATAACAACCATCCATTTCTACTAGATACAACTTTTTGTGATAAATTTTGTCAAGATTTTATTGAATAACGCTCCGACACATAAAGTGTAACATGAGAACAATACAATAATTACAATAAGAGTGACGAAATAAACAGACAATGATACATACACAAAACATGTTACAACAATACGATAATTACAATAAGAGTGACGAAATAAACAGACAATAATACATACACAAAACACGTTACAACAATACAATAATTACAATAAGAGTGACGAAATAAACAGACAATAATACATACACAAAACACGTTACAACAATACAATAATTACAATAAGAGTGACGAGATAAACAGACAATAATACATACACAAAACACGTTACAACAATACAATAATTACAATAAGAGTGACGAAATAAACAGACAATAATACATACACAAAACACGTTACAACAATACAATAATTACAATAAGAGTGACGAAATAAACAGACAATAATACATACACAAAACACGTTACAACAATACAATAATTACAATAAGAGTGACGAAATAAACAGACAATAATACATACACAAAACACGTTACAACAATACAATAATTACAATAAGAGTGACGAAATAAACAGACAATAATACATACACAAAACACGTTACAACAATACAATAATTACAATAAGAGTGACGAAATAACCAGACAATAATACATACACAAAACACGTTACAACAATACAATAATTACAATAAGAGTGACGAAATAAACAGACAATAATACATACACAAAACACGTTACAACAATACAATAATTACAATAAGAGTGACGAAATAAACAGACAATAATACATACACAAAACACGTTACAACAATACAATAATTACAATAAGAGTGACGAAATAAACAGACAATAATACATACACAAAACACGTTACAACAATACAATAATTACAATAAGAGTGACGAAATAAACAGACAATAATACATACACAAAACACGTTACAACAATACAATAATTACAATAAGAGTGACGAAATAAACAGACAATAATACATACACAAAACACGTTACAACAATACAATAATTACAATAAGAGTGACGAAATAAACAGACAATAATACATACACAAAACACGTTACAACAAAGCATTTACTTTGTTGATAAATATAGTAAAACGTTTGTATAACTGAACATTGCATAGTGATAATAAGCCTGACATTTTTGTTATATTAGGATATTGCACATAATAATTTGGTAAATAGATATTTCTGAGATTCACTATTCTGTCATTATTGCACATAAAAAATACATGAAATTCATTGCCAACATTATCATTACAAAATGTACAAGTTCTTTCTTGTCTTGGAATATTTTCCCATCTTCCAGTTTCAATGGGAATACGAAGATTGCATGTTCTTAATTTTGTCATCCATATTCTATTTTATACTGGTAATTTTAGTAAATAATTTTCTAATCCAAATTCTTTTTGAATAAACTATAAAATTCGCCTCTTGACGAATTTTCAATATCACTAAACCACTTTTGAATAAATTGATCATGTAAAATTTGAGTAATATACTTTACATCAATAAAACCTATTTAATTTTCAAAAATATATGACAGACCAACATCATTAAATATAGATTCGATACAATTCAACCAATTAAATGGTTGAATACCATTACTCTTTAAAGAATAACCAGACTCAAGCTAGCGACCAATTTCTAGCGACCAATAAGCTAGCGACCAATAAGGAGATATGTCTCAAAACCAAAAAAATATATAAGAGCAAAATGTACTTTTAAAGATTTCTAGCGACCAATAATAAATATATTTCTGTAATTGCACATTCAACACATTGAATCGTCATCTGGGCATACAGGACATATTTCTGGACCCCCCCCCCCCCCTTTCCACAATACAAAGTTAACATTTGACACACTACTGTGGAAATAAGGTGAAGAATCTCACACAGACACTCATGTGAGTAAAAGATAATACATTTTATGTTCCATTTCCCATGTTCACCCGTACATAAAATATGCCTTCTCTTTACTGAGCTTAATAGCAAAAAAAACCATATATTTAGGGATGGCGAGCTTAGAAAACAGTCGGCCAACTTTAAACAAACACAGCGTAAACAAATAATATACTTTCATGTAAATCGGTATATAATTTGGATTTGCCAGCGCTTTGTCAAACAAAATAAAGTCCTAAGATTCCCCGTTCACATGAAGACGTCTCATCAATCTACAAAAAAATGTAAATACAGAACATTGGAAAAATATAGCAATACATATTATGAAAATAAACAAAATATAAACCCTGCATGTGCGTGTAACACTTATTTAATAAATAGTATTATTTTGTTTTATCTATTTATTTTTAAATTGTGTATTTAAAGGTGTCAAACAACTAATTTAATTCACCAATGCACTTAAGTCAGGTAAAGGCCCAGGCAGTACTTTTGATTTAAACCCCAAGTGGCAATAGGGACCCCCCACCAAATCCAAATATCAAAGTTGATATTTGACACCCTGCTGTGGGCTTGAGGTGCATTATCCCACCTAGGCACTTAAGTCAGTTAAAGGCCCGAGCAATACCTTTGACTTAAACCCCAAGTGGCAAAGAACTTTGCCGTCCTTCGGTAATTTTTCATGGGATATGCATAGGGTCCCCCCCCCCCCCAATCCAAATATCAAGGCTTTAATTTAACACCCTGCTGTGGGCTTGAGGTGCATTATCCCACCTAGGAACTTAAGTCAGTTAAAGACCCGGACAATACCTTTAATATAAGCACAAAGTGTGCAAGAACTTTGCCGTCCTTGATATATTTTTTATGGGATATTTATAGAGACCCCCCCTTCCACAATTTTTTTTCAAATATCAAAATTAATATTTGACACCCTGCTGTGGGCTTGAGGTGCATTATCCCACCTAGGCACTTAAGTCAGTTAAACACCCGGGCAATACCTTTAACTTAGCCAAAAGTGGGCAAGAACTTTGCTGTCCTTGATATATTTTTCATGGGATATTTATATAGACCCCCCCCTCCACAATTTGTTTTCAAATATCAAAGTTGATATTTTGAAACCCTGCTGTGGGCGTGAGGTGCATTATCCCACCTAGGCACTTAAGTCAGTTAAAGACCCAGGCAATACCTTTAACTTGGCCAAAGGTGGGCAAGAACTTTGCCGTCCTTGATATATTTTTTATGGGATATTTATAGAGACCCCCCCTCCACAATGTTTTCAAATATCAAAATTGATATTTTGAAACCCTGCTGTGGGCGTGAGGTGCATTATCCCACCTAGGCACTTAAGTCAGTTAAAGACCCGGGCAATATCTTTAAATTAGACAAAAGTGGGCAAGAACTTTGCCGTCCTTGATATATTTTTCATGGGATATTTATAGAGACCCCCCCTCCACAATTTGTTTTCAAATATCAAAGTTGATATTTTGAAACCCTGCTGTGAGCGTGAGGTGCATTATCCCACCTAGGCACTTAAGTCAGTTAAAGACCCGGGCAATACCTTTAACTTAGCCAAAAGTGGGCAAGAACTTTGCCGTCCTTGATATATTTTTCATGGGCTATTTATAGGGTTTCCCCCGAAATCCAAATATCAAAGTAGTATATCGGGATAGCTCAAGGCATAATTCAGGGGAGCAAAGGGGAGCGGGCCATTACGCATGTGTTACTGGAAGTGACGTCACCAGAAGCGGTCCTGAAGTAACATGAAGTCACGTGACCGGAAGTGACGTCATTACCGGAAGTATGCTCTGCGCATGCCCGGAAGTGCATCCCCCGCCTTTTTTTCTTACTATAGTGGTAGTGCAAAATGTACCATTGCTCATGACCGAAAGTAGCATCACTGTCCACGCAACCAATCACCAGTCTTTTCGGCAACTGTCCCAAAAACATGTTGTCCTGGACGTAATTCATGTTGCCACGGGGAACCGTATCTACTTTGACTTCTACACGTCGGATGGGGTATTTACAGCTGGTCTTTTCAAAAGCTTTGACGTGACCCATTCTTACGGCAGGACTTAACTGTACATTTCTCACAAATAAAGCAAGATCCTTGATTTTGATCTTATAGTTGTCGACATCGACCATTAGGGCGAACACGTCTCGACTACGTCGTAATTTGATTTTCAGATCGACGTGATTCAGTAAATATTTCTCTTGATAAAATAAATCCAAGTGTAGTATTCCCGTCATCTGTACATACTTGCTTTGGGCCGTCAATGCTTTCCGGGACGTGAATCCTTTGTTATCGGTTGTTCTCTTATCTTGATGTCCCGGTGTATCCTTGTACCACATGACTCCCGTTAATTGAGATTCTTTGGCAGCTGGGCCATAGCTGAGTAATATTTCTATGTAAGCTCTGTAAGGGTACAAGCTGGTCGGTGGTGAAACCAGATTTTCGTTGAGGCTAACACTGACATCACTAAAGAGGGAATGCATCCATAAGTTGACAGGTCCAACGTCCGCTCCGCCATCCAATGCAGTATCGTCGTCATCCATGATATGTGCTTCCACAAACAGGTAAGTAAGGGTAATAACAAAATTACCGAACTCCGAACAATCTAACAAAGGGAAAGTCAAAACACATAAGTATATAAACAGACAAAATCAGTCAACAACCGGAAAACTGTGAAACCCGTAATGACCCTGACTTGGTACAGGCATTAGCCAAGTCGATGTAGTCGTCTCCCGCCCCACTGACGGCAAATTCGTAAGGTCCTTGATCCGTTAGAGCCGATGTCAATCCTTTCTGCTCCCAATACCCATAAGCCACACTGGTCTGTGTAGGTGGAACTTCAAATAAATCCAGTTTTGATTTCGTGCATTCGCATGAGTTGGGATGTACAAGTGCCATTCTTATCTGAAATGTCATTCGATGTGTTCCGTTGCTTGGTCTGCCGACGTCTGGTCTTTTTTCGCTTGGCATGTCCTTTTATAACTCGTTGTCCTGGGGTCCTACCGTGTCCATAGCTTTCTGGAGTAAGTTTTCTCCTGTTGATTGCAATCGTGATTTTGCTGCCTGTTTGATATTTCTTCCTTGTACGACATCTCCGGCAATATTTAATCCCGTTTTTAAAGCCTCGTGTTCTAGGGTCTTTGCTCCCTTTTTCAACAAAGGCATGGCTGCTTTAAAGAGTCCTCCAAAGATACTGCCAAGTCCATGTCCTCTTTGATATCGTCTTCCCGCAAACACCGGATATCCTTTTCCTGCTTGATGTATGTAATAATCGTGGTAAGCTTTCGTATCGTAGCGATGAGTTGGTTTCATTCTAGAGAGAATTCTTTTCGTTTTCTACAGTGAAATGTCACCACCGCTCGTCCTCTTTCGAATGGCACTATAGAACCCGTGTCGTCCCTTATATCTATTTCCACGGTCTGAAATCGTCGTTGTAACAGGGGACAGTACTGTATCGGATCAAACACTCGGGTGATAATTTCTCCGTCTCTTCCTTCCACCGGTACGATTCTCAATAACGGTACTTGGGCATCTCCCACCATTCTCGGTTCCACCAAGGGACAATACACGTACAGAGAATTTAATCCTTTCTTGAGGTCCGCTACCCAATCTGAAACATACCCCCCCCCCCCCCCCCCCCGGAATATAGCTTGTCTGAATCCTAACATGGATTGTAATAAAGGACTGATGATGGTTTGATAATCTTTTTTCACTTTCATATCGATTTTATGATTGATTTCATTGAATTTATTCTTGAGTGAAAAGCACATGAAGGAACTCAAGAATATATATATCAAGGACGGCAAAGTTCTTGCCCACCTTTGGCTAAGTTAAAGGTATTGCCCGGATCTTTAACTGACTTAAGTGCCTAGGTGGGATAATGCACCTCAAGCCCACAGCAGAGTGTCAAATATAAATTCTGATATTTGAAAAAGAATTGTGGAGGGGGGTCTCTATAAATATCCCATAAAAATATATCAAGGACGGCAAAGTTCTTGCCCACCTTTGGCTAAGTTAAAGGTATTACCCGGGTATTTAACTGACTTAAGTGCCTAGGTGGGATAATGCACCTCAAGCCCACAGCAGGGTGTCAAATATTAATTTTTATATTTGAAAACAAATTGTGGAGGGGGGGTCTCTATAAATATCCCATGAAAAATATATCAAGGACGGCAAAGTTCTTGCCCACTTTTAGCTAGTTTAAAGGTATTGTCCGGGTCTTTAACTGACTTAAGTGCCTAGGTGGGATAATGCACCTCACGCCCACAGCAGGGTTTCAAAATATCAATTTTGATATTTGAAAAAAATTGTGGAGGGGGGGGGGGGGGGTCTCTATAAATATCCCATAAAAAATATATCAAGGACGGCAAAGTTCTTGCCCACCTTTGGCTAAGTTAAAGGTATTGCCCGGATCTTTAACTGACTTAAGTACCTAGGTGGGATAATGCACCTCACGCCCACAGCAGGGTTTCAAATATCAACTTTGATATTTGAAAACAAATTGTGGAGGGGGGGTCTCTATGAATATCTCATAAAAAATATATCAAGGACGGCAAAGTTCTTGCCCACCTTTGGCTAAGTTAAAGATATTGCCCGGATCTTTAACTGAGTTAAGTGCTTAGGTGAGATAATGTACCTCAAGCCCACAGCAGAGTGTCAAATATCAATTCTGATATTTGAAAACAAATTGTGGAGGGGGTCTCTATAAATATCCCATAAAAAATATATCAAGGACGGCAAAGTTCTTGCCCACTTTTAGCTAGTTTAAAGGTATTGTCCGGGTCTTTAACTGACTTAAGTGCCTATGTGGGATAATGCACCTCAAGCCCACAGCAGAGTGTCAAATATCATGATATTTGAAAAAAAAATGTGGAGGGAAGGTCTTTATAAATATCCCATGAAAAATATATCAAGGACGGCAAAGTTCTTGCCCACTTTTGGCTAAGTTAAAGGTATTGCCCGGGTGTTTAACTGACTTAAGTGCCTAGGTGGGATAATGCACCTCACGCCCACAGCAGGGTTTCAAAATATCAATTTTGGTATTTGAAAAAAATTGTGGAGGGGGGGGGTCTCTATAAATATCCCATGAAAAATATATCAAGGACGGCAAAGTTCTTGCCCACTTTTAGCTAGTTTAAAGGTATTGTCCGGGTCTTTAACTGACTTAAGTGCCTAGGTGGGATAATGCACCTCACGCCCACAGCAGGGTTTCAAAATATCAATTTTGATATTTGAAAAAAATTGTGGAGGGGGGGGGGTCTCTATAAATATCCCATAAAAAATATATCAAGGACGGCAAAGTTCTTGCCCACCTTTGGCTAAGTTAAAGGTATTGCCCGGATCTTTAACTGACTTAAGTACCTAGGTGGGATAATGCACCTCACGCCCACAGCAGGGTTTCAAATATCAACTTTGATATTTGAAAACAAATTGTGGAGGGGGTCTCTATAAATATCCCATAAAAAATATATCAAGGACGGCAAAGTTCTTGCCCACTTTTAGCTAGTTTAAAGGTATTGTCCGGGTCTTTAACTGACTTAAGTGCCTAGGTGGGATAATGCACCTCAAGCCCACAGCAGAGTGTCAAATATCATGATATTTGAAAAAAAAATGTGGAGGGAGGGTCTTTATAAATATCCCATGAAAAATATATCAAGGACGGCAAAGTTCTTGCCCACTTTTGGCTAAGTTAAAGGTATTGCCCGGGTGTTTAACTGACTTAAGTGCCTAGGTGGGATAATGCACCTCACGCCCACAGCAGGGTTTCAAATATCAACTTTGATATTTGAAAACAAATTGTGGAGGGGGGGTCTCTATAAATATCCCATGAAAAATATATCAAAGACGGCAAAGTTCTTGCCCACTTTTAGCTAGTTTAAAGGTATTGTCCGGGTCTTTAACTGACTTAAGTGCCTAGGTGGGATAATGCACCTCACGCCCACAGCAGGGTTTCAAAATATCAATTTTGATATTTGAAAAAAATTGTGGAGGGGGGGGGGGTCTCTATAAATATCCCATGAAAAATATATCAAGGACGGCAAAGTTCTTGCCCACTTTTAGCTAGTTTAAAGGTATTGTCCGGGTCTTTAACTGACTTAAGTGCCTAGGTGGGATAATGCACCTCACGCCCACAGCAGGGTTTCAAAATATCAATTTTGATATTTGAAAAAAATTGTGGAGGGGGGGGGGTCTCTATAAATATCCCATAAAAAATATATCAAGGACGGCAAAGTTCTTGCCCACCTTTGGCTAAGTTAAAGGTATTGCCCGGATCTTTAACTGACTTAAGTACCTAGGTGGGATAATGCACCTCACGCCCACAGCAGGGTTTCAAATATCAACTTTGATATTTGAAAACAAATTGTGGAGGGGGTCTCTATAAATATCCCATAAAAAATATATCAAGGACGGCAAAGTTCTTGCCCACTTTTAGCTAGTTTAAAGGTATTGTCCGGGTCTTTAACTGACTTAAGTGCCTAGGTGGGATAATGCATCTCAAGCCCACAGCAGAGTGTCAAATATCATGATATTTGAAAAAAAATGTGGAGGGAGGGTCTTTATAAATATCCCATGAAAAATATATCAAGGACGGCAAAGTTCTTGCCCACTTTTGGCTAAGTTAAAGGTATTGCCCGGGTGTTTAACTGACTTAAGTGCCTAGGTGGGATAATGCACCTCACGCCCACAGCAGGGTTTCAAATATCAACTTTGATATTTGAAAACAAATTGTGGAGGGGGGGTCTCTATAAATATCCCATGAAAAATATATCAAGGACGGCAAAGTTCTTGCCCACTTTTAGCTAGTTTAAAGGTATTGTCCGGGTCTTTAACTGACTTAAGTGCCTAGGTGGGATAATGCACCTCACGCCCACAGCAGGGTTTCAAAATATCAATTTTGATATTTGAAAAAAATTGTGGAGGGGGGGGGGGGTCTCTATAAATATCCCATGAAAAATATATCAAGGACGGCAAAGTTCTTGCCCACTTTTAGCTAGTTTAAAGGTATTGTCCGGGTCTTTAACTGACTTAAGTGCCTAGGTGGGATAATGCACCTCACGCCCACAGCAGGGTTTCAAAATATCAATTTTGATATTTGAAAAAAATTGTGGAGGGGGGGGGGTCTCTATAAATATCCCATAAAAAATATATCAAGGACGGCAAAGTTCTTGCCCACCTTTGGCTAAGTTAAAGGTATTGCCCGGATCTTTAACTGACTTAAGTACCTAGGTGGGATAATGCACCTCACGCCCACAGCAGGGTTTCAAATATCAACTTTGATATTTGAAAACAAATTGTGGAGGGGGGGTCTCTATGAATATCTCATAAAAAATATATCAAGGACGGCAAAGTTCTTGCCCACCTTTGGCTAAGTTAAAGATATTGCCCGGATCTTTAACTGAGTTAAGTGCTTAGGTGGGATAATGTACCTCAAGCCCACAGCAGAGTGTCAAATATCAATTCTGATATTTGAAAACAAATTGTGGAGGGGGTCTCTATAAATATCCCATAAAAAATATATCAAGGACGGCAAAGTTCTTGCCCACTTTTAGCTAGTTTAAAGGTATTGTCTGGGTCTTTAACTGACTTAAGTGCCTAGGTGGGATAATGCACCTCAAGCCCACAGCAGAGTGTCAAATATCATGATATTTGAAAAAAAAATGTGGAGGGAGGGTCTTTATAAATATCCCATGAAAAATATATCAAGGACGGCAAAGTTCTTGCCCACTTTTGGCTATGTTAAAGGTATTTCCCGGGTGTTTAACTGACTTAAGTGCCTAGGTGGGATAATGCACCTCACGCCCACAGCAGGGTTTCAAATATCAACTTTGATATTTGAAAACAAATTGTGGAGGGGGGGTCTCTATGAATATCCCATGAAAAATATATCAAGGACGGCAAAGTTCTTGCCCACTTTTAGCTAGTTTAAAGGTATTGTCCGGGTCTTTAACTGACATAAGTGCCTAGGTGGGATAATGCACCTCACGCCCACAGCAGGGTTTCAAAATATCAATTTTGATATTTGAAAAAAATTGTGGAGGGGGGGGGGGTCTCTATAAATATCCCATAATAAATATATCAAGGACGGCAAAGTTCTTGCCCACCTTTGGCTAAGTTAAAGGTATTGCCCGGATCTTTAACTGACTTAAGTACCTAGGTGGGATAATGCACCTCACGCCCACAGCAGGGTTTCAAATATCAACTTTGATATTTGAAAACAAATTGTGGAGGGGGGGTCTCTATGAATATCTCATAAAAAATATATCAAGGACGGCAAAGTTCTTGCCCACCTTTGGCTAAGTTAAAGATATTGCCCGGATCTTTAACTGAGTTAAGTGCTTAGGTGGGATAATGTACCTCAAGCCCACAGCAGAGTGTCAAATATCAATTCTGATATTTGAAAACAAATTGTGGAGGGGGTCTCTATAAATATCCCATAAAAAATATATCAAGGACGGCAAAGTTCTTGCCCACTTTTAGCTAGTTTAAAGGTATTGTCCGGGTCTTTAACTGACTTAAGTGCCTAGGTGGGATAATGCATCTCAAGCCCACAGCAGAGTGTCAAATATCATGATATTTGAAAAAAAAATGTGGAGGGAGGGTCTTTATAAATATCCCATGAAAAATATATCAAGGACGGCAAAGTTCTTGCCCACTTTTGGCTATGTTAAAGGTATTGCCCGGGTGTTTAACTGACTTAAGTGCCTAGGTGGGATAATGCACCTCACGCCCACAGCAGGGTTTCAAATATCAACTTTGATATTTGAAAACAAATTGTGGAGGGGGGGTCTCTATAAATATCCCATGAAAAATATATCAAGGACGGCAAAGTTCTTGCCCACTTTTAGCTAGTTTAAAGGTATTGTCCGGGTCTTTAACTGACTTAAGTGCCTAGGTGGGATAATGCACCTCACGCCCACAGCAGGGTTTCAAAATATCAATTTTGATATTTGAAAAAAATTGTGGAGGGGGGGGGGTCTCTATAAATATCCCATAAAAAATATATCAAGGACGGCAAAGTTCTTGCCCACCTTTGGCTAAGTTAAAGGTATTGCCCGGATCTTTAACTGACTTAAGTACCTAGGTGGGATAATGCACCTCACGCCCACAGCAGGGTTTCAAATATCAACTTTGATATTTGAAAACAAATTGTGGAGGGGGGGTCTCTATGAATATCTCATAAAAAATATATCAAGGACGGCAAAGTTCTTGCCCACCTTTGGCTAAGTTAAAGATATTGTCCGGATCTTTAACTGAGTTAAGTGCTTAGGTGGGATAATGTACCTCAAGCCCACAGCAGAGTGTCAAATATCAATTCTGATATTTGAAAACAAATTGTGGAGGGGGTCTCTATAAATATCCCATAAAAAATATATCAAGGACGGCAAAGTTCTTGCCCACTTTTAGCTAGTTTAAAGGTATTGTCCGGGTCTTTAACTGACTTAAGTGCCTAGGTGGGATAATGCACCTCAAGCCCACAGCAGAGTGTCAAATATCAACTTTGATATTTGAAAAAAAAATGTGGAGGGGGTCTCTATAAATATCCCATAAAAAATATATCAAGGACGGCAAAGTTCTTGCCCACTTTTAGCTAGTTTAAAGGTATTGTCCGGGTCTTTAACTGACTTAAGTGCCTAGGTGGGATAATGCACCTCAAGCCCACAGCAGAGTGTCAAATATCATGATATTTGAAAAAAAAATGTGGAGGGAGGGTCTTTATAAATATCCCATGAAAAATATATCAAGGACGGCAAAGTTCTTGCCCACTTTTGGCTAAGTTAAAGGTATTTCCCGGGTGTTTAACTGACTTAAGTGCCTAGGTGGGATAATGCACCTCACGCCCACAGCAGGGTTTCAAATATCAACTTTGATATTTGAAAACAAATTGTGGAGGGGGGGTCTCTATAAATATCCCATGAAAAATATATCAAGGACGGCAAAGTTCTTGCCCACTTTTAGCTAGTTTAAAGGTATTGTCCGGGTCTTTAACTGACTTAAGTGCCTAGGTGGGATAATGCACCTCACGCCCACAGTAGGGTTTCAAATATCAACTTTGATATTTGAAAACAAATTGTGGAGGGGGGGTCTCTATGAATATCTCATTAAAAATATATCAAGGACGGCAAAGTTCTTGCCCACCTTTGGCTAATTTAAAGATATTGCCCGGATCTTTAACTGGGTTAAGTGCTTAGGTGGGATAATGCACCTCAAGCCCACAGCAGAGTGTCAAATATCAATTCTGATATTTGAAAACAAATTGTGGAGGGGGTCTCTATAAATATCCCTTGAAAAATATATCAAGGACGGCAAAGTTCTTGCCCACTTTTAGCTAGTTTAAAGGTATTGTCCGGGTCTTTAACTGACTTAAGTGCCTAGGTGGGATAATGCACCTCACGCCCACAGCAGGGTTTCAAAATATCAATTTTGATATTTGAAAAAAATTGTGGAGGGGGGGGGGTCTCTATAAATATCCCATAATAAATATATCAAGGACGGCAAAGTTCTTGCCCACCTTTGGCTAAGTTAAAGGTATTGCCCGGATCTTTAACTGACTTAAGTACCTAGGTGGGATAATGCACCTCACGCCCACAGTAGGGTTTCAAATATCAACTTTGATATTTGAAAACAAATTGTGGAGGGGGGGTCTCTATGAATATCTCATAAAAAATATATCAAGGACGGCAAAGTTCTTGCCCACCTTTGGCTAAGTTAAAGATATTGCCCGGATCTTTAACTGAGTTAAGTGCTTAGGTGGGATAATGTACCTCAAGCCCACAGCAGAGTGTCAAATATCAATTCTGATATTTGAAAACAAATTGTGGAGGGGGTCTCTATAAATATCCCATAAAAAATATATCAAGGACGGCAAAGTTCTTGCCCACTTTTAGCTAGTTTAAAGGTATTGTCCGGGTCTTTAACTGACTTAAGTGCCTAGGTGGGATAATGCACCTCAAGCCCACAGCAGAGTGTCAAATATCATGATATTTGAAAAAAAAATGTGGAGGGAGGGTCTTTATAAATATCCCATGAAAAATATATCAAGGACGGCAAAGTTCTTGCCCACTTTTGGCTATGTTAAAGGTATTGCCCGGGTGTTTAACTGACTTAAATGCCTAGGTGGGATAATGTACCTCACGCCCACAGCAGGGTTTCAAATATCAACTTTGATATTTGAAAACAAATTGTGGAGGGGGGGTCTCTATAAATATCCCATGAAAAATATATCAAGGACGGCAAAGTTCTTGCCCACTTTTAGCTAGTTTAAAGGTATTGTCCGGGTCTTTAACTGACTTAAGTGCCTAGGTGGGATAATGCACCTCACGCCCACAGCAGGGTTTCAAAATATCAATTTTGATATTTGAAAAAAATTGTGGAGGGGGGGGGGTCTCTATAAATATCCCATAAAAAATATATCAAGGACGGCAAAGTTCTTGCCCACCTTTGGCTAAGTTAAAGGTATTGCCCGGATCTTTAACTGACTTAAGTACCTAGGTGGGATAATGCACCTCACGCCCACAGCAGGGTTTCAAATATCAACTTTGATATTTGAAAACAAATTGTGGAGGGGGGGTCTCTATGAGTATCTCATAAAAAATATATCAAGGACGGCAAAGTTCTTGCCCACCTTTGGCTAAGTTAAAGATATTGCCCGGATCTTTAACTGAGTTAAGTGCTTAGGTGGGATAATGTACCTCAAGCCCACAGCAGAGTGTCAAATATCAATTCTGATATTTGAAAACAAATTGTGGAGGGGGTCTCTATAAATATCCCATAAAAAATATATCAAGGACGGCAAAGTTCTTGCCCACTTTTAGCTAGTTTAAAGGTATTGTCCGGGTCTTTAACTGACTTAAGTGCCTAGGTGGGATAATGCACCTCAAGCCCACAGCAGAGTGTCAAATATCATGATATTTGAAAAAAAAATGTGGAGGGAGGGTCTTTATAAATATCCCATGAAAAATATATCAAGGACGGCAAAGTTCTTGCCCACTTTTGGCTAAGTTAAAGGTATTTCCCGGGTGTTTAACTGACTTAAGTGCCTAGGTGGGATAATGCACCTCACGCCCACAGCAGGGTTTCAAATATCAACTTTGATATTTGAAAACAAATTGTGGAGGGGGGGTCTCTATAAATATCCCATGAAAAATATATCAAGGACGGCAAAGTTCTTGCCCACTTTTAGCTAGTTTAAAGGTATTGTCCGGGTCTTTAACTGACTTAAGTGCCTAGGTGGGATAATGCACCTCACGCCCACAGCAGGGTTTCAAAATATCAATTTTGATATTTGAAAAAAATTGTGGAGGGGGGGGGTCTCTATAAATATCCCATGAAAAATATATCAAGGACGGCAAAGTTCTTGCCCACTTTTAGCTAGTTTAAAGGTATTGTCCGGGTCTTTAACTGACTTAAGTGCCTAGGTGGGATAATGCACCTCACGCCCACAGCAGGGTTTCAAAATATCAATTTTGATATTTGAAAAAAATTGTGGAGGGGGGGGGGTCTCTATAAATATCCCATAAAAAATATATCAAGGACGGCAAAGTTCTTGCCCACCTTTGGCTAAGTTAAAGATATTGCCCGGATCTTTAACTGACTTAAGTACCTAGGTGGGATAATGTACCTCAAGCCCACAGCAGAGTGTCAAATATCAATTCTGATATTTGAAAACAAATTGTGGAGGGGGTCTCTATAAATATCCCATAAAAAATATATCAAGGACGGCAAAGTTCTTGCCCACTTTTAGCTAGTTTAAAGGTATTGTCCGGGTCTTTAACTGACTTAAGTGCCTAGGTGGGATAATGCACCTCAAGCCCACAGCAGAGTGTCAAATATCAACTTTGATATTTGAAAAAAAAATGTGGAGGGGGTCTCTATAAATATCCCATAAAAAATATATCAAGGACGGCAAAGTTCTTGCCCACTTTTAGCTAGTTTAAAGGTATTGTCCGGGTCTTTAACTGACTTAAGTGCCTAGGTGGGATAATGCACCTCAAGCCCACAGCAGAGTGTCAAATATCATGATATTTGAAAAAAAAATGTGGAGGGAGGGTCTTTATAAATATCCCATGAAAAATATATCAAGGACGGCAAAGTTCTTGCCCACTTTTGGCTATGTTAAAGGTATTTCCCGGGTGTTTAACTGACTTAAGTGCCTAGGTGGGATAATGCACCTCACGCCCACAGCAGGGTTTCAAATATCAACTTTGATATTTGAAAACAAATTGTGGAGGGGGGGTCTCTATAAATATCCCATGAAAAATATATCAAGGACGGCAAAGTTCTTGCCCACTTTTAGCTAGTTTAAAGGTATTGTCCGGGTCTTTAACTGACTTAAGTGCCTAGGTGGGATAATGCACCTCACGCCCACAGTAGGGTTTCAAATATCAACTTTGATATTTGAAAACAAATTGTGGAGGGGGGGTCTCTATGAATATCTCATAAAAAATATATCAAGGACGGCAAAGTTCTTGCCCACCTTTGGCTAATTTAAAGATATTGCCCGGATCTTTAACTGGGTTAAGTGCTTAGGTGGGATAATGCACCTCAAGCCCACAGCAGAGTGTCAAATATCAATTCTGATATTTGAAAACAAATTGTGGAGGGGGTCTCTATAAATATCCCTTGAAAAATATATCAAGGACGGCAAAGTTCTTGCCCATCTTTGGCTAAGTTAAAGGTATTGCCCGGATCTTTAACTGACTTAAGTGCCTAGGTGGGATAATGCACCTCAAGCCCACAGCAGAGTGTCAAATATCAATTCTGATATTTGAAAAAAGATTGTGGAGGGGGGTCTCTATAAATATCCCATAAAAAATATATCAAGGACGGCAAAGTTCTTGCCCATCTTTGGCTAAGTTAAAGGTATTGCCCGGGTATTTAACTGACTTAAGTGCCTAGGTGGGATAATGCACCTCAAGCCCACAGCAGGGTGTCAAATATCAATTTTTATATTTGAAAACAAATTGTGGAGTGGGGGTCTCTATTAATATCCCAAGAAAAATATTTCAAGGACGGCAAAGTTCTTGCCCACTTTTAGCTAGTTTAAAGGTATTGTCCGGGTCTTTAACTGACTTAAGTGCCTAGGTGGGATAATGCACCTCACGCCCACAGCAGGGTTTCAAAATATCAACTTTGATATTTGAAAACAAATTGTGGAGGGGGGGGGGTCTCTATAAATATCCCATAAAAAATATATCAAGGACGGCAAAGTTCTTGCACACTTTGTGCTTATATTAAAGGTATTGTCCGGGTCTTTAACTGACTTAAGTTCCTAGGTGGGATAATGCACCTCAAGCCCACAGCAGGGTGTTAAATTAAAGCCTTGATATTTGGATTGGAGGGGAGGGGGGGACCCTATGCATATCCCATGAAAAATTACCGAAGGACGGCAAAGTTCTTTGCCACTTGGGGTTTAAGTCAAAGGTATTGCTCGTGCCTTTAACTGACTTAAGTGCCTAGGTGGGATAATGCACCTCAAGCCCACAGCAGGGTGTCAAATATCAACTTTGATATTTGGATTTGGTGGGGGGTCCCTATTGCCACTTGGGGTTTAAATCAAAAGTACTGCCTGGGCCTTTACCTGACTTAAGTGCATTGGTGAATTAAATTAGTTGTTTGACACCTTTAAATACACAATTTAAAAATAAATAGATAAAACAAAATAATACTATTTATTAAATAAGTGTTACACGCACATGCAGGGTTTATATTTTGTTTATTTTCATAATATGTATTGCTATATTTTTCCAATGTTCTGTATTTACATTTTTTTGTAGATTGATGAGACGTCTTCATGTGAACGGGGAATCTTAGGACTTTATTTTGTTTGACAAAGCGCTGGCAAATCCAAATTATATACCGATTTACATGAAAGTATATTATTTGTTTACGCTGTGTTTGTTTAAAGTTGGCCGACTGTTTTCTGAGCTCGCCATCCCTAAATATATGGGTTTTTTTGTTATTAAGCTCAGTAAAGAGAAGGCATATTTTATGTACGGGTGAACATGGGAAATGGAACATAAAATGTATTATCTTTTACTCACATGAGTGTCTGTGTGAGATTCTGCACCTTATTTTCCACAGTAGTGTGTCAAATGCTAACTTTGTATTGTGGAAAGGGGGGGAGGGGGTCCAGAAATATTTCCTCTATGCCCAGATGACGATTCAATGTGTTGAATGTGCAATTACAGAAATATATTTATTATTGGTCGCTAGAAATCTTTAAAAGTACTCTTATATATTTTTTTGGTTTTGAGACTTATCTCCTTATTGGTCGCTAACTTATTGGTCGCTAGCTTGAGCCTGGTTCTAATTTCCACTGTTTACAATATAATTGAAAAATATCTACCCGTTCTGCATTCCCTCTTCGGATTCCGCTAAAACAACAGTGCCGTCCGCATATATAATAACAAATACTTTGAAAAGTGTGTTTAATTCCTGAAAACTCTTTTCTTGTATTTGCTCTAACGGAGAAATGTTTGATTCAGATAAAAAATTCTCTAAATCATTTAGAAATACGGAAAATAAAAAGTTGGTCAATTTTCTCCCTGTCTCACACATAAATTTTCTCGGTGTGAGACAGGGAAAGAATTCAGATTGTTCTCCGTTATATTGTACACATGATTGTATTTTATCATACATATTATATACAACAGTGAATATTTTTCCTTTTATACCACTGTTTGTCAGTGACATGTATATATATAACTGACATATTATGGAAAGGGGCGTTAAACACCCTAACCCTAATTAAACCTCCATTTTTTATATTAGCCGAATTTAATAGAATATTTAAGATAATATAGCATTCTGCGTTGGTATAAACCCACGGGTGATTAAGATCAGTTTCCCCTCTTATCATTTTAATTAGCAAAGACACTCTTCTCTTTTTAAAAGCTGTGATTTGATTGGATGTAAAGAAAATTTGCCGGAACAACTCAAAATGATTAAAAATAATTCGTGACTGCGAGAAAATCTTGCTCATTCTCAGAGAAAGGGACCAATACAAATCTGGTGGGTGAAAAAAAAAAGAAAATCACACGTGAAAAGCATTTGCAATAACCTCATCATTTCACTAATAAAGGAAGTTTAACCCCGCCACTTTTTATTCAAGTGCATGTACCAAGCTAGGAAAGTGAGCGGTTAGGGATGTTGATTGTGCTTCTTTCTGCGTTTTTGATATTGATTTTGGAATTGTACCGACAATGTGGATTTTATTCTCCATTTTATATGTACCAAAATAAACTTTTGTATCTAGTATTTCATTTCCCAGGATTATGGAAAACAAATTAGGTTCATTATTTTTTTATTTTTTTTTTTATTAAATAAAATTTCAGGAATCACCCATAGATACAAATGTAACTATATAACAACGACTAGAAACTCAAAATCCGCTTATACACGTAGCCAAAAAAATGTGTTGGCATGATAAATAAACATATAACACACTAGAAAAATGACAAATAATTTAGAAACAGCTGAAATTAGAGCAGGGAAGCAGAAATTTTATGTAAATCACGAGATATAAGGCTTCAAATGTATGCGTAGAAACCTATGACCATTTCTTGCTTTTCAGTTTAGAAAGCTTGTGCCCCTACTTTCAGGTTCTCTCCTGAAGCTTGTACACCTCTACTTTTCGGTCCACTCCAAAAGCTTGCCTCCGCCACTTTCAGATCCCCCGGGAAACTTGCACCCAACTTTACGGTCCATTCCTACGTCTCTGTATAAAGTATGAAATCGTCAGAACATTATTTTATGTAAAAATTATTTTCTTACAACATTTAAGGGTAAAAATATGTATACATATGCTATATTCAGAATAATTGGCATATAAAAAGCAGGTGGTTCATCAAATAATTGACATACAATTGAATTTTTAGCTATTTCTAATATTTTATAATGCTGGTTGTTGTTTGAAAACGTGTGTATATTGTATATGAAAGGAGTAAAAAGTATCGTTAAAACATAACGTATGTTACAGTTAATAGTCTCCACGCTTGAATGGTACCGTCGTGGTCGTGATCGTATGGTAGTTGAATTTACAACTACCTGTGCAATCAGTGCCTATCACCACTAAATGTCATGAGTTCGAATCCCGTTCATGGCGAGGTGTACTCGAAACAACATTATGATAAAGTTTGTCAGTGACTTGCGGCAGGTCGGTGGTTTTCTCCGGATACTCCCGTTTCCTCCACCAATAAAACTGACACCCACGATATAACTGAAATATTGTTGAAAGTGTCGTTAAACACCATACCTAACCCATTCCCCACGCCTTGATACGACCGTCATGATGAAATTTAGGTGTACACTGGTTATTAGATCTACACTTGTAGAAACCTATCTGAGTATTCTTTTTTGATTGGTTTATTTATCCAAAACGGAAAAAAGTTTACCTTTAAATAATTAAAAGGTTATTTGGCTTAAGATAAAGAAAAAAAAATCATTTGGAAATGTATTCAAAACTTATTATATTAAAAAAAAAAATTCAATTGCGAGTCCTTTCATTTATATGGGAAAATGTATAAATTCTGATTAAGAGCAAACAAGATCTTAATTGAACTAATGTAAGCTACACTCTAAAAGGAATATTCAACTAAACTGTTTAATATGAACAATTCCCATGAGTAATTTATTTTAAACGAATTACTTTAAATAAGGGAATTGTTCGTATTTTAAAATATGTTTATTATTATTTTCTGTCATATTTGACTTCAATATCATGCAATGTGTCAATTTGGTATTTTATTTTTATTTTGGTCTTTTGATCATCTGCAGGATCAATTTTAAAGAGGATCTATTAATTCTCGCTAGCAAATATTTCGTCGATTTTGATCGGCCATTTTGGAAATATTTCTATTAGAATTAGTTTTCAGGATATTGTCTAGAAATTCCACCGCGTCCAACGGAGCATTCGGGATGATTGCTATGTGAAGCGTGGGGTGTCCGTTTCGAAGTGGTTGATTTGCGAACATGGTAAGTTCATTTGCATTCGTAATAATAAAGGGACCGAATCTGATCAAAATTATTAGTGCACGGAATCAAGACATTATCATGGTTTATGAAGCTGTGATTAAAGTAGATATATACGGTGTAGATTTAGCAAACACTCGCACCCAACTCTAATATCGGGTGCAAGAATTAACAACATTACTCCTTTTGGTCCGATTACTTGTAACACAAGCTTATCTTCAGAAAATTACTGATGCTAAGCTTTCAAAATTATAAGACAAACCAAATTCTACAAGTTACGCCAGAGAAGATACCATGAACAAAGCGTTAGTCTCGAAAATGAGATGTGGAGTATGGGGTGTTAACTTTGTGTTCTTTACGGGGTGTAGGTTCTGGTTTTTTTCCATAGATTATGCCCAATAAACTACTAGAAATTTGTGCTCGAAATTATTGAAATATTTGTTTTTCACACAACATGATTTGCTGATATAATACTTAAACTAATTTTATTAAATCAGCCATGACCAGAAAAAAATCAAATTTGTGGCTCCACAAGGCAAGAGTGAAAAATGAATTCAAAATCTACAGTAGGCGCTTATGTAGTTAATAAATGAAAGTAAATTTAAGCATATTTTATTGTCTAAATAATGACAAAAGGATCAGACACAAGTTTTTCAACTTAGTATTGTCTTCTCCATATACATACAATATACAATATACAATATGATAAGCATTATTATTACATTATTTCTCTAAAATTTTCGCATGAAGACATAAAACAAAAAATGTAGCAATAAAGCAGAATGCAACAATGGAATACCATTAAATGTAACCAATCAAACAGACCCGAGTATGAAAAAAGGAAAACTGGGACATAGACAGTAGCACGTGTTGTTAAGTTATTGGATTGATAATACATTATTTTTCCATATGTAAGTACTTTTAGTTCACTTTGTGTATTATAATATGGTATTAAAGATGAGTTATCCATTGTCGCATACTGTTGTAAACAAAAAGAAAAAAAAAGAAAGGAAAAGAAAAAAAGAACAATAGAAATAAACTTTCGAGGTCAGTCGCGAACGGTAAACAATATAAACATCAGCACACTTTCTCATACAGTAGTCAATTTATTGTGAAACGACCTGTGTCTTGAATGAATTTTTGAACTTGTAAGAAAATTTTTGTATTTTTTTCGTCGTTGAGAATTTCATTGCCAGATAATAAAGTAAGCTCATCGATTGGTAAATCATTACTAATTTCTCGAATTCCTATAAGAAAAATATTTCTTTGTACAATATAATTTTTACAATGTAATAAAAAATGTTTAGCAGTTTCATCCGATTTTCCACATGAACATAATGCATTCGGAATCAAATTAGCACGATATAAATCACTATTTAATGTACTACATCTATTTCTTAACCTACTTTGCAAAACATTCAAGCATCTGTCACCTGACGAAAAGTAACATGGTATTTTCTTATTTCTAAAATATTTAAATTGGAGCCTTTTTTTGAATGTGAAAAAGGTTGGAACTTCTCGAATATTTAAATCAAGGGTATTCCAGGTCTTAATAGTCGACGGAAAGAATGAGTTTTGGTATTTTGATAGTCTGTTTGCTGGTTGACTTATATTGTGACGATTTCGTAGATTATAGTTATTCGATTCGGCAACTGTTGGGGGTATCAACTCTGATAAATATTCTGGGGCTTCATTATTTATGATTTTATAAAATAAGTTAAGTTTTTTAACTTCCCGTCTTACAGTTAACTTTTCCCACCCAGTTTCACAATAAATAGAATCTAAGCTAGCATATGAAGTAAGCCCTGTTACTATTCGCGCAGCTTCAGTTTGTACTTTTTCCAATCTATCAGAGTTGACAGCTCCACAATTATCCCACACTTCAGATCCATATTCTAATATAGGTCTAATAAATGTAATATAGATATTTTCCAGATATTGCCTATTAAGTTTAAATTTTAATTTTCTCAAACTATTTAATTGTTTTGAAGCTCTTTCAATTATGGTATTAATATGCTTAGTCCACTTACAATCACAACTAAAAATTACTCCTAGATGTTTGTGAGAGTTTACTGTTTGAATAAGTGTACTATTAAAATCAAAAATCAAGTCGTTCTGCTGATTATTAGCACTGAAAACCATAATATCAGTCTTACTTGGGTTAAATTTTACAAGCCATCTTTTTGACCATTTTTGAATATATTTGAGATCAATATTTATCATATTTTTTAGTGTATTTTCATCATGCGCGGTATGTCCAATTGACGTGTCATCAGCAAACAGTCTACCAAGACCTAGCATGTCATCCGCTATATCATTTATAAATATAAGAAATAACAAGGGTCCCAATACTGACCCCTGGGGCACACCAGCCTTGAGCTCTCCAACACTAGAAATTGCATCTTTAATAATAACCCTTTGACATCTATTACTTAAGTAACTTTTCAGCCAACACAATAATTCTCCCTTTACACCATATCTTTCCAGCTTTAAAATGAGACCTCTAATCCAAACTCGATCAAAAGCTTTGCTCACGTCAGCAAAAGTAATACTAGTCATTTCTTTGTTATCTAATGCAAGCAAAATATTATGATATAATTCAACTAGTTGATGAGTTGTAGAATATCCTGGAATGAAGCCAGATTGAAACTTATAGAGAAGGCTGTTAAATATTAAGTGGTTGAAGATATATTTGAAAGCTATTTTTTCAATACATTTGCTCACGCATGAAAGGAGAGATACTGGTCTATAATTTGACCGCAAAGACTTGTCGCCCCTTTTAAATAACGGAATTATAAATGCAATTTTCCAGTTGTTAGGAAATATTTTACATTGAAAAGATTTGTTAAATAGTAAAGACAATGGCTTTGCAACTTCGTTCTTAACAGCAATTAACATTTTATTACTAATAATATCAGGTCCAACAGCTTTGTTGAGATCCAAGATATTTAGAACGCCAATTACATCTTGTTCACTCACTACTATTGTAGTTAAAGTATTACAACCCCTATCGTCAAAATCAGGGAGATCTATCCCATCATCTTCTAAATCTGTTATAGAACAAAAATATTTATTTAATATCTCACATTTCTCGACGCCTTCATAGGACAAATTACTGGTAACTTTATCATTAGGATTTCGTAGAGGGGGTACGTCATTAGTTGGGCGTTCACTTTTGAGCAACATATTAATAGTTTTATAATACAGCTTACTATTTACAGATTTTAGATCACTTAAGTTGTCATTAACATTTGCATAAAACTTTTCTTTCGCCTGTTTCTTTTTATTATTAACTAAATTTCTCTGTCTTTTATACAATTCTTTAGAAGAATCGTTCTTAATTAAAAGATATTTTTTCCGTAATCTATCGCGTTTTCTAATTTCTTTCCGTAAAATAGAATCGAACCATAATTTGTCATTACTCCTAATAGTTACCTCCCTTTTTGGAATACATAATTCTGAAATATCAAGAAAAGCTTTCGTAAAATTTGTACATGCAATGTTCATATCACGCTCATTTTGTATAAGTATTTCCCAATTCTCGGCAGTGATTTTTGTTTCATTAATTGGAAATCCGCCCGCTTGTAATCCCACACTGTACGCTGATATGACTTCAAGTTGCTATATCCACACCTTGTTACACAAGTCCCCTCGTGGTCGCTAATTTTTCTATCAATATGAATTGTATCAGAATCAATTAAAGGTACATTATCTGTGATTAAAATCGGATCCAGGAGAGAAGAATTTCCTGTTCGTGAATCAAAACGTGTGGGCTTATTAATAATGTTTGTTAAGCCATTAATTGAAAAAATATCATTTACATTATTTGGTAATTGACCTATGTAATTTTTATTTAGATCACCAAGGCAGATAATTCGACTATTTCATCCAAGGCCTTTGTTATCATTGATTCGAACAACTGCCAATAATTTATATGAGACTCTATTTCTGACCTATGATTAATATTTATAAGAATAGGACTAAGTTTAGTTTGTAGTTCAAACCACATACTTTCAACTTGAGAGTGTTCCAAGTCAAGCCTACGTGAAATGTTAACATAATTTTTATAATACAATATAATACCACCACCACTCGAGTTTCTGTCTTTCCTGATTGGAGTTTCAAATCCTTCACATTTAATATTTACATTCGGTATTAAATAATCTAAGTGAGTTTCTGTAAAAAATACAATGTCAAAGTCTACAATAATATCTGATATATAATTGATTTTATTACGAAGGCTTCTTATATTTGAATGAAAAATTGTTAAAGATTTGTTGTTGGTTTCCGAGACTGGTGTGCCCATAGGGCCAGGGTTTTTCTCAACATCCCCCGCTAGAAACAATAATAATAAAAACATCAGCATAATATTTGACATCATAACAAAATTTGTTCTAGACAATAACATACCCTTTCTAATAATAACATACATACAATTCAATATAAAATCTATAATATCATTCAAACTCATAGACACTTTGGAAGTTTTCCTAAAACTACTTCCACTGATTTTATGGTAGAAAAGCCCAATTACAACTCTATGTGATGTTATATCACTATCCATTATCAAAACAAATACATAAATAAAACAAATTGGGCTTATCTGTCACATAAATAAAAAAAGAAACCAATCGAACCGACCTCGAAAGACTAACACAATTGAAAAAGACAATATATAACAGTAAAACGTACAGAAGTATTATGTACAATATTGTGTTTGGCATCGTGTCAAACAAGTGGTTTGTTAAGGGAGAACTGTTTTGATAAGTTTAATCAATAGAACTTTTTAGGGAATATTGCTTGTACAAACATAAAAACAGCGTCATTTAAATGTAGAGATGGATAGAAAAAAAGAAACACAATGAATTAATCAAGTGTGCGTTGAAGCGTTGCACTGGACTAGTGTATATAAAGGAGTAAACTATTTGGTAGTCACGAGGTCTTATGAATAACTCGCTTTCTATATTTAACCACGTACAATCAATGTTTGTCAATAAGATCACGTGTACAATGTAAACATAAACACTGGTATGTAAGCATTTGAACTCAATCTGGCACCGTAATAATAATAAAAAAAAAATGTAAATAATTTTACATATATATTCTTGGGGGAAAATGAAGAGGAGATTATAACAATAACAAATCAAGAAAAATAATAATAAGTCAAAATATAACATAATCATACAATAGTCATGGAAAAAAAGAAGAAATGTTACAATGCGAGCAAAATATCAAAACAAAAATATCAAAATATCTTTAACTTTTGCAGTATTTGTTTTATTATTCCATTTTGTCAACATCTGACTGATTCTTAATCACTTTGACTTTAGAGTTCTCCCTTTCCTTTACTAGTAAGGAGCCATCATGTGTCCAGAAAGAATGAACCTTGTTGATCTTGTTCATGCCATTTAGCTGTCTTAAAAGATCATATCTATATTTAGTGAGATTTTCAGCTATGAACATTTTGTCTTTGTTACCTTTTAGCTTCCTTTTGCTACTGAAAACCATGTGTCGCTGCCTGTAAGTAAGAAACCTCACTATGATGGATATTTTACCATCCTTTGCCTCGCCTATTGGATGAAAATCAAGGGTAACCACAGTTAAAGCGAAATCCAAAACTCATGAGTCAAGGGACAAAGACGAAGCAATGAAAACGGAGACAAATACAACGAGAAGCACATATGAAATAAAAGAAAATACACATAAAACTAAAAGTACATGAGCAACTCGGACTCCTCCAAAAACGGGAGCAAGGACCAGGTGCACCGATAGAGATTCACACACCATATTTGTCAACATATTCAGTATGACGACCGTAGAACTTTTGAGGTGATGCCTTCAGGAGCGGATGGAGAGTTACCACAGACCAACGGGAAATTGATAATACGGAATAAAACGTCATCATGTTTGTCATATACATGTAGCTTAGTAATAAGTGATTTCGAATAGTAGGTCAAGATACGGGGTAGACCTAACAGGGTCTGTGGTGTCCTTTAATTCAAGTTCTTTTGGGATAGATGCGACAGAGATAGTCACCGAATGGAGGATTGTTCAGTGACAATGCAACATCTTTATAGCGGAAAGTGAGATTAAACGACCTGGCCAAATGCCGTTCTTTCATCTTGACAAGATCTATTAAGTCGGCCTTGTAAAAGTGAGGAAACAAGTCGGTCAGTAGGACGCACAGTTCCTATTTTAATGCAGATCAAGTGTTGAAGCACACGCCCACCACATTGGACAAATATGTTGTGGATTGAAAAATTAAGCATCCTATAAATATCGTCGTCTTTTATTTTGAAAGTGATTTGGTATCTTTTGTCACAAAATAAGTTGAGTACCCACAAACAAGTGAGCCTTGGATAGGGTATATTGTGATACGGGATATTTGCCATTGTATTTCTAGGGATATGGGATATGTGCCCTCTGAATTACTGGAATATGGGATATTGCATTGTCATTTTGGGTATTTTTAGGGATATTTTTGGCTTTTGACCGAAAATCAATTTTAGTGATTTGGGATATTTGCCAATTTGTTTTAGGGATACGGGATATTGATCCCCCCCCCCCCCCCCCCCCCCCTAAACAAGGCTCACAACTATCCGAAATCACAGATAGATAACAAAAGCTAACTACAAGTTTTACCTTAAAAATATTTACAGATGAAAAACAAAACAAGCAAACAAAAGAAAACGAAAACAAAACAAAAATTGTGCCACGTTTTTGGTGTTGTGTGATCTTGTTTTGTCTACAATAAAACAACTTAAAAATGCAAAACCTGTTAAGTGGAGTGTCCGCCTTTTTCTAGACAACATAACTCTTATGTTCTTATTAAATTTCCAAGTTGAGGTTATTATAAATATGTTCATAAAGCGAGAGCCTACACCCCATACTCTACAGACTGACGCTTTGTTTATGGTGTCTTTGGTGGCAAAACCTGTAGAGTTTGGTTTGTCTTATAATTTTGAAAGTTTAGGATCAGTAATTTTCTGAACATAAGCTTTTGGTTGCAAGTTATCGGCCTGAAAGGAGTGATGTTGTTAATTTTGCACCCGATATTAGAGTTGGGCGCGAGTGTTTGCTAAACCTACACCGTATATATCTACTTTAATCACAGCTTCATAAACCATGATAATGTCTTGATTCCGTCACTAATAATCTTGATCAGACTCGGTCCCTTTATTACTACAAATGCAAATGAACTTACCATGTTCGCAAATCAACCGCTTCGGAACGGACAACACACGCTTCACATAGCAATCACCCCGAATGCTCCGTTGGACGCGGTGAATTCGTCAATCTAAATCTTCTAAGTTGTCACCCGGAAGAAGAAAAAGAATGTTCAAAGGTGTCGGTGTGGTCGTGATCGTATGGTAGTTGAATTTACAACTACCTGTGCAATCAGTACCTATCACCACTTATGTTGTGAATGCGAATCCTGCTCATTGCGGGGTGTACTCGATAAAACATTATGTGATCAAGTTTGTCAGTGACTTGAGACAGGTCGGTGGTTTTCTCCGGGTATTCCGGTTTCCTCCACCTATACAAGTGGCATTAAACACCATAAAACAAACCAGCCAATAATCATGTCCTTTATAATAATACACGACAGCAGTAAAGTCATCAAATTGGCCAATTCAGTGATACATATTCAAATGTTACCCATACGTCAGTCTCACTCTCTTAGAGATCATGGTCACTTTGATTTTAGGATTCCAGGACCTAACCAAAACGCGAGTAAACCAAACCACCTGTCACATTCATACAGAAATTCACCAGAGGTACAAATGAAACATTTATCATAATAAGAAAAAAGAAAGGTTTCTTGCTTTTACTTCATTGTTGCCCATTCCTGCTTTTTCTTGGAGATTACTTTGATCAAATGAAATTTCCATATCATCTCATCAACATTTGCTTAGAAGTGGACCGGAAAGTGTGTGTGTTAGGGAGGGGGGAGCTTTAGGAATAATAAAATTTGTATTGGCTGCTTCTCTGCTCGGAGTTAGGATAATATGACCGACTGGAGTGACATGTCTACTCGTGGACTGTTGTTACAGTGCACTAGCACTATAAAAAAGCCAACTAAGTGGTTTTCAATGAAATACATTTGGAAATATCTTCGTGTGGAAAGACATTTGATCCACGATAAATGCATGTTAAATATTTTTTTTCTGACATTGTTTTTTCTGATGACATAAATGATATATCGGTATCCTTTCTTTTTTTTTTTTATCTCTCTAGGTAATCCATGTTATGCATAATGAATTCCTTTTATGAATGACATCGATTTACGATACAATGTGTCGAAGAAGCTGGCGACGATAACACGTGGGGATTCACGATGTCACCAAATATCCACGAAAACAGTATTGACAGACACCCATTTGAAATGATTAGAATTGCAACTTTTCATATTATTAATGGAAGATGGAAAATTATATGTTTGGTAACCATAGTAACATTCCTGTTTATTTCAATATCTATAATTGACCCCTCAGGTGAGTTTTTGCAACTTAGATTTCGTGCATTAATTGTTGTTGGGGTGAGTGGGTGACTGTTATTTAACGCCAATTTAGCAATTTTTCAGCTATATCATGGCGAGAACAAGTTAATTTTCAATGAGATGGTGATGAGGTCCGCTTTGTTCTAGACCAACACACTGAAACAACAGTCCGCGGATAGACATGTCGCTCCACTCGAACACATTATCTTGATTTCGAGCCAACCAGTCTTTGCTCTTTCTCCTTAATGCTGCGTGCTTAGCGGAGCAGCAACACATACCAATTTTTTTATTCTTTGGTTTGACCCGACCGGGGCTCGAACCCACGGTCTACCGCACTCGAGGAGAGCACGCTAACCTTTACTCCACCGATGCTATTACTGTTGCTGGTATGTTACGAATACGCTCATGCTTCACACTCTGACGGCAGATGGGTGTATGCGTGATTATTACGAATTCATGTTTATCTTTTAGCTTTTGATTTTGTAACTGTTGTACTTTCCTTACAGCTATTAAAGTACAAATGCCTACCAAACGGTCTAACAACATTTTGTAACACTAAAGCTTATTCGTACGTCTCCATTAGCAAAATGATATACAATGTATTACAACTTCACAACGGGTGCCACAAATGAAACAAGAACTGCTTATTTGCCCTTCCTTCGGAACATCCGAGTTCATCCCGGTTTTTTCTGTGGTCTTGGTGTTTCTCAATCTTTAGAATTTTTAACGCGTGTTTTGCAACAGACAGTCAACATTTCTTTGAGTACCAAATGTGCCCATCTTCTCGCCAACTTGTTCTTTATTCGTAAGAAAAATAGTTACACCGATGTTTTTACGTTTGGTGATTATGTTGATCGGATATTTCCCATTGAGCTTGAAATAATGGATATCACAGGAACAGACAGAACTGCTTCATATTTTGATCTACACATAGAAATTGACAGTGAGGGATTGCAAAGAACAAAACTTTACGACAAAGAGATGATTTCAATATTCCAATTGTGAACGTTCAATTTATGTGTAGCAACGTTCCAGCAGCACCTACATATGGAGTACACATCTCTCAGATGATACGATATTCCAGAGCATGTGGTTCCTATCGTACTTTTCGTGATAGAGGATTGCTGTTAACAAGGAAGCTACTGAACCAAGAGTTTCTGGTGGTCAATTTGAATTCATCACTTGGAATGTTTTATGATCATCACCATAACTTCGTTGACCATTACGTAATATTTGTATCACAAATGAATACGGATATGGTCCGTTTGTCGTAATTATAATCCCATTTCGTTTCTCATTCATGACTTATCACCGGTTTTATAACAAGAATAGCACACGACGGAGCACATTATTTCGTACCCGGTTTTTAATGGGGTAGTGTTGTTCATGTTGTTCAATGGCATGTCTTCGTGCTTTTACGCCCGTGCTCTGATGTCCACTGCTATTTCCGCGTAAAACGATGTCCAGTTCGTTTTTGCACCCATTTGTTGCGTAGAACCGGTTTCGTGTTTTATTTATGCTATTTGGTGCCCATAGCGATTTCCATTTCAGCCGATGTTCGTGTCGTTTAACAGTAACACGACGGTACCACTAGTTGAACAGGAACTGGTTTCCCTTTCGGAGCACATGAGTTCATCCCAAGTGTTAATAGTGGGGTTCGTTTTGCTCAGTTTTTTAATTTCTGTATAGTATTTTGTCTACAGTGTTGTTTGTCTAAATTGTCCTTTTTCTGTCGGCCATTGATTCCCTTTTGCTATCTTCAAACTTTTCTTACAAAAATGGAATTATACCTGGGATAAAAAATGACAAAATAATGACAATTACATCAATTAGTCTAAAATTTACAATTCCGTTAAATTTGAACATACGAAATGGTATTTACAGTAGAGCAGCAAACGCCTGTTATGGCTTCCTTTCTGACGACATTGGTCACGTGATTAAATGTCTCTTTTTTTCCCTCGTTTTTTTTCTTCTAGTGGAAGTATGTCTCACTTTTCGTTCTCGTTCTTGGCATTCATTAATCTTAAACCGCTAAATATTTGTCTTAGAGTTCACAATTAAGTGAGGTAACTCCGTTTAAAAAAATTACAAATACAAATATATGTAGTGGGGGAAAAAAATTTATATGACCATAGTAGGAATTCATTTATATGAAATACTTCCTAAATGTTTATGTATTATTTAGAAAATTTAATTAATTATCAATTTGACATAACCGCCTCGGTGGCGTAATGGTTTGCGTGCTCGAGTGCGGTAGATGGTGGGTTCGAGCCTCGATCAGGTCAAACCAAAGACTATAAAATTGGTATTTGTTGATTCTCCGCTAAGCATGCAGCATTAAAGAGAAATAGCAAAGACGTGTTAGCTCGGAATCAGGATCATGTGCCCGAGTAGGGCGACATGTCTATTAGCGGACGGCTGTTTCAGTGAACTAGTACTATAAAAATCCAATTAATCGTGTTGATCTAATACAAAGCGGACCTCATCATCATCTCATTGAAAATTAACTTGTTCTCGCCATGATATGGCTAAAAAATTGCTGAGTTGGCTTTAAACAACAATCACTCACTTACTCAATTTGAACTTGAGCCGAGTCTTCACTTCCGTAGCATGGATCCGTTTAATTCTATTAAAACAATTGCCATGAAATCAACCGGTCAAGTCCGTTTTGAGGTAAAACTGCTTGAATGAAAAATAGAAGTTTTGGGGTTGCATTAAGAAGAGTTCGAATACACCAAAGCGGTAATGAGAATACACCAAAGTGGTAATCAGAATACACCAAAGTGGTAATCAGAATACACCAAAGTGGTAATCAGAATACACCAAAGTGGTAATCAGAATACACCAAAGTGGTAATCAGAATACACCAAAGCGGTAATCAGAATACACCAAAGTGGTAATCAGAATACACCAAAGTGGTAATCAGAATACACCAAAGTGGTAATCAGAATACACCAAAGTGGTAATCAGAATCCGTAAGTCGAAGGACAGACATCACAATGGCCTAAAGAATTAAGGACAAAAGGGAAAGCGACGATCTACAAAACACTACACAGAAAACTAAAGACCGAGCAACACGAACTCCATTTCAAACCCGGGGTGCACTCAGGTGCTCCGGAAGGGTAAGCAGTTCCTGCCCCACTAATGGCACCTCTCGTGTTATGCCAGTTACAAACCCGGTGATAAGTCATGAATGGGGAAATTCCTGTCTGTCGTTTTGTGCATTGAATAGTCAAGATACGTGGATAGTAAAATATAGAAAATAGGGTGCGTCATTGAAAAAAATGTATTATCCCCGTGACAGAAAAACTTTTGACTTTCAATTTGTATTGTATTTTTTGTAAAACGTGACATTGTATTTTCATGGTGTATATATTGATCCAAAACTGATAGTTTCATTATGACAATAACAATTATTTGTTTATGTAATTTCAGGTAGGAGGACCATCACTATGTCTCAAGATGCTTTAAAGAAATACTTTAATATGTTTTCTATTGAAAGTAGATACTCACCGTTTTCAATATGTGGTGAACACGTGGAGTTAGAAAAGTATGAGATTCCTCTTATTTACACGATTACTCCAACATATTATCGACTGACCCAACGAGCAGACCTTACCCGATTGGCTAACACTCTCCGATTGGTAAAGAGACTTCATTGGATAGTTGTAGAGGATTGGAACGTTATTAATTTGCATAATTATGAACTGTTGAATTCAACGGGCATTTCTTTTTCATACTTTGCTAAAAGAAAAAAGAACACCACAAGAGAATATATCAAAGGCGCCGACCAACGGAATGCAGCACTTGACTGGATAATGGATCATCATACTCGCGGTTCCAATGCAGTGTTTTATTTCGTAGATGATGACAACGCATACAGTCTTGATATATTTGAACAGGTTACTATATATTATTAATTTTAAACCGTATTCCATATTTTTCCCATGGTTTAACATTCATACTACATGGATTTGTTCGTGTATATTCATACAATCTCATGTTAACAGCAACTTACATGTGTCGACCCAATAAAGGCTATGGTAAAATGCTATAGTTTACCAGTGATAAAGAATACGTATACAACATATATGATTTATTACTCATGGACAAAACACGCTTACAATACAGGTCCAATTAACATGTAACTGTGACTGTACGTTCAGACGACACTATCTGAATCAGGGGATTAAATAAGTTCGAATACAACTACTACTGGTACTACATGTACAGTAACCGTTTCCGTGCAGACACACGCATACAATACAGGAAACCAGGGACGACCTAAATACAGGTACACACATTCCGCAATCACACCACAAGGCTATATTATATAGCATGTATAGGGTCGACACACAGGGGCTAGGTACGCCCGAATTTTTTTTTACTATATAATACAACAAGGGGAAGAACTCACTTGCTTGCATTTTTTTAAGTGGTCGTGTTAAATTGATCGTAACTTCGGAACGCTTTAATAATTCCGTGCTACGAGAGCCTTTGCACCAGGGCGTTTTTTTTTGGTATATCCTCGCCAACACAATACGAACGATGTCCGTAACAATTATTATTGACAAGCATATTGATAGTAAACACAGTCGTACATACAAAAACACGTTTGAAGTGGAGACGTCGTCAGTGAAAACGTAAGTGGACACGACAATTCAACAATCTTTCGGAGCAGGTAAACCAAAAGTCCGGGGCGGGTAAACCAAAAGTCCGGAGCAGGTAAACCAAAAGTCCGGAGCAGGTAAACCAAAAGTTCGGAGCAGGTAAACCAAAAGTCCGGGGCGGGTAAACCAAAAGTCCGGAAAAGGTAAGCCAAAAGTCCGGGGCAGGTAAACCAAAATTCCGGGGCAGGTAAACCAAAAGTCCGGGGCAGGTAAACCAAAAGTCCGGAGCAGGTAAACCAAAAGTCCGGAGCAGGTAAACCAAAAGTCCGGAGCAGGTAAACCAAAAGTCCGGAGCAGGTAAACCAAAAGTCCGGAGCAGGTAAACCAAAAGTCCGGAGCAGGTAGACCAAAAGTCCGGAGCAGGTAAACCAAAAGTACGGAGCAGGTAAACCAAAAGTCCGGGGCAGGTAAACCAAAATTCCGGAGCAGGTAAACCAAAAGTCGGGAGCAGGTAAACCAAAAGTTCGGAGAAGGTAAACCAAAAGTTCGGAGCAGGTAAACCAAAAGTTCGGGGCAGGTAAACCAAATGTCCGGAGCAGGTAAACCAAAAGTCCGGAGCAGGTAAACCAAACGTCCGGAGCAGGTAGACCAAAAGTCCGGGGCAGGTAAACCAAAAGTCCGGAGCAGGTAAACCAAAAGTCGGGAGCAGGTAAACCAAAAGTTCGGAGAAGGTAAACCAAAAGTTCGGAGCAGGTAAACCAAAAGTTCGGGGCAGGTAAACCAAATGTCCGGAGCAGGTAAACCAAAAGTCCGGAGCAGGTAAACCAAACGTCCGGAGCAGGTAGACCAAAAGTCCGGGGCAGGTAAACCAAAAGTCCGGAGCAGGTAAACCAAAAGTCGGGAGCAGGTAAACCAAAAGTTCGGAGCAGATAAACCAAAAGTTCGGAGCAGGTAAACCAAAAGTCCGGGGCAGGTAAACCAAAAGTCCGGAGCAGGTAAACCAAAAGTCCGGAGCAGGTAAACCAAAAGTCGGGAGCAGGTAGACCAAAGTCCGGGGCAGGTAAACCAAAAGTCCGGAGCAGGTAAACCAAAAGTCCGTAGCAGGTACACCAAAAGTCCGGGGCAGGTAAACCAAAAGTCGGGAGCAGGTAAACCAAAAGTCCGGAGGAGGTAAACCAAAAGTCCGGAGCAGGTAGACCAAAAGTCCGGAACAGGTAAACCAAAAGTCCGAAGCAGGTAAACCAGAAGTCCGGAGCAGATAAACCAAAAGTCGGGAGCAGGTAAACCAAAAGTCCGGAGCAGGTAAACCAAAAGTCCGGAGCAGATAAACCAAAAGTCGGGAGCAGGTAAACCAAAAGTCGGGAGCAGGTAGACCAAAGTCCGGGGCAGGTAAACCAAAAGTCCGGAGCAGGTAAACCAAAAGTCCGGAGCAGGTAAACCAAAAGTCGGGAGCAGGTAGACCAAAGTCCGGGGCAGGTAAACCAAAAGTCCGGAGCAGGTAAACCAAAAGTCCGGGGCAGGTAAACCAAAGGTTCGGAGCAGGTAAACCAAAAGTCGGGAGGAGGTAAACCAAAAGTCCGGGGCAGGTAAACCAAAAGTCCGGAGCAGGTAAACCAAAAGTCCGGAGCAGGTAAACCAAAAGTACGGAGCAGGTAAACCAAAAGTCCGGAGCAGGTAGACCAAAAGTCCGGGGCAGGTAAACCAAAAGTCCGGAGCAGGTAAACCAAAATTCCGGAGCAGGTAAACCAAAAGTCCGAGGCAGGTAAACCAAAAGTCCGGAGCAGGTAAACCAAAAGTCGGGAGCAGGTAAACCAAAAGTCCGGGGCAGGTAAACCAAAAGTCCGGAGCAGGTAAACCAAAAGTCCGGAGGAGGTAAACCAAAAGTCCGGAGCAGGTAGACCAAAAGTTCGGAGCAGGTAAACCAAAAGTCCAGAGCAGGTAAACCAAAAGTCCGGAGCAGATAAACCAAAAGTCGGGATCAGGTAAACCAAAAGTCCTCAGCAGGTAAACCAAAAGTCCGGAGCAGATAAACCAAAAGTCGGGAGCAGGTAAACCAAACGTCCAGAGCAGGTAAACCAAAAGTCCGGAGCAGGTAAACCAAAAGTCCGGAGCGGGTAAACCAAAAGTCCGGAGCATGTAAACCAAAAGTCGGGAGCAGGTAAACCAAAAGTCCAGAGCAGGTAAACCAAAAGTCCGGAGCAGGTAAACCAAAAGTCCCGAGCAGGTAAACCAAAAGTCCGGAGCAGGTAAACATAAAGTCCGGAGCAAATAAACCAAAAATCCGGAGCAGGTAGACCAAAAGTCCTCAGCATGATACAGACAGCCAACATCGACTAAGCTTACCTGAGCGAGATAGACCTTAGGTTTATTTATTATTATTTAGGAAGTGTAAATTTCAATCTCAATTATATCTAATACTCCATGTCAGTGCCAAAACACTGACTATTGAGAGGATAATACCCTCGTGGAATATAGTCCACCAGTAGAGGTATCGACCAAATGATAGTAATGAAAACGTAGATATATAAGTTAGTGCGTGCGATGCGCTTCTGGAATACCTATCATCAGGTACGCTTATAGTTGAAAGATTGTGAAGCCAGACAATAGCAAAAGTCATAAAATACTTTGACTGGGTGAGATTTTGATTTCGCCCCTTGTGGACCCTATATTGGTAATAAGCATATCTTATCTTACCTTATGATTTTCTCTTAGGGTGGCTCAATGAGTTAGGTAGTTGGATTACCTAACAATTCATACACGCCTATCACCAATACAGCGTAGGTTCGCGCCCGACTTTGTAAATTACAAAAAATGGTGCACTCGACTCGCAACGCAAGTGATAAAGTTTACCAGTTGCTTGCCCATGGTCGGTGGCTCTTTCCGGGTAATCCGGCTTCTTCAATCACTAAAACTGGTCGCCACGATATAGCTGAAATATTGCTAAAAGTGGCGTTAAGCACAATACGTCAATCAATCAATATAATTTTCTCTAAATGTCTTCTTATTTTCAGTTAAGATGTACCAAGAAGTTGTCTATGTGGCCTGTCGGTTTTTCCGGTGCAAGACTATATGAAACCCCTATTGTAAAACAAGGAAAGGTAATTTTGTTTTCTGTATTCTATTTATTTCGCCCATACGGTTCTCTTGGAAGCCCCATGATGGAAGCTGGCAAAAAGCAACAATGTAACATGTCAAAATTGGCTTGTGTCGATATATACAAGGCCGTCGTGGTCATGGTCGTATTGTAGTTGGATTTACAACTACCTATACAATCGGTGCCTTTCACCACTAAAGTTGTAAGTTCAAATACCGTTCAGGCAAGGTGTACTCGATACAAAATTATGTGATAAAGTTTGTCATTGACTTGTGGCAGGTCGATGATTTTCTCCGGGTACTCTGGTTTCCTCCACCAATAAAACTGATCGCCACGATACAACTGAAATGTTGTTGAAAGTGGCGCTCAACACCATAACCCCTAACCCTATAACTACCAATGATATCCCTGCCCATGACGAGATGTACTCAGTACAACCGGACGTGATAATATTTGCCAGTGACTTCGGCAGGCACGTGCAGGTTATCTCCAGGTACAGAGGATGCTCCAGTTTCCTCCACATATAAAATAAAATTGACCGCCACAATATACAATGTAGTTGAAATATTGTTGAAAATATCAATTATTGCGACTGTACATGTATTTACTTTTACTCCTTAATTATGTGTGGCTCCTCAGACAAGCAGCAAATACTAATTCTCAGTGCCGGATTTAGATAAAGAGAGGCCCTAGGCTAATCCACATGTGAGGCCCCTTCCAATGCCCCACCTTCATCATTGGAGGAACATGGAAGTGTGTTTAATCAATTTCAATAAAGGCAAAGATGATGAGGGGTGTTTAAAATTCTGCAATATTCTTAAATGGAGTGCAACTGTGTAAGGAAAACTACTGAAGGATTGCTTAGAAAGTACAGTACGTTATGACAGCATAAGTGTAAAAGTCCAATGAAATTTTGAGTCCCTAGGATTCAGCCTATCGAGCCTACAGGTAAATCCGGCACTGCTAATTATATTGCCTTTGGTTTAACCTAACCCACGATAACCAATACACCGCCGAGTCCGTTTTGTAAATAACTAGTCAACGTAATAGGGAAAATAGTAAATTCCTCGTCCCGTGATTTTCTGAGTAAAAATAACTCTCAATCAAATACAAAATGTAATGTTTATTTTTATTTCAAAATAAGTTGACATCTAGATAGTTAAATTGAGGAGTAGTATACAATGAAATTAAAATGACAAATATACAACAACTAGGAATATATCAAATTACAGCAATAAATAGTCGAAAATGTGTGCATACTGATGGTGTTTCTTCGAAATAGCCGAGTATTCGAGTTGTCCAGCAAAAAATAATTAAGCGTACCGTATTTCATTGGTCAATAGGCATGGATATCACAATATACAATAGAAACATTAAGTGGAGAAACAAATGTAATGCTTATATTTTAACCTATTTTACAAAAATTAAACTTAGTACAAACTTGATAAAACTATGCTTCGAGTTATCCAATGAAAAATAATTATCAACAAAAAGCTGGTACAAACTTGAAAAATGTATACTTCGAGTTATTCAATGAAAAATAATTGTTAACAAAAAAACTGGTAGAAACTTGAAAAAATTATACTTCGAATTATCCAATGAAAAATAATTTTCCAATTTCGAGATGATTGAGATTCGACTGTATCATAAGAATTAGTATCCAGACAATATATTACAGATTCTTACTATTTTAATTTTGATTTTTCAACAATTATCGATTTCACATATGACTCCCATATTACTGACATCTCTAGGGGACAAATAACCCCAGTTATACACCCCGTAGTCGTAGAAAATACCAACATAGTTTACAACGTTTGCTGCAGAAGAAGTGAGGCCAGTTTCTCCCTCCAATGGCGGGAAGTTCTGGTATTGCATTTGTGTACCATCGGCCCACTGCCATTCTCCCTGAACCAGCTTACCTCCTATCCACCATCCCCTCTGTCCTCTTTTAACTGAAATGAAAGGGGGAAAAAACGTCATTTGAAATATACAGGTTATTGTGGCGTTTTTTCTATGGTGATGATGGAACACTCGGCTAAACTCGGAACATCCGGGGAATCCCGAGTGATGATGGTTTGGTTTATGGTGTTTAACGCCACTTTCAACAATATTTCAGTTATATCGTGGATGATGGAAAAGACACTCTCAAAGAATCTTGTCTTATAATAATAAATTAACATAACAAAACTTGAAATGTTCTTACTCAAGCTTGTGAAATGGGAAAGTTACAATAGGAAAAGTAAAACATCGATGCACTCTGCTTATTCTCTCTAAAATATACTTACTCCTCTCTGTTTGGAGGATGGATGTAATATATTGGTCTTCTGCATAATTGTCAATCTTCAGTAAATCACCTCCTATACTTTGACAATGACTTCTAGCATCATTCCACGATTCTCGGGACCACTTGTACGTAAAGACTTCATAACATCTACAATGTCTCTCGGAATAAACTTCAGCTGTTGTAAGTATAAAACATAATGCAAGTGATTGAAATGGTTGTTATTGCAAAACAAAGATATACGGGTATTCATGTTTGCCTCCACCACGAGTGAGTGAATGATTGTTGTTTAACGCCACCTGGGCACTTTTTCTGATGGGATGAAGATAATGATATCCTCTTTGTACTAGACTTAAACGCTTAGTTGTATTTGTATCGTATTATAGTGCTAGTTCAGTTAAAATCAAGTCTGCGGGACACATTATCCTGATTCCGAGCCAACCAGTATTAGCTCTTGCTCACTAGTGCAGCGTGCTTAGCGGAGAAGCAGCAATTACACCGAAGCTCGAACCCACGAGCTGCCGAACTCGAGGTGAGCGGGCTAACCATTACACCATCGGTGGAGTTTACAACTGCAGAGGAAAACGTAAACGGTTTGCATGAAACGTGAATTAAGCTAATTATTTGAAAGGCAAAAGTATTGCATTAGGAATATATTTTGTATTTTGTTGTATTAGATACGATTTTTTGGGGAAATACTGTTTTATTTTGCGAAGATGACGAACACAGTAAAAAAAATTATTCTTAAATTTAAAAAAAATATTTTTGTTTCGCCTTGTATAGAAAATTACCTGTAAACAGCACTACAACAAACAGTGTGACAAAGGTACAATACATGATCCAGTTACTGCAAAACAAAAATAAAAATAAGTATGTATTCTGATAGAAAAAGGAATAAAAAAAGTTTCGTCAAGAGTGAGTGAGTGGTTTGTGTTTAACGCCACATGTGGAATTTTTCAGCTATAGAAGATTAATTATCTATGACATGATGATGAGGTCCGCTTTATACTAGACCAACACGCTGAGTTGGATTTTTATAGAGCTAGTTCATTGAAACAACAGTCTGCAAATAGACATGTAGCTGAAACTTGAAACTTTTATTTCTCAAAGACCCCAACTGGGATATGTGATTACAAACAGTACAACAATATAAACACAATACAGTGGCATGGAAATGATACATGTATATAAACAATACATATTTTTTGGTGGAAGGCAAAGTCATTATACAAAGTTGCAAACTTTTAGTTGATTGCTATTAAGATTATTTTACAGAATTTAGCAATTTTAATACAATTTTTTATATCATTATCGTTAAGCAAATCATGATATATTAGAACATTTGATTTTTGTATATTTGGTAATAATTGTTTCCTCTCTCTTTCAAAATACTTGCACTCAAAAAGATAATGGAATTCATCACCTATATGTTCGAGATCACATAAATCACAAATACGCTCCACTCTAACACATTATCCTGGTTCCTAGTAAACCAGTATTTGCTCTTACTACATTTGTACTTAATGTACTTAGGGGAGAAGTAGCAAATACCAATTTAATAATAAATTCGTGACCCGACACGTGCACGAGTCCACGATCTACCACACGTGAGGCGAGCACACTAACCATTAAACTACCGATACGGTTAGTCTCGTCAAAATATAATAAAGCAAAAAGCAACATATAAAACTAGTATTACCGTTGGTTGGAGTTAGGAGGGACGTTTCTAGGGTTCTTAGATCAAGAGTTGTAAATGTGATAGTAGAATACATTTTTTTTTCCCAACCGATATTAATACATAAAATCATATTACATCGAAATATACATGCATTCATGAATACAAATTCGTAAACGTTCGTAAATATTTTATTTTTCTCATAATGCTTGCATCCTCATTCCACAGATAAAATATTTTGACAAAAATATATGAAAAACAATGCCCAGCATGAACCTCACTTTCGCAATTATAATGGCTACTGTACTGTACAAGATTACGAAAGAAAAATGTATATTTGCAAGGGGAGATAACTATCATTGTGTAAAAACTATCATTGATTTGATTGATTTATTGTGTTTAACGCCACTTTCAGCAATATTTCAGCTATATCATGGCGATCATTTTTGTGGTGGAGAGAACCTCCGACCATGGGCAAGCAACTGTCCGACTTCTATATATATATAAATCTTCAGAAAAAAATTCTTAAAAATCCAGTTTTCAAATCAGCATTTTTTTTTCTAGATGTTTGTTTATATGTGATATATACGAACTCTGACAATTAATTTCAAAATTGTTGGTCCATTATTACAAAAGTTACCCATTATACAAACATGGAACCCAGTTGGTGGCTCATGCCGGTGCAGTGCATGCTTGTAGATGATTTTTGTTTATGCCTGCTGCGTTCTTGCTTGTTCCTTTTAGTTAGCATCCTTTTTATTTTTAGTTCATTATGTTTTAGTTAGCATCCTTATATTTGTTAGTTGATGTTTTTACTTTAGCTTTCATTCTGATTTCTAGCTTCATTTTATACTGCTTTTCGTGTCAGCATGTTTGTGTATCAAGTATATGTGCATATGTATGGCTTTTTAAAATATTATGTGCTTTATTTATTTATATGTGCTGTATGTTGTATGCATGTTTGTGTATAAGTGGATATGTATGGCTTGATGATTTTAAATTATTATGTGCTTTTTTATATGTGCTGTATGTTGTATTCATGTTATGTCATGTATGTGTTGTTCAATGTATAGTCGAATTTAAAAGCTCGTTAGAGCTTGTGTTATGCTTGTTGTACATGCTTCGACTTTAAATAAAACTTATTTATTTATTTATAGTTAATTATATTTACTAAAGTGTAAAATTCTGGATGGAGTGAGTACAAATATCAGACTGTACCATGTGACATAGGACCTTTAAATATTAAAGTACATCAGTATACAATTATGGCCCTCGGAAGAGGTGAATATTCAAAATTGTCAACCCCACTAGGGTTATTTCCCCGAGGGCTTTAGTGGAGTTGACAATTTTGGATATTCACCGAACTGTTTTATTATACCGAACAAACAGTTGAAATATACTGTTTAATATTTGAATTGTTAAAGTATTATTCCATTAGGGTTAATCACTGGACGTTGTAATTTTCGAGGGTTATTTCACCGTTGAATAATAGGGTTATTTAATGGACGTTGGTGGCGATTAGAAGCAAAAATCTCCAGATTATTTTATGTCATGTGATTATCTTTTAACCAATAGAATTGATTCTTTATTATGTGAGATATAATAATAACAATTGACTATCACCTGTGGTCAGTTAATGAGTAGCCTTTTGATATTTAAATGTAATATGTCGCATGGTACAATGAAATATACATTGAAAGCACATTTCTATTATTTTGTTTCCATGGCTTGGCTATTACACTATTTGTACTCACTCCATCCAGATTTTTACACTTTAAAAAATATAATTAACATAGAGACCTAATGGGGTAACTTTTTATATAATAGACCAAACATGTTTTAATTAATTTTCAGAGTTCGTATATATCATATATTAATAAACATCTAGAAAAATAAATGTTGATTTGAAAACTGGATTTTTAAGAATTTTTTTCTGAAGATTTATAGAAGTCAAACGGACTAAACTTTATCACTTGCGACTGCGAGACGAGTGCACCCTTTTTGTAATTTACAAAGCCGGGTGCGAACCCATGCCGTATTGGTGATAGGCTTGTATGAGTTGTTAGGTAATCCAGCTACCTAACTCATTGAGCCACCCGGGTCCCTCAATATGATTTGAATGTTCAAAATATTGTTAAATATCGCCAGCTTTTGTAGATATTTTCTACTTCTAAATATTCTTCTAATTTCACTTTTCGCTTCAATTCACTATATATATATATGTGTGTGTGTGTGTGTGTGTGTGTGGTCGAGTGGTCTAGGGCGGTGGACGTAAGGCTAAGCGAATGGTGCTGCAGTGTATCAATGGTGTGGGTTCAAATCCCGTCGAGGGGAGAACAAAAATTTGACAGCTCTAAAATCTAATTCTAACACTGTTTGGTTTAATTTTCAGACGTATATAGACGTATATATATATAAAATAGCTTGGAGTTGTCTTTTACCTAATTTTATCTTAATAAAATAGTCTGATTTTATTCACAGACGTTTGTGGCATGAAATTAGGCACCCCTAATTTTTCCCTTTTTCTACATATTAATTCATTTTAAATAAGAATTTTTATTATTATTTCATCTTTTTTTCATTTATTTACCCCGTTCGCGTCCATATCCACACAATCTAACGGGAATAACATATTACATGTGTCAACCCTTTACTTGTGGGTAATAATGAAGAGTATTAAGGGTCGGCACACGTAAGCTGCTTTACCATAAGATTATATGGATATGGACACGAACACGTTAGATAAAGGAAAATGAGACGAAATCCCTAAGAATTTTTATTGAAAATAGATATGTAAACAGAAAAAGGGGGAGATTCCAGCCCATAGACTCCTGTGAATAAATTTTTAACAATATAAACAAAATATATACCACTATAAAAATTATGAATAAGATATATACAATATATACATTTACTTACATTTAGGTAGACCCAAATATCCAGTTTGAGATTTGTAATGTGTTGGACCTCTTTTATAAGGTACACACTACAGCTAGCCAGCTGATGACGGACCCTAGGCCTCTTATCGTTAATCTTATCAATTGATCTTACATGTACATGCCTATATACATCTGTTTCAATTGACAATTCGCCGCTTCAGAAACTACTACACCATCTGCGCATGACTCACATCGAAGTTTATTATGGCGTTTTATCATTGCCATTAGCGCGTTTCTGATTAACAAAACTTTTACGGAAATCTAGATATATAACACCTGTTTCTGTTATGTCTTTTTTGTTGTATTTCTGTTTTATTGTTTTAACAGAATAGTTTGCCTACTGGCGAATGGAAAAATCATTAATTTGAAAGGTTGTCCTGCTATACAAGTAAAAAGAAGGTGTTGCATATTATCATGCAGACGGAAATTTGTAGAAAATAAGAAAAAGATATGGTTTTTGATAACAAAATGTTAATTTTATTTCAAAACTTGTCCCTAATTACCGCTTTCATTTGGTGTCTTCAAACTTTCCTTGCCGTTTTATTAAGAGCACATGAGTTATTTCCCTTGTTTTAGTGGGGTTCGTGTTGCTTAATCTTTAGTTTTCTGTGTAGTGTTTTGTGAATCTTTGATTGACTTTTTCTTCGTTTGGACAACGTATTTTCGGTCTCTTCAACCTATGCCAACATTTTGAAATCTCATATTCAAGGAATGTCAACACACATTTTATTACAGGGGCCGTGTTAATGAAAGTATCCTAGGCATATCTTATGACAAATTTTAGAACACTGATAGGACTATCCTAGGACATGTCTGAGATTGTATATCAAAGCTGTCTTAGCACTATCTTCGTTTAGGATGTCCTAGACATAATCGTAAAGATGAATACGAGCTGATTTGTGTAAAGAAAGAATAATATAAATATAAATGCTACAAACATTAATGTGTTACGCAAAAGTTCACATAAAAAATAAAATAATAAGATTAAATTTTATTTCATTTATATATTACATTGAATTAATTGTGATTTTTAGATTTTTTTTTTTGTCCTAACTTGAGGATAAATCTTAGGACATATCGCAATTTAACACACCTTTGTTAACACGGCCCCAGGTGTTTATATAACAATTAATGATAGGTACAGGTAAGTAAATTTGGAAATGCAGGTCTCAAAAGTGAAATTTATATAACAAAAATCTAAAAATATAAGAATAAGTCTGTTAACATTTAACAAAAAAGTTTCAAAAAATTTATATATAAAATAATGAGTCTGTTAAAATTAAACAAAAATCTGTAAATAAAAAAGATGAAAATCTAAAATTTTAGAATAATTTAAATAAACAATGTTCTTAAAGTTTTAATTTAAAATATTATATGATGCTTATGCAATTAAACAATTTTCTTAAAATCTAGTTTCAAAATTTTAGAATAATATTTATTTATAACTATAGAATTATCATAATTTTGGAGAGTATATTTTTTAATTGCTCACTCCAAGCTAATTAATCATAAGATCAGTCATTTTCATATTGATGTGATTTGGGATAATATCAGTTTACAAATACGTAATTAATGAATAATGATCACTACTTTAACAACAAACAAACAAATACTTTATTATCCCCAGACACTATACAGTGTACAAGGGGTCAAAACATCAAACAAATACATGGAAATCGACGACAGTAGTTAGACATTTACAACATAAATACATGTAAACTCAATACATTAAAATTGACAATAGCAATTAGAAATTTACAACAATATACAAACAGGGTAGCTTGACTCGAACAACGTAAGAGTTGACCAAGCTAACAAAGGGTATATATGGGAACCCAGTAAGAATCTGATATATCTTTATTCTCATAAACCATGTTATTACAAAGGTATAGAGATACATAAATAATAAATAATGATAATCATATACAATGTTGTTACAAAGGTATAGAGATACATAAATAATAAATAATGATAATCATATAAAATGTTGTTACAAAGGTATAGAGATACATAAATAATAAATAATGATAATCATATAAAATGTTGTTACAAAGGTATAGAGATACATAAATAATAAATAATGATAATCATATACAATGTTGTTACAAAGGTATAGAGATACATAAATAATAAATAATGATAATCATATACAATGTTGTTACAAAGGTATAGAGATACATAAATAATAAATAATGATAATCATATACAATGTTGTTACAAAGGTATAGAGATACATAAATAATAAATAATGATAATCATATACAATGTTGTTACAAAGGTATAGAGATACATAAATAATAAATAATGATAATCATATAAAATGTTGTTACAAAGGTATAGAGATACATAAATAATAAATAATGATAATCATATAAAATGTTGTTACAAAGGTATAGAGATACATAAATAATAAATAATGATAATCATATAAAATGTTGTTACAAAGGTATAGAGATACATAAATAATAAATAATGATAATCATATACAATGTTGTTACAAAGGTATAGAGATACATAAATAATAAATAATGATAATCATATAAAATGTTGTTACAAAGGTATAGAGATACATAAATAATGAATAATGATAATCATATAAAATGTTGTTACAAAGGTATAGAGATACATAAATAATAAATAATGATAATCATATACAATGTTGTTACAAAGGTATAGAGATACATAAATAATAAATAATGATAATCATATACAATGTTGTTACAAAGGTATAGAGATACATAAATAATAAATAATGATAATCATATAAAATGTTGTTACAAAGGTATAGAGATACATAAATAATAAATAATGATAATCATATACAATGTTGTTACAAAGGTATAGAGATACATAAATAATAAATAATGATAATCATATAAAATGTTGTTACAAAGGTATAGAGATACATAAATAATAAATAATGATAATCATATAAAATGTTGTTACAAAGGTATAGAGATACATAAATAATAAATAATGATAATCATATACAATGTTGTTACAAAGGTATAGAGATACATAAATAATAAATAATGATAATCATACCGGTATACAATGCAAGTAGTCATTACCTAAGTTACAATAATGTCCTGATTTATTTTCATGAAGTTTGATAAAAAAATATATGACTTCTGATTACCTCATTAACTAGTATCTTCAAACTTTTCCACGAACATGCTAAATAAAGGAAAAAGATATGAAATAATAAAGAATTTTTTTATTAAACAATAAGATGTGAATAGAAAGTTAGAAAAAAGGGGGGGTAATTAATATGTACTTCTCTATACCTATGTATATAGTTTGTTGAGAAATAAAGATAAAGCAAAAAAAAAAAAGGGGGGGGGGGTATAATTCCATGCCACCAACACCTGTGGTTGTTATTACTTTTATTGTCGACGCTTGATTTAGTTGATAACAGAATTAATATAGTGAGAACATACGGAAGCTTATTAAAACGACAAGTTTAGCCCCGAGTTAAATATATCACATACTGTAATAAAAATGAAAAACTAAAAATATCACACTGTCACTGAACAGTTCCAAAATCTAATAGAAAAAAATCGTTGAAATAGGCAATATCGATACACATAACACACATATACATGTTCCTGGATTGTCTAATAAATATAAATATGACCATGCATTTATATATTTTTTAAACAGAAATTAGACATTACAAATATTAAATCATTTAATATTTGGTAAGATTTAATTTTCGTCCATCATTTTACAAGAGAGATGTATCAACAACTTTTGACAGGAAGATTGGTTGATTGATTTTTGGTGTTTAACGCCACTTTCAGCAATATTTCACGACCAGTTTTAGTGGTGGAAGAAGCCGGAGTACCCGGAGAGAACCACCGACCATGGGCAAGCAACTGGTAAACTTTATCACTTGAGGCTGCGAGTCGAGTACACCCTTTTTTGTAATTTACAAAGCCGGGCGCGAACCCACGCCGTATTGGTGTAAGGCTTGTATGTGTTGTTAGGTAATCCAACTACCTAACCCACTGAGCCACTCGGGCTCTTTTGACAGGAAGAGCAAATTTATTGTCATTGATCTCTAAATAGAAGATGAATATCATTTCTTTTTTAACTGTCCTCTAAATACCGGTAGAAGATGAATATCATTTTCTTTTTAATTGTCCTCTAAATTTGACACCAAGAAAACAACGATTAACACTGATAATCTTGATAAACGAAATAAGTTAGCAATAATGTTGTCGCCTGAAATACTTATGTATGTACTTCGTTGTTGCGTTTGTTAAAACAGTTGATTGGTTGATTGATTTGTACTTAACGCCAACTTTAGCAATATTTCAACTAAATGGTGGCTTTAAAAAAGACTTGGTAATTGAAGAAAGTGGACACGGTCTCTAGTTTATGTTTATGTATTTGTGGAGATATTTGTTTTTTTCTGTTGAAACATAATTTCATTCATTATATGATACACATATTTTGTAATACTATGCCTTCAACCTCCACATATTCATGGATGTTTAGGTTTAGGTTTGTGGTGCTTAACGCCACTTTCAACAATATTTCAGTTATATCGTGGCAGTCAGTTTTATTGGTGGAGGAAACCAGAGTACCCGGAGAAAACCACCGACCTGTCGCAAGTCACTGACAAACTTTATCACACAATGTTGTATCGAGTACACCTCGCATGAGCGCGGTTCGAGCTCACAACGTTAGTGGTGATGGGCACTGATCGCATATGTAGCTATAAATTCAATCACCTTGCGATCACGACCACGACTGACCCATGCTCATGGATTAAAGTGCTTCAATTAATAAATTAATAAAGTTCATTAATCTAACTAGGTTTTACATGTTTTATTCATTTTAAATTTTCTGCTGACGAATATAATTATGTTTGAAATTTACAGTTCCCCCCCCCCCCCCAAAAAAAAAATGTAAATAAGCGTAGATTTCGGTTTACCTGTTTATTTCTACCTGGTGGGGATAATTCATTGGTGTAATTTATTCTGTCGGAGTTAAATCCCGAGAGTGATTTGGTTTTAGGAAAATATGCTTTAGGATATTCTGTCCAACCCGAAAGAATGTGTGTGCTCATGATAATATACTGTTCCAAACTGGGTACTGGTGACTGTGTCTGGGCTCAACCACACAGAGCTGCACAACCTGTCGCTATTAGCTGGCGGATAGGGGACGCCCTCTCTATGGGGTGGGGGGGGGGGGGGGGGTCAGGTTATAATATGGAAAATTTGATTATGGGCCATAGGGGATAATGTGATTGGAGCGTGCCTCGCTCCATGCGCGATAAATACCCTTTTTGTAGATTTCTCAAAGGTGGAATATACACCAGGCCCAATTGTTCGTCCCTGTTCAACTCTCTCTCTTCCTCAGTGGAAGTCGTTGTTCCGTTTCTCCCATTTCTCCCACAGTTCTGTATAATTTTTCTATGATTCCAGAATTTGTTCTCGTCCTGATTATGCCCGAAATATTTGGCACTGGACGTTATACAAGTATTAACACGACGGGTGTCACTAGTGGAGCAGGAACTGATTACCATTCCGGAGCACCTGAGTTCACCCCCGGTTCTTAGTGGGGTTCGTGTTACCCGATCTTTAGTTTCATGTGTATGTATTGTAGATCGTTGTTTGTCCTTTTGTACTTTTTCTTTGTCCATTGTGTTGTCACTTCTTCTTTGATGTACAGATTCTGATTAGTGATTACCTCCCTTTGGTATCTTCAAACTCTTCTTAATGAATATATTTCCTAATAATCTCGTTTCTAATCTGAATTTCATCGTTAAAATGTGTTCAATCCTGCCTTAAAGGGCACCTCTATCTTATAAATCACTGTCTATAAAGGGCAGATTCATTCTTCCAATCAATGATTAGTTCATATAATTTTAACCCGTTCATAAAGGGCACATTTTCAGGTTCCCTTAGTGTCCTTGATATACAGGTTTAACTCTATATTTTCGTGGATAATTGATTAAAAACAGTATTTTTGACTTTTTCAGGTGACAAATTTTGCTGGGTGGTTGGCAAAGAAAAGAAAGTTTGCGATGGATATGGCTGGCTTTGCATTGAATGTGGAAGTCCTCTGGAAGTATCATCCCATGAGATTTAACACCACCAGTAATCGCGGTTTTCAGGAAACTAATTTTTTAGAGATATGTTGCACATTAGATGATATTGAGCCATTAGCTGACGGTTGTACGAAGGTAAGTATAATGGGTTGTCTATATAACTTGAGGACGGGGGTCTATTCCCTATTCTAACATAACCTCCTTCTTTCGCTTTGTTAACAAACGAGCGAGTTATCCATTCGGTATAATCTCATTAGCACATGCGCCGGTGAATGTGACTGACTTTTCCATTGGCAGCATAAATTGTGTGCGACATTTTCCGCAAACGTAAATATAAATTAAAGTCTTCCAATCGAAGTATACTACCGTATTTGTACTCTTTTAGACATGTCAGAATCGAAATAAATCATGGTAGCAAGAATGTGTTTCCAGTTTTAACATGGATTTGTGGATATTAGTAAATTTTATCCCTCGCTTCTGGTTCGGGATAACATACTAATATCCGCCAATCCATGTTAAAACTCCCAACACATTCTGGCTTCCATGATTTATTTCTTAATTCCTCAACTAGAATTTTTGTTTTCTCCCGAAACAAATTGAAATCAGATTATTACATGACAAATCGATATTTCCCATTCATTTCACCACCATCTTTGTTGCTTAAATCTGCAGGGTCAGATTTTTTTTAAAATTATTATTATTATAATTATTTCTGTAATTTTTGTTTTTCGGCTGAAGAAATTTTTGTATAAGGTTAGGTTAGGTTTATGGTGTTTAACGTCACTTTCAACAATATTTCCGTTATATCATGGCGGTCAGATTTATTGGTGGAGGAACCAATCTACCAGGAGAAAACCACCGACCTGCCGCAAGTCACTGACAAACTTTATCACATAATGTTGTATCGAGTACACCTCGCCATGACCTGTCGCAAGCCACTGACAAACTTTATCACATAATATTGTATCGAGTACACCTCGCCATGACCTGTCGCAAGTCACTGACAAAGTTTATCACATAATGTTGTATCGAGTATACCTCGCCATGAACGGGGTTCGAAATCACAACTTTTGTGGCGATAGGCACTGATTGCATAGGTAGATGTATATCCAGCTACCATACAATCACGACCACGACTACCCTTTTAATGGGAAATGAGGCTGCCCTTTATAGACAGTGATGTGTTATATAGAGGTTCCCTTTTCATAGGTTTTACTGTATATATAAAGACAAATATCCTTTGAATGTTCAAATTCTGTATTTTATATTATCCACGAAAATTGTTGTACCACGAATAATATTGAGTGAGTGATTGTTGCTTAATGCCAACTCAGCAATTCTTTCAGCTATATCATGGCGAAAACAAGTTAGTTTTCAATGAGATGAGATGACGTCCGCTTTGTACTAGAACAACACGCTTAGTTGCATTGATTTGCAGTGCTAGCTCACTGAAACAACAGTCCGCGGATAGACATGTCGCCCCACTGGGACACTTTATCCCGATTCCGAGCCAACCAGTCTTTGCTCTTTCTCCTTAATGCTTCATGCTTAGCGGAAAAGCAAAAATAGCAATTTTATAGTTTTTGGTTTGACCCCATCGGGACTCGAATCCACGATCTATCGCACTCGAGGCGAGCACGCTAACCATTACACCACCGATGCGGTTCGAATAATATTGAATTCACAACCAGACACAGCATCCTCAATAATGGTACAATAAATTTTTTTTCTCTCCAAAGGTTCTAGTGTGGCATACCAGAACAAGAGTACCAGAAATAAGGAATTTTGCAGATGATTTAGTAGTATGATACTGTAAAGTGGACTTAAATTACAAGACATGTATCTTAATCCTCATTAAACCAATCCCGGAAGATCATACCATGCAAAATTACTTGTGAAGCACCTTTTATGTAAAACATGTTTAAATGTATTTTATGTAATTTATATTATACATTTTAAAAATGTATTTTATGTCATTTATATTATACATTTTAAAAATGTATTTTATGTCATTTATATTATACATTTTTAATGTATTTTATGTCATTTATATTGTACATTTTTAATGTATTTTATGTTATTTATATTATACATTTTTTAATGTATTTTATGTCATCTATATTTTTTAAAAATGTATTTTATGTCATTTATATTATACATTTCTTTCCTTAGAGGACAATGATTGTGGCCGTGATCGTATGGTAGTTTTTACATTTCCTATGCTATCGATGCACACCACCACCTAAGTTGCGAGAATGAATCCCACTAATGAGGAGATGCATAACGTTTGCTGGGCTTCCTGTTGTTCAATGCTTAATTTGTTATGTAGTGTTTTGCAAACCATTTTTGGTGCTTTTGTCCTTTTATCTATGGCAGTTGTATTGTTTGTCATCTGATCTCCAAACTGTTCTCGTCAGTGACTTGCACAGGTTGACGTTTTGTTTTCTTTAGTACTCCGGGTCATTCACCAACAAAACTGACTACCACGATATAACTGAAATATTGTTGAGAATGGCGTTAAACACCAATTACGCACCCCTCCACACACAATATATCTGAAATACCGGTATTACTAAACCTTGCACTAAACACATTAAGTTGTACTGAGTACACCCCGCCAAGGACGATAATCAAATTGAAAAAGAATAAGATTGCTTCAATCACTACCAGAGTTATCGTTCCTTGGTCTCAATTGTAAAACTAAATTCCTCCCAACGAAATATTCAGTTTTTAATGTAGTATGCTAAACTCAAATTTCAAACATTTTGTTCTAGTGGTCTTGCACTTATGAATATCAAATCACTGATTTGAATAATTTTCTGGGATTTTTTCGCTATACACAATTTAAAATGTGCATCACATATACAGAACGGAATAGCATCACATATACAGAACGGAATAGCATCACATATACAGAACGGAATAGCATCACATATACAGAACGGAATAGCATCACATATACAGAACGGAATAGCATCCACAAAATGTTGTCGATTTCTTTTCCGATTAATGTCGTTTTTTATTTCGATATTTTTTGAAAATGTGAATTATATGAGACATTGACAGAAATTGATGTGAGAGCAAAGAACGATAACTATGGTAGATATTGTAGATGTAAATCTAACTACTATACAATGACGGCCTGGACAGTCGCTCTATATTAGAACATTAAAACTTTTTCATTTCCATTTAGAATAAAGAATAAATTTTAACTACAGGGATAATTGTTTTGACTAACTTACCTAATCTTACCTCCGGATCTTCACTCCCTCTGCAGGGGAACCATACAGGGTCCTCTGTATGTAGAACTAGTACTCCAAAATTATATACAGTGATTTATCCTCCACCAAACGCATATTTATGTGCACAGATTAAAACGGATAAAAAACACGGTTATGGTTATGGTACTTAACGCCACTTTCAACAATATTTCAGTTATATCGTGAAGGTCAGTTATATCGTGGAGGTCAGTTATATCGTGAAGGTCAGTTATATCGTGGAGGTCAGTTATATCGTGGAGGTCAGTTATATCGTGGAGGTCAGTTATATCGTGGAGGTCAGTTATATCGTGGAGGTCAGTTATATCGTGGAGGTCAGTTATATCGTGGAGGTCAGTTATATCGTGGAGGTCAGTTATATCGTGGAGGTCAGTTATATCGTGGAGGTCAGTTATATCGTGGAGGTCAGTTATATCGTGGAGGTCAGTTATATCGTGAAGGTCAGTTATATCGTGAAGGTCAGTTATATGGTGGAGGTCAGTTATATCGTGGAGGTCAGTTATATCGTGGAGGTCAGTTATATCGTGGAGGTCAGTTATATCGTGGAGGTCAGTTATATCGTGAAGGTCAGTCATATCGTGAAGGTCAGTCATATCGTGGAGGTCAGTTATATGGTGGAGGTCAGTTATATCGTGGAGGTCAGTTATATCGTGGAGGTCAGTTATATCGTGGAGGTCAGTTATATGGTGGAGGTCAGTTATATGGTGGAGGTCAGTTATATGGTGGAGGTCAGTTATATCGTGGAGGTCAGTTATATGGTGGAGGTCAGTTATATCGTGGAGGTCAGTTATATCGTGAAGGTCAGTTATATCGTGGAGGTCAGTTATATCGTGGAGGTCAGTTATATCGTGGAGGTCAGTTATATCGTGAAGGTCAGTTATATCGTGGAGGTCAGTTATATCGTGAAGGTCAGTTATATCGTGGAGGTCAGTTATATCGTGAAGGTCAGTTATATCGTGGAGGTCAGTTATATCGTGGAGGTCAGTTATATCGTGAAGGTCAGTTATATCGTGAAGGTCAGTTATATCGTGGAGGTCAGTTATATCGTGAAGGTCAGTTATATCGTGGAGGTCAGTTATATCGTGGAGGTCAGTTATATCGTGGAGGTCAGTTATATCGTGAAGGTCAGTTATATCGTGGAGGTCAGTTATATCGTGGAGGTCAGTTATATCGTGGAGGTCAGTCATATCGTGAAGGTCAGTCATATCGTGAAGGTCAGTTATATCGTGAAGGTCAGTTATATGGTGGAGGTCAGTTATATGGTGGAGGTCAGTTATATCGTGGAGGTCAGTTATATCGTGGAGGTCAGTTATATCGTGGAGGTCAGTTATATCGTGGAGGTCAGTTATATCGTGGAGGTCAGTTATATCGTGAAGGTCAGTCATATCGTGAAGGTCAGTCATATCGTGGAGGTCAGTTATATGGTGGAGGTCAGTTATATCGTGGAGGTCAGTTATATCGTGGAGGTCAGTTATATCGTGGAGGTCAGTTATATCGTGGAGGTCAGTTATATCGTGGAGGTCAGTTATATGGTGGAGGTCAGTTATATCGTGGAGGTCAGTTATATGGTGGAGGTCAGTTATATCGTGGAGGTCAGTTATATCGTGGAGGTCAGCTATATCGTGGAGGTCAGCTTTTATTGGTGGCACTGTACTCACAAGTTAGAGGTGATAAACACTGAGTGCTTAGGTAGTTATAAATCCAATTACCATACGATCACGACCACGACGGCCCCTTCTTGACTAACATATCAAAATAAATAATAACAACAAATGTATTTTTAAATTTTAATGGCAGTTTTGAACGCCGACAGATTTCTTTATCTGACACAAAAATAAATAAATGACAATACACGCAGCTAACACAACATAAACTTGCAAAATCAACAAAACAAATAAATTTTATTTTTAACTTGACTTGAACATGTCACAAAGCAATCTTTCGATGGGGATACTACCAATAGTTCGGCGGAAGAATACATCCTCCACTGCCCGCGGACTGAGAGTTCTTAACATGGGAAGTAACAACAACAACTTTCCAAAACGGTACTTGTTTGACGTCTGCTGTGTCATTATGTAATCGTTTAACATCAACTGGGCCTGATCTTGTAGAATTTCAACCTGGAATTGATCTCGTATTCCTCGAGCTTCTGAAGAAAAGAAAAACAATATTTGACAACTTTTTTTCAGTTTTGAAATTGAGACGTTTTTCGACCACATGGGAATATACCTGTGTGGGAGTTATTGATTTTAATGTCAAATGAGCAATGTGTTCAGCTATTTCATTGCCAGAACTGGTTACATTCGAGGAGATAATGATGTCCACTCTGTAATAGACCAACACGCTTAGTTTAGATTTATATAGTGCTAGCACCCTGATCTACAGTTTGCGGGTAGACATGCCACTCCACTCGGGACACATTATCCTGATTCCAAGCCACCAGTTTTTTTTTATCTTTCTCCTTAATGCCCCATGCTTAGCAGAGAAGCAGCAAATTCCAATTTCATAGTCTTTGGTTTGACCGGACCCACAAGCTAACCATTACATCACCGACACGGTTTTATTGTTTATTAAAATGTGATATCAGTATACATGTCCAGTTCACATAAGTTATTTTGTATATTATGTCTATACCTACATGTAATGACAATCAGAATCGTATTTAGCAGTTTAATTCTAAAATCATCTTGTTTCCATATTGCGGGTTATTTCTTGTCGATTAACAGGGTCAAACAAATATTAATCTACGTACATTGTTTCATACACATATTACACACCAGCTAATGGGAACAGTATAAGCACAGATAAATGTTAGAGAAAACCGAAGGAGCAATCAAGAATGGACAATCAAGAGAAACTGACAAATAAACGTTAGAGAAAACCGAAGGGACAATCAAGAATGGACAATCCAGAGCACTGTCAACTTTGGGCACACGAGATTGAAGGAGCAATCAAGAATGGACAATCCAGAGAAACTGACAATAAACGTTAGAGAAACCCGAAGGGACAATCAAGAATGGACAATCCAGAGCACTGTCAACTTTGGGCACACGAGATTGAAGGAGCAATCAAGAATTGACAATCCAGAGCACTGTCAACTTTGGGCACACGAGATTGAAGGAGCAATCAAGAATGGACAATCCAGAGCACTGTCAACTTTAGGCACACGAGATTGAAGGAGCAATCAAGAATGGACAATCCAGAGCACTGTCAACTTTAGGCACACGAGATTGAAGGAGCAATCAAGAATGGACAATCCAGAGCACTGTCAACTTTGGGCACACGAGATTGAAGGAGCAATCAAGAATGGACAATCCAGAGCACTGTCAACCTTGGGCACACGAGATTGAAGGAGCAATCAAGAATGGACAATCCAGAGTACTGTCAACTTTGGGCACACGAGATTGAAGGAGCAATCAAGAATGGACAATTCAGAGCACTGTCAACCTTGGGCACACGAGATTGAAGGAGCAATCAAGAATGGACAATCCAGAGCACTGTCAACTTTGGGCACACGAGATTGAAGGAGCAATCAAGAATGGACAATCCTGAGTACTGTCAACTTTGGGCACACGAGATTGAAGGAGCAATCAAGAATGGACAATCCAGAGCACTGTCAACCTTGGGCACACGAGATTGAAGGAGCAATCAAGAATGGACAATCCAGAGCACTGTCACCTTTGGGCACACGAGATTGAAGGAGCAATCAAGAATGGACAATCCTGAGTACTGTCAACTTTGGGCACACGAGATTGAAGGAGCAATCAAGAATGGACAATCCAGAGCACTGTCAACCTTGGGCACACGAGATTGAAGGAGCAATCAAGAATAGAAAATCCAGAGCACTGTCAACCTTGGGCACACGAGATTGAAGGAGCAATCAAGAATGGACAATCCAGAGCACTGTCAACCGTGGGCACACGAGATTGAAGGAGCAATCAAGAATGGACAATCCAGAGAAACTGACAAATAAACGTTAGAGAAAACCGAAGGGACGACAATCAAGAATGGACAATCCAGAGCACTGTCAACTTTGGGCACACGAGATTGAAGGAGCAATCAAGAATGGACAATCCAGAGCACTGTCAACTTTGGGCACACGAGATTGAAGGAGCAATCAAGAATTGACAATCCAGAGCACAATCAACCATGGGCACGCGAGATTGAAGGAGCAATCAAGAATGGACAATCCAGAGCACTGTCAACCTTGGGCACATGAGATTGAAGGAGCAATCAAGAATGGACAATCCAGAGCACTGTCAACCTTGGGCACACGAGATTGAAGGAGCAATCAAGAATGGACAATCCAGAGCACTGTCAACCTTGGGCACACGAGATTGAAGGAGCAATCAAGAATGGACAATCCAGAGCACTGTCAACCTTGGGCACACGAGATTGAAGGAGCAATCAAGAATGGATAATCCAGAGCACTGTCAACCTTGGGCACACGAGATTGAAGGAGCAATCAAGAATGGACAATCCAGAGCACTGTCAACCTTGGGCACACAAGATTGAAGGAGCAATCAAGAATGGACAATCCAGAGCACTGTCAACCTTGGGCACACGAGATTGAAGGAGCAATCAAGAATGGACAATCCAGAGCACTGTCAACCTTGGGCACACGAGATTGAAGGAGCAATCAAGAATGGACAATCCAGAGCACTGTCAACCTTGGGCACACGAGATTGAAGGAGCAATCAAGAATGGACAATCCAGAGCACTGTCAACCTTGGGCACACGAGATTGAAGGAGCAATCAAGAATGGACAATCCAGAGCACTGTCAACCTTGGGCACACGAGATTGAAGGAGCAATCAAGAATGGACAATCCAGAGCACTGTCAACCTTGGGCACACAAGATTGAAGGAGCAATCAAGAATGGACAATCCAGAGCACTGTCAACCTTGGGCACACGAGATTGAAGGAGCAATCAAGAATGGACAATCCAGAGCACTGTCAACCTTGGGCACACGAGATTGAAGGAGCAATCAAGAATGGACAATCCAGAGCACTGTCAACCTTGGGCACACGAGATTGAAGGAGCAATCAAGAATGGACAATCCAGAGCACTGTCAACCTTGGGCACACGAGATTGAAGGAGCAATCAAGAATGGACAATCCAGAGCACTGTCAACCTTGGGCACACGAGATTGAAGGAGCAATCAAGAATGGACAATCCAGAGCACTGTCAACCTTGGGCACACAAGATTGAAGGAGCAATCAAGAATGGACAATCCAGAGCACTGTCAACCTTGGGCACACAAGATTGAAGGAGCAATCAAGAATGGACAATCCAGAGCACTGTCAACCTTGGGCACACGAGATTGAAGGAGCAATCAAGAATGGACAATCCAGAGCACTGTCAACCTTGGGCACACCAGATTGAAGGAGCAATCAAGAATGGACAATCCAGAGCACTGTCACCCTTGGGCACACAAGATTGAAGGAGCAATCAAGAATGGACAATCCAGAGCACTGTCAACCTTGGGCACACAAGATTGAAGGAGCAATCAAGAATGGACAATCCAGAGCACTGTCAACCTTGGGCACACAAGATTGAAGGAGCAATCAAGAATGGACAATCCAGAGCACTGTCAACCTTGGGCACACAAGATTGAAGGAGCAATCAAGAATGGACAATCCAGAGCACTGTCAACCTTGGGCACACAAGATTGAAGGAGCAATCAAGAATGGACAATCCAGAGCACTGTCAACCTTGGGCACACAAGATTGAAGGAGCAATCAAGAATGGACAATCCAGAGCACTGTCAACCTTGGGCACACGAGATTGAAGGAGCAATCAAGAATGGACAATCCAGAGCACTGTCAACCTTGGGCACACGAGATTGAAGGAGCAATCAAGAATGGACAATCCAGAGCACTGTCAACCTTGGGCACACGAGATTGAAGGAGCAATCAAGAATGGACAATCCAGAGCACTGTCAACCTTGGGCACACGAGATTGAAGGAGCAATCAAGAATGGACAATCCAGAGCACTGTCAACCTTGGGCACACGAGATTGAAGGAGCAATCAAGAATGGACAATCCAGAGCACTGTCAACCTTGGGCACACAAGATTGAAGGAGCAATCAAGAATGGACAATCCAGAGCACTGTCAACCTTGGGCACACGAGATTGAAGGAGCAATCAAGAATGGACAATCCAGAGCACTGTCAACCTTGGGCACACAAGATTGAAGGAGCAATCAAGAATGGACAATCCAGAGCACTGTCAACCTTGGGCACACAAGATTGAAGGAGCAATCAAGAATGGACAATCCAGAGCACTGTCAACCTTGGGCACACAAGATTGAAGGAGCAATCAAGAATGGACAATCCAGAGCACTGTCACCTTTGGGCACACGAGATTGAAGGAGCAATCAAGAATGGACAATCCTGAGTACTGTCAACTTTGGGCACACGAGATTGAAGGAGCAATCAAGAATGGACAATCCAGAGCACTGTCAACCTTGGGCACACGAGATTGAAGGAGCAATAAAGAATGGACAATCCAGAGCACTGTCAACCTTGGGCACACGAGATTGAAGGAGCAATCAAGAATGGACAATCCAGAGCACTGTCAACCTTGGGCACACGAGATTGAAGGAGCAATCAAGAATGGACAATCCAGAGAAACTGACAAATAAACGTTAGAGAAAACCGAAGGGACGACAATCAAGAATGGACAATCCAGAGCACTGTCAACTTTGGGCACACGAGATTGAAGGAGCAATCAAGAATGGACAATCCAGAGCACTGTCAACTTTGGGCACACGAGATTGAAGGAGCAATCAAGAATTGACAATCCAGAGCACAATCAACCATGGGCACGCGAGATTGAAGGAGCAATCAAGAATGGACAATCCAGAGCACTGTCAACCTTGGGCACATGAGATTGAAGGAGCAATCAAGAATGGACAATCCAGAGCACTGTCAACCTTGGGCACACGAGATTGAAGGAGCAATCAAGAATGGACAATCCAGAGCACTGTCAACCTTGGGCACACGAGATTGAAGGAGCAATCAAGAATGGACAATCCAGAGCACTGTCAACCTTGGGCACACGAGATTGAAGGAGCAATCAAGAATGGATAATCCAGAGCACTGTCAACCTTGGGCACACGAGATTGAAGGAGCAATCAAGAATGGACAATCCAGAGCACTGTCAACCTTGGGCACACAAGATTGAAGGAGCAATCAAGAATGGACAATCCAGAGCACTGTCAACCTTGGGCACACGAGATTGAAGGAGCAATCAAGAATGGACAATCCAGAGCACTGTCAACCTTGGGCACACGAGATTGAAGGAGCAATCAAGAATGGACAATCCAGAGCACTGTCAACCTTGGGCACACGAGATTGAAGGAGCAATCAAGAATGGACAATCCAGAGCACTGTCAACCTTGGGCACACGAGATTGAAGGAGCAATCAAGAATGGACAATCCAGAGCACTGTCAACCTTGGGCACACGAGATTGAAGGAGCAATCAAGAATGGACAATCCAGAGCACTGTCAACCTTGGGCACACAAGATTGAAGGAGCAATCAAGAATGGACAATCCAGAGCACTGTCAACCTTGGGCACACGAGATTGAAGGAGCAATCAAGAATGGACAATCCAGAGCACTGTCAACCTTGGGCACACGAGATTGAAGGAGCAATCAAGAATGGACAATCCAGAGCACTGTCAACCTTGGGCACACGAGATTGAAGGAGCAATCAAGAATGGACAATCCAGAGCACTGTCAACCTTGGGCACACGAGATTGAAGGAGCAATCAAGAATGGACAATCCAGAGCACTGTCAACCTTGGGCACACCAGATTGAAGGAGCAATCAAGAATGGACAATCCAGAGCACTGTCAACCTTGGGCACACAAGATTGAAGGAGCAATCAAGAATGGACAATCCAGAGCACTGTCAACCTTGGGCACACAAGATTGAAGGAGCAATCAAGAATGGACAATCCAGAGCACTGTCAACCTTGGGCACACAAGATTGAAGGAGCAATCAAGAATGGACAATCCAGAGCACTGTCAACCTTGGGCACACAAGATTGAAGGAGCAATCAAGAATGGACAATCCAGAGCACTGTCAACCTTGGGCACACAAGATTGAAGGAGCAATCAAGAATGGACAATCCAGAGCACTGTCAACCTTGGGCACACAAGATTGAAGGAGCAATCAAGAATGGACAATCCAGAGCACTGTCAACCTTGGGCACACGAGATTGAAGGAGCAATCAAGAATGGACAATCCAGAGCACTGTCAACCTTGGGCACACGAGATTGAAGGAGCAATCAAGAATGGACAATCCAGAGCACTGTCAACCTTGGGCACACGAGATTGAAGGAGCAATCAAGAATGGACAATCCAGAGCACTGTCAACCTTGGGCACACGAGATTGAAGGAGCAATCAAGAATGGACAATCCAGAGCACTGTCAACCTTGGGCACACGAGATTGAAGGAGCAATCAAGAATGGACAATCCAGAGCACTGTCAACCTTGGGCACACAAGATTGAAGGAGCAATCAAGAATGGACAATCCAGAGCACTGTCAACCTTGGGCACACGAGATTGAAGGAGCAATCAAGAATGGACAATCCAGAGCACTGTCAACCTTGGGCACACAAGATTGAAGGAGCAATCAAGAATGGACAATCCAGAGCACTGTCAACCTTGGGCACACAAGATTGAAGGAGCAATCAAGAATGGACAATCCAGAGCACTGTCAACCTTGGGCACACAAGATTGAAGGAGCAATCAAGAATGGACAATCCAGAGCACTGTCAACCTTGGGCACACAAGATTGAAGGAGCAATCAAGAATGGACAATCCAGAGAAACTGTCAACCTTGGGCACACGAGATTGAAGGAGCAATCAAGAATGGACAATCCAGAGCACTGTCAACCTTGGGCACACAACATTGAAGGAGCAATCAAGAATGGACAATCCAGAGCACTGTCAACCTTGGGCACACGAGATTGAAGGAGCAATCAAGAATGGACAATCCAGAGCACTGTCAACCTTGGGCACACGAGATTGAAGGAGCAATCAAGAATGGACAATCCAGAGCACTGTCAACCTTGGGCACACGAGATTGAAGGAGCAATCAAGAATGGACAATCCAGAGCACTGTCAACCTTGGGCACACGAGATTGAAGGAGCAATCAAGAATGGACAATCCAGAGCACTGTCAACCTTGGGCACACGAGATTGAAGGAGCAATCAAGAATGGACAATCCAGAGCACTGTTAACCTTGGGCACACGAGATTGAAGGAGCAATCAAGAATGGACAATCCAGAGCACTGTCAACCTTGGGCACACGAGATTGAAGGAGCAATCAAGAATGGACAATCCAGAGCACTGTCAACCTTGGGCACACGAGATTGAAGGAGCAATCAAGAATGGACAATCCAGAGCACTGTCAACCTTGGGCACACGAGATTGAAGGAGCAATCAAGAATGGACAATCCAGAGCACTGTCAACCTTGGGCACACGAGATTGAAGGAGCAATCAAGAATGGACAATCCAGAGCACTGTCAACCTTGGGCACACGAGATTGAAGGAGCAATCAAGAATGGACAATCCAGAGCACTGTCAACCTTGGGCACACGAGATTGAAGGAGCAATCAAGAATGGACAATCCAGAGCACTGTCAACCTTGGGCACACGAGATTGAAGGAGCAATCAAGAATGGACAATCCAGAGCACTGTCAACCTTGGGCACACGAGATTGAAGGAGCAATCAAGAATGGACAATCCAGAGCACTGTCAACCTTGGGCACACGAGATTGAAGGAGCAATCAAGAATGGACAATCCAGAGCACTGTCAACCTTGGGCACACGAGATTGAAGGAGCAATCAAGAATGGACAATCCAGAGCACTGTCAACCTTGGGCACACAAGATTGAAGGAGCAATCAAGAATGGACAATCCAGAGCACTGTCAACCTTGGGCACACAAGATTGAAGGAGCAATCAAGAATGGACAATCCAGAGCACTGTCAACCTTGGGCACACAAGATTGAAGGAGCAATCAAGAATGGACAATCCAGAGCACTGTCAACCTTGGGCACACGAGATTGAAGGAGCAATCAAGAATGGACAATCCAGAGCACTGTCAACCTTGGGCACACGAGATTGAAGGAGCAATCAAGAATGGACAATCCAGAGCACTGTCAACCTTGGGCACACGAGATTGAAGGAGCAATCAAGAATGGACAATCCAGAGCACTGTCAACCTTGGGCACACGAGATTGAAGGAGCAATCAAGAATGGACAATCCAGAGCACTGTCAACCTTGGGCACACGAGATTGAAGGAGCAATCAAGAATGGACAATCCAGAGCACTGTCAACCTTGGGCACACAAGATTGAAGGAGCAATCAAGAATGGACAATCCAGAGCACTGTCAACCTTGGGCACACGAGATTGAAGGAGCAATCAAGAATGGACAATCCAGAGCACTGTCAACCTTGGGCACACAAGATTGAAGGAGCAATCAAGAATGGACAATCCAGAGCACTGTCAACCTTGGGCACACAAGATTGAAGGAGCAATCAAGAATGGACAATCCAGAGCACTGTCAACCTTGGGCACACAAGATTGAAGGAGCAATCAAGAATGGACAATCCAGAGCACTGTCAACCTTGGGCACACAAGATTGAAGGAGCAATCAAGAATGGACAATCCAGAGAAACTGTCAACCTTGGGCACACGAGATTGAAGGAGCAATCAAGAATGGACAATCCAGAGCACTGTCAACCTTGGGCACACAAGATTGAAGGAGCAATCAAGAATGGACAATCCAGAGCACTGTCAACCTTGGGCACACGAGATTGAAGGAGCAATCAAGAATGGACAATCCAGAGCACTGTCAACCTTGGGCACACGAGATTGAAGGAGCAATCAAGAATGGACAATCCAGAGCACTGTCAACCTTGGGCACACGAGATTGAAGGAGCAATCAAGAATGGACAATCCAGAGCACTGTCAACCTTGGGCACACGAGATTGAAGGAGCAATCAAGAATGGACAATCCAGAGCACTGTCAACCTTGGGCACACGAGATTGAAGGAGCAATCAAGAATGGACAATCCAGAGCACTGTCAACCTTGGGCACACGAGATTGAAGGAGCAATCAAGAATGGACAATCCAGAGCACTGTCAACCTTGGGCACACGAGATTGAAGGAGCAATCAAGAATGGACAATCCAGAGCACTGTCAACCTTGGGCACACGAGATTGAAGGAGCAATCAAGAATGGACAATCCAGAGCACTGTCAACCTTGGGCACACGAGATTGAAGGAGCAATCAAGAATGGACAATCCAGAGCACTGTCAACCTTGGGCACACGAGATTGAAGGAGCAATCAAGAATGGACAATCCAGAGCACTGTCAACCTTGGGCACACGAGATTGAAGGAGCAATCAAGAATGGACAATCCAGAGCACTGTCAACCTTGGGCACACGAGATTGAAGGAGCAATCAAGAATGGACAATCCAGAGCACTGTCAACCTTGGGCACACGAGATTGAAGGAGCAATCAAGAATGGACAATCCAGAGCACTGTCAACCTTGGGCACACGAGATTGAAGGAGCAATCAAGAATGGACAATCCAGAGCACTGTCAACCTTGGGCACACGAGATTGAAGGAGCAATCAAGAATGGACAATCCAGAGCACTGTCAACCTTGGGCACACGAGATTGAAGGAGCAATCAAGAATGGACAATCCAGAGCACTGTCAACCTTGGGCACACGAGATTGAAGGAGCAATCAAGAATGGACAATCCAGAGCACTGTCAACCTTGGGCACACGAGATTGAAGGAGCAATCAAGAATGGACAATCCAGAGCACTGTCAACCTTGGGCACACGAGATTGAAGGAGCAATCAAGAATGGACAATCCAGAGCACTGTCAACCTTGGGCACATGAGATTGAAGGAGCAATCAAGAATGGACAATCCAGAGCACTGTCAACCTTGGGCACACGAGATTGAAGGAGCAATCAAGAATGGACAATCCAGAGCACTGTCAACCTTGGGCACACGAGATTGAAGGAGCAATCAAGAATGGACAATCCAGAGCACTGTCAACCTTGGGCACACGAGATTGAAGGAGCAATCAAGAATGGACAATCCAGAGCACTGTCAACCTTGGGCACACGAGATTGAAGGAGCAATCAAGAATGGACAATCCAGAGCACTGTCAACCTTGGGCACACGAGATTGAAGGAGCAATCAAGAATGGACAATCCAGAGCACTGTCAACCTTGGGCACACGAGATTGAAGGAGCAATCAAGAATGGACAATCCAGAGCACTGTCAACCTTGGGCACACGAGATTGAAGGAGCAATCAAGAATGGACAATCCAGAGCACTGTCAACCTTGGGCACACGAGATTGAAGGAGCAATCAAGAATGGACAATCCAGAGCACTGTCAACCTTGGGCACACGAGATTGAAGGAGCAATCAAGAATGGACAATCCAGAGCACTGTCAACCTTGGGCACACGAGACGAAGACAAACAAAACAAAAAACACAACACATAAAAAAACCAAATCGGACAAGAAGAAGAAATGCCACTATATAAAAGAGAGTCAAGACGTTACAGTAAAAACATATGAAGTACTGGTTTTGTACTTGTACTCCAAAATCGTACCATCAGAATAATGAATATACTGGATATAATGTCTACATTGGTGGGTTTTTCCGAGTATGAACACAAACTCGTTCTGGTACGTTTCATGCCGACCGTCGTGTTAGGATTAATAGTAGTGGGGCAAGAGCTGCTAATCCGTTAGAAGCACATGATTTCATCTCATTTTGCTCTCATTTTGCAAAGTTCGTGTTGCCAAATCTTTAGTTTTCTGTTTCCCTGTCCTTGTTCGATTTACGGCTTCCGATTACCCATTTGTTATCTGCAAGCAATTCTTTCTGTATTAACAAAAATAACGATTAAATAGTAAGTGTAATGGCGTAAAGCTATTAACCTGTCCACATTTGATTTGATTTTTTGGTGTTTTAACGCCACTTTCAGCAATATTTCAGCTATATCATGGCGTACAGTTTTAGTGGTGGAAGAAGCCAGAGTACCCGGAGATAACCACCGACCATGGGCAAGCAAATAGTAAGCTTAATCACTTGCGGCTGCGAGTTGAGTGCACCCTTTTTGTAATTTACAAAGCAGGGCGCGAACACACGCCGTATTGGTGATGGGCTTGTACGAGTTGTTAGGTAATCCAACCACCTAACTCATTGAGCCACCCGGGCCCTTAAATAGTAAGTGTTATGGCGTAAAGCTATTAACCTGTCTACATTAAACTTCCAAGTTTAATATTTGTATTAATAAATTAACACTTAATGAGTATAAAATATAGATTTTAGACTCGCGCGTTCACAATTAATGAATATTTCAAATGCTGGACTGGATTGCACAAACATCCACTAAATTTAAGTCTTAATAAACCTTAAGAGTAAATTAATTTCATGCACATCTCAAGTAATTTTAAACCCAGTTAAGTTTTAATTGACACGTACTTAAATTAAGGTTTGTGTAACTCATCCCATAGCGTTAAATTTTGAGGTGCAAGTTGGGGGTTATTGTTATTGGTGTTTGACGCCACTTTCAACAATATTTCAGTTATATCGTGGTGGTCAGTTTTATTAGTGGAGGAAACCGGAGTACCAAGAGAAACCACAGACCTGCCGCAAGTCACTGATAAACTTTATCACATAATGTTGTAACGAATACACCTCGCCATGAACGGGGTTCGAAGTCACAACTTTAGTGGTGATAAACACTGATTGCACAGTCATTGATAAGTCACCCACAAACTTTATTACATAATGTTGAATCGAGTACACCTCTCCATCAGCGGGATTCGAATTCTCAACTTTAGTGATGATAGACACTGATTGAATAGGAAGTTGTAAATCCAGCTATTATACGATCACGGCAAGTTAGGTACTAATGTAGTTAGTACCTTACAACTATGTTCAGATTGGATTATGTGTAGTAGGAGAATGAAATTCGTAGTGGACAGTTGTATGGTCATAATGATAGGTGCTTCACAAAAGTCAGAACCATTAATACCTTTTCACTCTTTTACGCTTTTTACGCATATCCCTTTCCCCCTCACTTACCATTCTAATACATAATTTCTTTCAACATAAATACCAAGGAATATTAAGTGGGTATGTTGCAAAAGTTTTACCAGTTAACGAAATTACAGATTCCAAAATTTCTATTTTCAAAATAGGAAAATCCGAGTGTGATATAAATAACGTATTTAATTATCAGGAGTGTGTGTCATGTGCAGACATGTAAATAAACATGGCGACGTCCAGGTCAAACGCGTGGGACGTTTGGCATCAATTGACAAGTGCCAACCACACAGCTATCTCTGAGCCAACATTTTTCATGTATGACTTAAAATTTGCAAAAACACTTCCAATTTTACAAATCCGGTTGAATATAAACAAAATTGTTGACTGCTGATTGATTGTTACGGTGTAGTAAGGCTAACTTACCTGGTTTGAACAATACTAATGCTTTAAGGCATGCGTACTCCGTTGAATCCACACGGTTTGCGTCAAGTCTTGATATGACATCATGAACAAGCCTCAGTTGTGCTGCTATAAGAGAACTTCTGTCTCCGCCATTTGCGTCCAACGAAAATCCGTTGTTTGTCATAAGCGTTCCTGTAATACAGGTAACAAAGAATTCTGAGCAATTATTGATAGCATTACAAGAAACGTTTGAAAAAAGAATAATCAGAAGACGTAATTAATAAATATACTAAAATATATGTATAACTTAAAATGCTAACTTTGAATTTCAAAAGTTATTACAAAACAGTATGTTATGAAGACCAACTTGTTTTTACATTGTAACTGTTATGTACTGAAACATTGTGTATATAGAATCATGTATGTATAAATCTGTTCTTGGAAAAATAAACAAATTACAACAAAAAAAGACGTAATTCGAAGAAGGATAGACAATACAATGGTCAAAGAAAAAGGAAAAGAGACCAACAATGGACAATAAAACACAGAAAACTAAAGATTGAACACGAACTCTTATCAACACCGGTGGCTTCTTCTTCTTCTTTTCGCTTACACTTGGATTGCAGCTTCCGCTACGAATCTGGTGGTCATCTGTAGGGCATCCACGGATCCATAAAGCTTCTCCTGGAGTGTTGTTGGTAACGGCCAGATCTCTTATCCCAATGCCTGATGGTTCTTGAATTGTCTGTAAAATGTGGGAGGTATCTTGCTCTGCCTCTCCACATGAGCACATCGGGGATGGTATGCTTGATTTGCATGACTCTGTTGGCGAACTCAGGTGTTCCGTGATCGTAAGCAGTTCGTGTTTCACTTGTGGCACATGTCCTGTTACTGGCCTTTTGGTTACCCAACTATAAATATATTACTATAGAGGATAGCCCAGGCTTCATTGTCACTTAACTGGCTGTTGTAGATTTAATAGTCCTACTCTAAAATCATTGCACCAGAACAAACAATTTATATTATTGTTTGTTTTCGATTATGAGCACGAAGCTCGTATTGGAAAGCCAAATATAAATTAAAAGTCTCTTGGAGCAAGGAATCTCCTGGATTTTCATAGTGCTAGTGTACTGGAACAACCGTTCATGGAAGACATGTCGTTCCACTCGAACACATTATCTCAATTACGAGCCAACCAGTCTTCGTTCTTACTCCTGACTGCTGCGTACTTACCGGAGGAACACGAAATACCAATTTCATAGTCTTACGTTTGACCCGACCGTGATCGAACCAACGATCTACCGCTCTCTGGGCGATGACGATAACCCTTACACCACCGGTGCGGTTTGTCAAATTTGAAGTCAAACCGCAGCGATTATCAAAATGGCATAAATAATCCAAATTAGTTTGGTTTTCTTGAACTTGTATGTTCAATGCACAATGCATAAACACAATAATTACATATGTATACCACTTTTCCAAGCCGGTGTTTAGATTTCCGTCGCGGTTTCTGTCGTTGTTTGGGTTTGTCGGGGTTGTTGTTCGTATCTTGTGGATGATAATATTCTTGGCCATTACTGTATTTTGCATTTTCAAGATTTAAGGAGTTCTGGTATCTCTATGTTCGTAAGTAATAACTGCATTGATATGTCTGGAAATTTTCTACTCTAATGGAGGCGTCTTATGCGTGATTGTATGGTAGTTGGATTTACAACTACCTATGCAATCAGTGACTATCAGTACTACAGTTGTGAGTTCAAATCTCACGCATGACGAGGTGTACTCGATACAACATTATGTGATAAAGTTTCTCAGTGACTTGCGGCAGGCAGGTGCTTTTCTCCTGGGTACTCCGGTTTCCTCCACCAATAAAACTGACTGACACAATATAGTTGTAATATTATTGAGTGGCGTTAAACACAACCCTAACCCCTACGTCTAAGGACAATTTCCTTAAACATGAGATACAGAAAAATACATTAGAAAGTTATCTACGATTTTTCATAATTTTTAAGTTAGACAACAACTTGAAAATAAGATAGATAAATCAATAAAATGACCAAATAACCATCTCAGATAAACAGAATTTTTTTTAATTAGATGTAATTAAACAAATTACTTCTGATCGTCTGCTGGCCAAGCTCATTAATTATTCACGACCCAGTTTGATAACAGAGACCGCATTGACCCAGATTTATCAAAACAAAGACATGCATGATTAGGTAAGCAGTTTATTTAACCTGTCTTTAGATTAAAATGTATAATTCATACATGTTTAATGATAAATTACACCTATTTTCCTATAAGAACACAATTTATCAATCAAAACTCAAATTATTAGCCATTTTTTGTAACAATGTAAACAACATGCGTGCGCAGTTCATTATACAGAGTTATCTTGAAGTAGAGTAGCCCAGACACAAATTGCTTGCGAACACGTTTTCCTGGAAACAGCGTTAAAACCACTTTACAGTGTTTTTGGCTGTCTTAGATGAATTTTTACTCACATCTGTTCAAGCTTGGGAGAAACATTCCGATTTAAAAAATCTGACAACATCGTAGACGGTTTAATTTGAAATTTGCTTACCGATATCTATTGGTAATGACCACTGTGCAGCACTCAAGACAAATAATTCGCACCAAGATTCTTCTAAAAGGATAGCTTGATCTCTGAACGGAAGTTGTAAGAATGATGGGATATTTTTTGCCCATTTCACAGACATGAACAAAAGCCTAGCCGCAGTTTCGTAAACATTGTCAGTTGCTGTGGTGATGAAAGAATTGTCAGTAGCAATTGCAACCTGGGTAAATTTAGGAACGGGTTGATGAAGATTATGTTGGTAACCAGATGGCACAGACGAGAATGGCCGCACTCTGGATGATACTTTCTGTGACTCTCCGCCGGAAGGTGGATATTTTTGAGTTGAAGATGACGTGACGTTTGGACTATCGCTCTTGTCTGAAGATGGTGATCCTGAAATAATTCATATGTAAATACAATGAAAACGTTTAATTTGATTTTAATTTCGTTGTCACTACTTGAATATTTACCTCTTATATTAGATGCGGAACCGTAGCTTTAGATGGTCCGCATAAAACAATAAGGACCATTTGGATTCTACCGTTCCGCAGCTACTCATACATATGATCTAACATATAAACTACCGGTATTTAAATATGATCTAACATATAAACTACCGGTGTTTATCTAGTCATCATGTACTGACATGTTAATATGAGGCAGGTGCAACCTGAAACGCTCCCGAAGAACAGTAATTTTTCTTCCTGTTTACAAAATATCAAGCTTAAAAATAACACTACCTAAAACTCTACAGCTGAAAACTTTGGATTTCTTGCAGCAGACGATCACAATGAATGAGAATGCGCAGTGGCAAATGATTAAAGATTCGGTGTTATTCGTGTTATTCGCTTCGAGTTTGGGATTTTCCGTTTCATTGTTTCATTTTTATTTGAAAAAAAAAATCGACTAGAGGTGTATTGTTTCGTTTTCTTCTTTTTTCTCGTTGCATCGATCACTTTATTTGCTACTCGCGTATTGTTTATATTGGAGATAGTTTAGGTCACGTGATTTGTCTTTTAATTTATTTCCGGTTGGCAGCCATGTTGTTGAACATTTTGAAGTGCATTAGTACGTAACTTATTCATACTTCTACCATTAACGCTCCCTTCGGGAGCGTATACATATCTATAAGTGATTTTATTACTTTTCTGAATCGAGCTTCATAGTTGAGAAAGAATGTGTCCCTACATATGGATGCCCCCGCTTTAAGCTAAAGTCAACTGGGTCATTACGCCAGAACCGGAAAAAAATGTGGTCAAGTTCAAAATCAAACGTTGCCTCCCTTCTATGCTCCCTGACTTTGTGTATAAATTTCAAATGATTTGCTCAAGGATGACTTCAGTTCAAGCATTGAGCGGAAACCAAAGTACGGACATAGATAAATCTCGATGATCCCTATGCATAGTGGCGGCCGTATACAAATTCTACCGCACAAATTTGAACAACAGCAGTTTATCGCGTATATCGGGTCACGTCATGTAACCTCTCGTTTACATTCGAAAGCTCTCTTAAACCTTTCTTAAACGCTATCTTCTTCAATACCCAAAACTTTTTAGACTCGTCTCTGAAACATTATCCTTATTCTGAGCAAACCAGATTTTGTACTTGCACCTGGATGCTGCGTTATTAGCTGAGAATCAGAAAATGCTAATTTTAAAGTCTTTGGTTTTACCCGACCAAGAGTGAAACCCGTGATCTACCACAATCGAGGCGATTAAACTTATCATAACACTAAAAAGGCTGTAGTATCGAAACAAAGTTCATGTAGTTAATTATTACAAGACATTGTAGTACATAGCGTATAATTACCATTTTCTGAAGAAGATGTTGGTTGTGGCGATGGCGTCATTCTGTCTATTTTGTCGTCTGATCGATCGCGGGAGTCGTTTGAATCATCCAATGGTGTTGAACATCTACTGGTGCTGTTAACTGTCGGCTGCGTAGGAGAACTGTTTGTCGAAGCGTTACTACCGCCATCACTGTTGCACAGACCAAACTTTGTTCGCAAGTCAATGTTGACGTTACAGCTTGAAAAGTTTGGTTGTAAAACGTGATGTCGACGCTGATCGTGATGGTACTGGAACGTGAAAGCTGGAGGATACACGGGATTTGGCCTGTAGGTTGTGGTGAACTCTGGTAGTCTCACGTTTGTGTTAAATGGATTAAAATGGTGGTACTGTCTACTGCAAAACATATGAAATATTGTAAATATTCGGTTGATTTGGTTGGTTTATGGTGCTTAACGCAATTTTCAACAATATTTCAGTTATATCGTGGCGGTCAGTTTTATTTGTTGAGGAAACTGGAGGACCCGGAGAAAACCATCAACCTGTCGCAAGTCACTAACAATCAGGACCGCCAAGAAAATCTTTGGGCCCCGGGGCAAAAAGAAACTTGGCCCCCCTCCTCCAATTCTCCAAATAATAATATTCAAACTAGGTCCACCACGGTGTGTCATAAGCAAGGAATCAGTACAACAAAAACGAATTGATCAATTGTGATTTAGAAAACAGCTTTCTACTTGTTTATTTGTCTGGACCCTTAATTATAACTCATGGGCCCCGGGCGCCGCCCGGCTGATACTCTCTCAGTGGGTCTGCTGACAATTTTTATCACATAATGTTGTATCGAGTACACCTCGCATGATGGGGTTTGAACTCACATTGTAAGTGGTGATAGGTACTGATAGCTTAGGTAGTTGTAAATCCAACTACGATACGATCACGACTACGACGGTCCCTTAAATATTCCTTTATAGAACTGTCATACAAATTTAATTTAAGAACATACAAGTTGAAGTAGTGAGTTATTGTTTTTTAACCCAATTTGTTTTAGCTATATATCATGTCGAGTGCAAGATACATTTCGTGGATTTTTATACTGCTAGGACAGTCAATGGGTAGACATGTGGTTTCACTCGGATAAATTATCCACGATTCCAAGCCAACCAGTTTTTGATCTTACTCCTAAAAGCTGTGTACTTGGCATTGAAGAAGCAAATACTAATTTTAGAGTCTTTTTGACCGGACCTGGGTTCGAACCCACAATCTAGACTGCACTCGAGGTGAATACGCCAACCATTACACCACCAATGCTATTCATTTGCAATTGTATTTTTTGCATGAAACTATTGTGTTTAAAACATATTGTGCAGTAATCAACTTAAAAATAGTGAACTTTTACAAATCATGGTCTAACATGAAGATCTTGATGTTATTCCATGATTTTGCAGACCTCGACGAAAGCACCCAATATTGATTTATGTTACAAACCATATATACCATGGATCTTCCTCATAAACTTATTTAAACCAACTCATCCTTCGGATTCGTTGGTTTAAATAAGTTAATTCGTAAGATCCATGGTATATATAATACTTAATGGGCAGCAAGAGCAGAAAACTTGTATCAGGTACCAGTTAGTTAGTAAAAGATTATCATTCATCAAGGCTAAGTGTAACTCGAATAATACTGTGCCCTCTATCGGCACTATCGCTAGTAGCGATCAGCGGGAGCGTAATATAATGACTGGATTATTCGGGTTAGGCTAAGTGAGCAATTTTGGCTAAATCATGACGAGAACAAATTACATTTCGATGAGATGACAGATAGACATGTCCCTCCACGTTTTTCTTGAAAAAAAATTGCCCTTCCAAATTTTATAGAAATAAAAATAATTCACATTAAGATGCAAAAATAAATAATCTGAACCGGCATCTTCAACTAGAAATTTTGGTATTATCTGAAGAAATATTACTGATTTTTTATGTCCAAAAAAAAGAAAGAAATAATATGATTTTTGTTTCGTGTAAAAACAAGTGAAAACATAGTCCTTCCCTAAAAGTTTAATGGTCGGTCCCTTACATATGTAACTACTTTGTCCGGAAGTTACCTTTCGAAATAATCCTCAAGACTATATGGATGCCCAGATTTACGTTCGAACTCCTCTGATGATTCTCTTTTAAACTGGAAACATCTTGGGGATCGTTCATGTTGGACAGCTGAAACAAACCAACAACAAAATAAATAAATAAATTTGAGCCAAAAAAAAAAAAAAAAAATACAACACAACATTTAATTTTAATCAGATTGATGTTAATCAGACTTTTTTTATTTTATTTTGTCGGATCCAATGTATCATTAAGAGCAGGGGCGGATCCAGGCGCGCCCCCCCCCCCCCCCCCCCCCCCCCTAAAATTGGAAAAAATATGATTTTGTTGGCGTAAGATTGTGATTTTTAACACGAAATACCCCAAAAATTTTCGCGCCTCCCTGCGCTCGGCGCATTTTTTAAAGTGCGCCCCCCCTAACTTGAAATCTTGGATCCGCCCCTGAAGAGTACATATGCCGATGCGAATGTACGATAATAGCAATAGTCAAGTGGTAACATCAAGGATTTAATTAGTAGTTTTACTATACAAATCCTTGGTAACATCTGGCAAATTTATATATTAGGACTATTAGAGCTATATAGGGTCGAGTCCCCTCGACACATGTAACTTGCTGTTAACATTAGATTGTATGAATATGGACACAAACAAGCTAAATTAAGGAAAAAGAGATGAAATAATAAAGAAATTTTATTGAAAATAAATATGTAAACAGAAAGTTAATAAAATGGGTGGGGGGGGGGGGGGGAATTCCGTGCCACGAGCGCCTATGCTTCTGCGATTGGGACTCGAGGGCAGTGCCCGAGTTACCAAATATTTACCCCTTGCTTTATAGCAAAGTAAAAGTTGGAAAGAGGAGAAGAATTTTATTAATGATTTAGTTGATTTTCTTGTTACTTATATTGAATGACAAGTTCGAGTGCCCTGTGTTATAAGTACAGGATTTAATCGGCACGCGACCGACATGATGACAGACGCGTGATTTTATCTAAATCTCTCGAGTGTTTGAACAGACCATGACGGATCATCAATTAGTAAACGTTTATTGGAACTAGAGAATACTTGAAAAATCCTTGTCAATAAAACTTATCTTGACAATCCGGGTTTATGAGGTGAAGGAGAAAGTATTTATATGACTGGTGATCGTTAATCACACCTCTTCATTCTATTATATACGGTATCAAAGTTTTTAGACGGTCTGCAGATATGTAATTATATAATTTGAAGACTATTTGGGAACATATTGACAGTCCTCGAAATGAAAATTTTACTTTACTGGTCGGAAGCAAATTATAGCATTTATTTTAAATAGTTCTAAGTAAAAACTGAAAAATTTACTGGTCCAAACAAAGTTTTACTGGTCTTGGGCAGGAGGAACGGTGCTCATCATGAGGACTATTAACATTTTTACCCTTACAATTGTTTTATATTTTACTAGCTTTTTACTTGTCCCTGTAAAATTATATACTCAACAATGTTCATTGGGGGTAATGTACCTATAGACCGTACATTTTGTTTTGTTTTTCTAAATCCGAGAATCCTAGTTAATCCTTTATATTGTTTTTGATTGATTGATCGATTGATTATTGCTTAACGTCCAGCGAGCAATATTTCAACTATATCCAGGACCTAGGACGAGAATAAGTTCAATATAAATAAGAAAAACAATAATAACTAGAAATGAGTGAAGGGATGTGTCAACCGGGTCAATGATTTTTGTCTGCCACTGAAAAAGTATGTAGAGTTGTGTAGAGACTAGTGGTTATCGGCACTAATTGCACAGATAGTTAGAAATCCAACTACCGTATGATCAAGACCATGACGACCCCGACACCGTTTGTATAAATTTTGAAGAAAAAAAAATAAAATTATGTCAACATTGATTACAATACCTTCGATTTCAGATCAATTACCACAAGTGTATGTACATTTTAGTTATCCGAGCACAAGAGCAAAACAAACCTTTTAAATAGATCATCGTTCCCTCATTTGTTTAATCGATTATTTAACTAATAATTCACTTCAAATTGGTTAAATCTGTTCACCTGCAGTTTTCTCAAAGATTATTTACACCTGAGTGGTACAAGATTCCAGTTTGGTGCATGGCGTATTGACCATTGGTGTAAGACAATACTTTAACAGATACACCAATGTGTACATTTTATATCAAGGAGGTGATCGTATGACGTGATTAGTGTTAGTCTATAGGAAAAAAGTAAACAGGAAAAACAACCTATTCGTCCAAACCATATTCTTAAGTCGACAATCGTCAGATTAAAACGAAATATGAGTTTTTACCCTGAACCGAAACCCGCTTCATTAATAACTGAAGTAAAGTAAAAAATAATGAATTTCGTTCTCAAGTATTTGCATCAGATGCGTTGTTCTTATAACATTGTTATTTTGTAGTCAAGAATTAAGTGTTGTTCTACAACTTCCTCTTCTTTCTTGGTGGTTTGGTATTTGCTTTATGGTGTTTAACGCCACTTTCAACAATATTTCAGTTATATCGTGGTGGTCAGTTTTATTGGTGGAGGAAACACACAGACCTGCCGCAAGTCACTTACAAACTTTATCACATAATGTTGTATCGAGTACACCCCGCAATGAGCAGGATTCGCATTCACAACTTAAAAGCAAGAAACCTTTCTTTTTTCTTATTATGATAAATGTTTCATTTGTACCTCTGGTGAATTTCTGTATGAATGTGACAGGTGGTTTGGTTTACTCACGTTTTGGTTAGGTCTAACCTGGAATCCTAAAATCAAAGTGGCCATGACCTCTAAGAGAGTGAGACTGGCGTATAGGTAACATATGTATCACTGAATTGGCCAATCTGATGACTTTACTGCTGTCGTGTATTATTATAAAAACATGATTATTGGCTGGTTTGTTTTATGGTGTTTAATGCCACTTTTATAGGTGGAGGAAACCGGAATACCCGGAGAAAACCACCGACCTGCATCCAGTAAAGTATCAATGTTTACCCGCGCAATATTCATACGACCTGACAGTGAACTCATTCGGGAAAGCGTTTGCGCATGTGCGAAATTGTTTGTTGATGAAGAAAATGTACGCATGGCACAAATCGAATCGTGGAAGAATAAAAACATTGATGGATTCTACACGAAAACGACACAAAAAGGAGGATTCAGCAAGCTCTGTGTAAAAATTAAAAAAAGATGTTATACCGACACGTAAGCATAATTTAGTATCTTTTTTCGGCCGAATCGTATTTTGACAGTAGAATTGCATCGTAGTTTTTTATATATTTTTTTTTCAGGAGAAAACGCTAGGTGATATCTCTTTTAAATTAGAGACTAAATTAATGAACTTCATGTCTGGTTTTTTTCTAAAAAAAAATATAATCAAGAAACTCAAGTTTTGTCAATAATATGCAATACAATTTGTTTACAATTTCCCCCCTTTGCAGAGCTTGGGTTTGTTTTTATTGATTTCATCACGTATTTCCGATTTTAAGTGTCATTCTTATTAAATACCATTATATAATATTAACGGATTATCCCGGGATCCAATTTCATAGATATATTTCTTAAATTATATCAATTCTAACGAATTTACATGCAACATGCTTACTCGGTTATTTATAGCAGTTATCAGTGTTCGGCAAACTTCGGAAAAGCAGCCGACTTATAATTAGGTCGTGTGAATGGCGATTCGACCAACATACATTCGAATTCTTCTCACTAATTACGACATTATAACATATTCTTTAAACCTGGCTTCTTGTTCAGAACATTTTATTAGTATAAAACATCGAATATTGGCAACTTTTAATATAAACAAAAAAATTCAATTCTGACACCATGATTTTAATAGTAGAAAATTGAAGAAAATTTTGTTTCCAATTCCCACAAATAAAATGTTAAAACTGAACGATTGGAAACGTACTGACAGGGCTTCCAGAGAGAAATTTTGCAACGCGGAACAAGACTGCTTTGGGTCCTCGGGGACAAGCTGAGACCTGCAAAGTTTGCTGAATGATTGATTGGTTTTTCACGCCAACTTTAGCAATATTTCAGCTATATCGTGGCATGCAAAGTTTGCACCCGAAAGACAGTAAATATATGTTACAATGTAAATGCGAGTGGTGATCAACAACCAGAAATCAGAAATCTTAAGTGAATTTTACATAATTATTTTTCTAAATAACCTAAAAATAGTTGAAAATACCCCCCAAAAAAGAAAGAAAAAATCTAAATAAAACGTCTATGGCAAAGTTATGGGGCTTTCAGAGATTCACATGATCCTTCTTGGCTCTCTGGGCCCCGGACCGATGTACCGGCTGAATCCCCCTCTCATAGGCTCTGCGTACTGAGTCTTATATTGTAGGACTACGGTGATCTCTAACGGTGAATACACAAAAAACCAGGCCTATTGAATTCTTACCATCTTTGTTCATCTTAACTACAAGACATTTCTTGAAACGACAGGACTGACACTGATTTCTCCTGGCTACGTCTACGATGCAATTTCCATTTTCTTTACAGACGTAGTCGAGACTTCGTCGTATACTCCGCTTGAAAAAACCACGACAACCATCACAGCTCATCACCCCATAGTGCTTACCGGAAGCCTTGTCACCACACACGTGACAAAGTGACTCGGGTTTCCTGTGTAAAGTTACGTTATCTGAAATGAAATAATAGAGAACATATAGAAATGGTCAAGGAACAACAGAACAAGTAAACAAACCAGAAATATCATCTTTGAGTTTGTTTATTTTGTCAGTGTTAGGGGTTAGGGTTATGGTGTTTAACGCCACTTTCAACAATGTTTCAGTCACATCGTGGCTGTCAGTTTTATTGGTTGAGGAAACCGGAGTAAACCACCGACATGTCGCAAATCACTGACAAACTTTACCATATTATACACCTCGCTTGAGAGGGTTCGAATTCACAACATTAGTGGTGGTTGACAACGATTGCAAAGGTAGTTGTAAATCCAACTACAATACATACGATCACGACGGCCCTTCTTATCTTTTAGAACCTAAAACGATACGTTGAATTGATTTTAATGAGGCAAGATATGATAAATATCACCAGTGGGCTTATTTGAATGAGGTAAATCGAGTACACCTTCATACCAAGGGTCGTCGTGGTGGTGATTGAATGGTAGTTGGATTTAGAACTACATGTGCAATCAGTGCCTATCACTACTAATGTTGTGAGTTCGAATCCTGCTCATGGCGAGGTGTACTCGATACAACATTATGTGATAAAGTTTGTGTCAGTGACTTGAGGCAGGTCGATGGTTTTCGCCGGGAACTCCGGTTACCTCCGCCAATAAAACTGACCGCCACGATATAACTGAAATATTGTTGAAAGTGGAGTTAAACACCACAACACAACCAGTACAGTCTTAACAGCATCATAGGCCCCCCGGGCAAAGCAGTGCACTTGGGCCCTTACCTACACAACCACTCGCAGGAATAAAATTGTAAATGGTCGATAAAATTAAACATATACCAATTGTATTGGTACTTCCAACACAATTAGTGTTTAAACATTAAAAAACATGCCGTACACAACATACACAGATTAGCATGTGGCACCTATGTTCGTGGGGGCCCCGGGCAACTGCCCATGACTTAAGACAGCATTGTACATAACCCCCAACATTTTATATCATAAATAAACAATTTTCAGGATTTGATTTATGTCTTGATTGCATTGATATGTTCAAGCTATGGTTAATGAATAGTCAGTTACATGTACCAGGCTCTATTTCTGGCATTTTTTTTATTTTGAAAATTTACCTTAAATATACTAAAGAATCAATGTACTCGTCAAAAACGAAAAATTTCTGCTCAACTTGTACGGTTTACTCGACTTGCACAAAAGCGGGTCGTGCGCAACATTGTTATTCCAAAACGGGATATACTATAAAGATATCTACGCAAATCTGTTTATACATTATATTTAACATTATAAGCCCACAATTATGGATTTATTGTTTAATTATTAACAATTTTATGCAATGTTACAATTTTGCCTTCTTATTCAATAATCCTTTAAATAATCTGATTACAGGGAAAGTATTTGTGACTTTTGGTACACAGCTGTAATATCTAGTAATTTTACATCGTGTCAATGGAAACGACAAAGTTTGATCCTTTCCAACTAAGTGAACACATTTGGAGTAAATAAAGCAAACGGGGCAAGGGTTAGGGTTATGGTGTTTAACGCCACTTTCAACAATATTTCAGTTATATCGTGGCGGTCAGTTTTATTGGCGGAGGAAACCGGAATACCCGGAGAAAACCACTGACAAACTTTATCACATAATGCTGTATCGAGTACACCTCGCCATGAACAGGATTCGAACTCACAACTTTAGTATTCTATGAAATGTATTGCTTACGAATAAAGACTATTATTATAGGCACTGATTGCACAGGTAGATGTAAATCCAACTACCATACGATCACGACCATGACGGCCCCTCAAAGCAATTGGTTCTTCAACATAAGACCGATAAAGTGGGGCAAGATATATGTAAAATTTATTAAAACAATATCTCCTCAAATAAAATGCTAAAAAAAATGATTACATGTCAATTGTTGAATGAAAAGGTGTTATTATTATTTGGGTTTTTTCCCTGTTTTAGCATCATGAATGTCAAATTTTGCACAGGAAAATAGTATTTTCAATAAATATTTTGTCTTTTTACTTTTTTTAGACTTTTTTTTATCATTTTTATTTATTTAATTTTTATGTAGCATCATGACTGTCAGATTTTGATCGGGATAATAATATTTATTATTAATTTCAATATAAATCTATGACTATGTTTTGTCTTCTTTTATTTTAAAGGTGGATTTATACTGCGGGTGCGACAGCGATGCGACGAGCAATGAAATTTTTGCGATGAAGAAGCGATACTATTGCGAAATCATTGCTTTTTTGTCGTGTCACCACTATCGTTTTTAGTTCGTGTTGCTTAGTGATTTTGATTTTTTTTTATATTTCAGATGGCAATTACTCAGCGACGGTAGCGATATCGCTAAAAAGTTAAAATAATTTCAACTCTGCTGCGACAGCTTGCGATGATCCTTGCGACGAAAATTTTCGCTAGCGATGACGTGCGTTGTCGCTGCGATGGGATAGCGATGTTGAAAGCGACATCGCAAATCCGTCACATCGCTGTCACACCCGGAGTATAAACCCATCGTTATTTTTATTTATTAATTTTTTTTTTTTAATATTTTTTATTATTAAGTGTTCAAATTTTGCATTGGAAAATACTTTTATTATTATTATTATTATTATTATCATTGTGTTCTAAACATGACTGTCAAATATTGCATACTTGATCCGGCACCACTGTTAAATCCCCAACCCTTTCACTTTACACCATATTACATAATAAGACGGACTAAAAGATTAATTTATATTATTATTAATTATCATCTATTGTATAAATGTCATAAATCATATTTTAGCATGTCTTTTTTGTTTTCGTTTTTTTATATTGGGAAGATTAACTTCAAGGCAAGTCGACACTGGCACTTTGAGTCAATAATATTTTTAAATTCTATATTTATTACATCAATAATCTATATCCTTTTTTTAGATAATATAATTTGTTTATGAGAATCTTACGTCGATAATCCATTTATAGGTTTCATTATTTTTTACATAAAAGTCTTATCTTATCAGTATGTAAGTAATTGATATATATATATATACGAACTCGTGACAATTAAAATAATTCAAAACATTTTGGTTAATCAATAAAAAAAAAGTTGCACATTGGGTCTCTATGTTAATTTGTTGAGTATAAAAAAACAGCATGGAGTGAATGCACAAATAGTGTAAAAGCCGCAACATCAAAACAAAAGCAAATACATGTATACATGTGCTTTCAATGTATAGTTCACTCTACCATGTGAACAGTTAAATATTAAAGAATTGTCCAAAGTCACATGGTACAATGAAATAGACATTCAGGGCAAAACGTTCATCAGACCCACACCATGCATTTTTTTTTTGCATTTTCGAAATCAAGCACGAAACATCAACTGGAGTATTATTGTTTTGGGGATTCCATTAACTGGTCATCGTACAATTTACCTTGGGTATCCGAAACCCAGAATATGGATTCGATGGTAAACAGCAGACAATAATAATAAGCAAATTAAGAAAGCATAAAGGACGTCATTAATATGGGGTTTAGCTGCGGTTTGTTAGAGAAAATGCTGTGCAGTACAAATATGCAGAGAAAATCATGCAAAGACTATTTGAGAATAATATGCAATAAACATACATTATGTAAATTAAGTATGAATTAAAAAAAATTGGGAATGTACCGATTCAGATTCTACATTAATGTAGGTCTGAGGTCAGGTACGTTTGCAGTTTTCATCATCGTGCTTTTTTTTTCTTTTTTTTTAACTAATATTTGTTTTATTGAAAAATTACAAATTTTACATATTATTGTTTCTTTTAAATAAGAGTTCATCTGAAAAATAAATTGAAATTAATTTTTGTAAAATATCACCTTGTAAATTATGTCTACACGACCAAATAGCATGTGTATAGGCATAAACATACGGGTAATATTTAAATTCTACATTATATAATATAATATTTTGAATGTCCATAGGAAATGTATCTACATGTAGATCTGTCTTAATAAAATCTTTCATTAACTTTCTAAAGTTATCTAACTTAGGACATTGCACAAATAAATGCACTATAGTTTCTATAGTATTTTTGCAATATGGACAATTATAAGTGTCCAGATAAATACCTCTGGTTTTCATTTTTTCCCCAGAAGATAAACACATATGTATTGTTTTATATATGAATTCTCTAATATATAATGTATTTACTAAACATAAGGTAGCCCATATTGGTTTGAAATCAATGTAGGAATAGTTTAACATAATTGTAAATATATATCCTTTACAGTTTTGTTATCTAGTATAATGTTTTCTTTGTATTTTAAGTACAAGGTTTTAATTGTGTTGTGTGTGCCTATTGTTTGTATTGTGTGCTGTATGTAGTTAAGTGCTAACTCCGGTAGTATATCTCTAGTAGTATAACCCAAGAAATAGCTGAAAATGCTTGTCCATGCAGAGTTATTTCCCTTTAAAACTTGTATGATTCTTTTTAAAAGTAAGGCGTTGATCTTTGTTTGTAGGTCTGGAACTTGTTGGCCACCATTACAAAAAGGTTGTATCAGGGATTTCCTCTGTAGATATTCAAAATTACCACCCCAGAATATAGTATATATATATCTGTTGATAATCTGTATGTGTTTTGCTGATGGGGGAACTATCCGGGCTACATACAAAATTGTACTCAATATATAAGTGTTTATGATAAGAACCTTATGCCTTCTATCCTTCCATTTTTCAAATTGTATTTTAACTTTATTTTGTATCTGTAGCCAGTTAGTATTTTTATGGTCCTTACCAAACCATATTCCTAACACTTTTACCTTGTCTTTTACTAGTTGGTGTATATGTGGGTGGTTAATGGTGTCAGGGTTACCTATTTTTAGAATTTCTGTTTTTTTTTCGTTTATTCTAGATCCTGACACTTGTCTGAAATTTTTGAACTCTTTAATCAGATCATCGTATTCGGAGATATCTGTACTTATAATTGAGCAATTGTCTGCGTGTTGAAAAAGTTTGGTGTTTTTATGTGTATTTGGGATATGTATGCTTCTAATATTGTTATTACATCTAATACTAGATGCCAGTGTTTCTATAATTAGAGCATATAGTGACATTCTGAGAGGACACCCTTGCCTGATAGACCTAGTTAACCGTGTCACTTTTATTGGTGATCGTAAGTTAGCATGTATATTATCAGGGTTACAATCCTATAAATTAATTTTAGAGTCACATGTCATTAAATACGTGTTTTGATTAGTTTAAAAAGTTGAGGTTATTTTCGTATGTACTGAATCTGAAAATAGACGTCGTTCCCAATGCGTCGCGTGCCGTTGTCATCAGGCGATTTTCTTTAAATGAGGCACCTTTGGGGTTATTTAAATTTATTTCCTATTATTTGCCAAGTATTTTGAAAAAATAAATATATTTTTCAATATCATAACAAAAAAAGTTTGAATTAATTTATAAGGATTGATCGCAATTTTTGTTCGGTTCATTCGAAACAACCTCAATCAGATTGTACACACCCTTGCTTAGTTACACGGTGTGTATAACCTGATTGAGGTTATTTCGAATGAACCGAACAAAAATTGCGATCAATCCTTAATTGGTGCCTTAAACAGAATATGAATTGCCATGGTCAAATGTGTCACATTTCATGGTCATCCCCAATCCAAGAAGGAGATTACCATGGTTACCCGTGCCACATTTCTTTGTTATCTCAAAACCAGGGTCACATTCCTTGAGTGTCTCAAACAGAATCAGGATTACCAAAGTTAACCGTGTCATAGTTCCTGGTTAAAACCATCAACCTGGCACAGACCACTGTCAAACTTCGAGTACACCTCGCCACGAGCTGTTGAACTAACTTGCAACTTAATAGTGATTTGCCTGGACTACGGGCTATGTATGTAGATGTAAATCCAATTATTCGACCGCGGTCACGAAATTGGAAGGATGATGATTGAAATGCCTTTTGTAATAGGAATAAATTGTTTCAGAAAAAAGATTTTTCAAACAATCTCATGTAAAAATATATTTACATTTCTGTTGGTAGCTAGGTTTGTTTGTTGAGTGAGTGAGTGAGTGAGTGATTGTTGTTTAACGCCAACCAAGCAATTTTTCAGCTATATCATGGCTAGAACATGTTAATTTTCAATGTGACGATGATAAAGTCCGCTTAGTACTAGAGCAACACGCCAAGTTGGATTTTTATAGTGCTAGCTCACTGAAACAACAGTCCGCGGATAGACATTTCGTCCCACTAGGACACATCCTGAATCGGAGCCAACAGTTTTTGCTCTTTCTCCTTCATGCTGCGTGCTTAGCGGAGAAGCAAAAAATACAGCAATTTTCTAGTCTTTGGTTTGACTTTTTTTTTAATTTTTTTTATTATACTCTCTGACACAATACATGTGCAACAAGAGGAGATCAGGCTCGAACCCACGAATCTACCGCACTTGATTTTTTTTTAGTTATAGCATTTCTAGAGGCTTCTCTCAAATACAAATATACATGTATGTTGATTTCGAAATTAGTTTGAATCGAAGAACTTCTTTTGTAAAGTTGTACTACAAAAGTTTGAATTGAAATACATTTGTATTTACATAAACTAAAACCATATCGGTGATTAAGGTGCTCGCCTCGATTGTGGGTTCGAGTCCCGATCGGGTCAAACCAAAGACTAAAAAATTGCCGTATTTGTTGCATCTCCGCTAAGCACACAGCATTAAGAAGTAAGAGTAAATACTGTTTGTCTCGGAATCTACCCGCGAACTGTTGTTTCAGTGAGCTAGTACTATAACAAATCAAGTAAAGTGTGTTGGTTCAGCTCGTATAAAACAGACATCATTATCATTTCATTGAATGTAATTTGTTCTCGCCACAATATAGCTGAAAATTTGCTCATTTGACGTTAAACAACAATCACTCACTAATTCATTACTTAATTGATCATTTCTTTATTTACATATTAAACCATTTTTAAAATATTATAAATAAAATATTGAAACATCATCTGTATTACAAAACGAATTTTTGAAAGATCATCTGTATTACAAAACGAATTTTCATGCAAGTACACCTTGCAAACAATTTAGTATTTCATATTTAATAACAACACCGGACAACGAAGAACACTATTCATTAAGTGGCGGGACTAAACCTGTGATACTTTACTGAACGCTTGTATAAATGATTACTGGATTATACAGGTGCGTAGGGATTGGACCGAAAAGTGGGGATACGGCAAGCTTTAGGAATGGACCGGAAAGTAAGGTACAGGCTGTTGGAGTGAACCTGAAAGTTGGGGGTGGGGGGGGGGGCAAATTTTAAGATAGTACCGGGGGTAGCTTTCAAAACAGATAAGCAAAAATAATCATTTGGCTTCAAAGCTGCTCTTAAAATACCATTTATCTCTTGATGAACTGTGCATTTTTTACTTCCATGCTAAAACATTATCATAAAGTTATGTTCTAATTATTTCCCAAAAAATGTGTGGTGGGGGTGGGGTAGACATTGTTGCCCCCTTGCTCCTACGTCACTGTATTAATAACAACCCAGTCATCAATCTGTACTGTAGTAACACAAAAGTGAGCGTGCGTACATATTCCGAGGGGATTTCCCTTGTCGATACACCGTGGGCGACACAGTACAGAATGTAATATATAATCAACTAGTTTCAACATCTGTGCAAATTTTCGAATTATAAGAACAAAAAAGGGAACGTGTTTAAATCACTCTAGGAGGATTCCATTTACACGATTTCGGGGGATCATTCTCGAATGATGGACTAAAAACTGGTAACTCGTTATAACAAATAGAAACCAGTGGTCGATAGTAAAAGGTACAAGATTCAATTTAATTTGAAGTATGCTGCATCTTTTTTGTATAAGGTATGGTAAAAATAAATAAATACAAATGTATATGAAAAAATTAAACAAATGTCCATTTTTTAATTAAATTTTAAGAAAGGTTTGAAGAGCCAATGGCGTAATCAGAAACCGCATATTAAAGAAGGACAGACAACACAATGGTCAACAGAAAAAGAACAAAAGGACAAACAACGATCTACAAAACATTACAGATAAAACTAAAAATTGGAACCACGAACAGGGGCGGATCCAGCGGGGGACGCACCCGGCGCGCCCCCCCCCCCCCTAAAATTGGAAAAAATAAGATTTTTTGGCGTAAAATCGTGATTTTTCACACGAAATACCCCAAAAAAATTCGCGCCTCCCTCCGCTCGGCGCAATTTTTTTAAGTGCGCCCCCCCCCTAACTTGAAATCCTGGATCCGCCCCTGACGAACCTCGCAAAATATTACTTTATTTTTAATTGTCGGTATTGAATATTTTTTTTCATTTGTCCCTCAATATTTGCATAATAATATTTTATTTTATTACAACTTGAATACCCAAAAAGTTAGTGGTAATTGTTACACTGATGTAAACTAACTGTAGTATACCTATTGAAAAATCAATTTAAAAAACACAAACATTGATGAAACAGGAAATCGTGAATCCCTAAATTTCGTGCTATTGTGAAAGTTTTAGGCAAAATTATTAAACATGTATGAACTAATTACCTGAAATGTTATTTCCACGGGGGACTTGAGAGATTTTTTTTTACATGTATGGTAGTTCGAAAAATAAACACAGAAAAGTCTATGGTTATTTCGAAAAATGTCAATATTAATAAACTTTATTGTCATATTATAAATTATATCAGTTTGTGCCGTACAAAAACATAAACTTGAAAACACAATACTAAGTTTAATAATAAAAATACAATGCCATGCACTTGTAATTAAAAATAATAAGACAAGAGGGTGGGTTATGATGTTTAACGCCACTTTCAACAACTGTTTAATGTTCTTTTTACTTGAAGAAAGTTTAACGTCGTTATTTAACAGTCTCACCAAGTATTATATTACATATGTAACTCTGAAATGTAATGATAATTAAGTTACGATAATTATCTTATAAAAATATGCTGTACTCACTGGCATGGTAACTATGAATCTCGGGGGGTGGCGGCAGAGTGGCGCTCATTTTCTGGCATCAAATCAGTTGTATCCTTACTCCGAAGCACCATCGAGTAGATGAGAAAGGGATGTCATCAGATGAGTAGATGTCACACTGTCATGTCATCGGGCTTGTGGTATGGAACAACTTCACCAATTGTCACGTGCTGCTTGAGCAAAAGATGACACCAAAAATGAATTCCGATTGGTTAATCTTTTGTATAACGTGTCGAGTGCGACTTGTTCATTGGATAATTTATAATCCTAGCTTTATTGACTGACAATTAGCGTTTATTCATTTTTTTAAATATTTTTATGCAACCGTTTATGATATTACGTTATAATTATTGAAAAAATAAACCACTTTAATGTTTTTAGTATTTGAGAGAATAAAAGATGGCGTTCTAATCCTTCGACTCTGAATTGTGTTCTATTGTAAAAGGATTATCCCTCCCCTTTAAGATCACTGTAATTAGACAAATATTTAGAAGGTGCATGACAATCATACGGAGTACTTGTTGCCATGTTCTCGTCTTTACATAAAAGATACCGCGTGTCCATTGTATATTTCAAGTATCTTTAATGGTTACTATAAGCTTAATGCTACTCCAGATGGATAAATACATCGGTGTCCTCTGGTCGCGTGCTACGCTGAGAAATGAAAACAAAATTAGGAATTCTAAAAGTCCCACTTTATTGAATTTTTTTTTTAGTATTTAAAAAAACCCAAAATGTATGAACTTTATAGGCACTAAAAACAATATAACTTTAGCCCAATTAACGCATTTTCTTAATTTTATATTTTATACCCGGGATTCAGGGAGAATTTCTTTTATATTACATATATCCTTTTTTTTGTCATGATACGAAGAGGTGTATTTACGCATTTGTTAATGTAGCTATTTAATAACATTTAAATCAAATAAAAGTCGTCGTTTCTAAAAAAAAAAAAAAAAAAAAAAAAATTATAGAAAGACAATTATCTAACATGCATGTGGTTTTGAAATATATGTTCTATCATAAATGTTTTTATCCATCACCTTTTACAATAAAAATAACACGGGGGAAAATGGGGGGGGGGGGGGGGGGGGGGGGGAATTGGGAAATGAAAGTACTCTTTTAAATAAAAAGCTTATGTTAAAGAAAATGTCGAAATATCAGATTGATCCACGAAAGTTAAATTTGTATTTGACTACGCAAAACTATTATCTTAATTTGTTTGTTTTAAATTGTATATTCCATGTCACTTAAAATCTGCTTATTCTGTTAAATTTTAAAAATATGATACATGTGATGCTGAAATTAAAAAAATAAACAGACAGCGATTATAAATAATGTTATTATAAAAATATTTTTTAATTGTCCTTTCAATAATTTGTTTCCTATAATTGATAGATTGATTGATTATTACTTACAGAGGCATTAGCTACGATTTTGACCAACACAAATATATGTATTGGAAATTGGTAAATAGCTATAAAATGATGAAATAAAGGTAAATATTTCACATTAAACAGCTTATCGTACCACTTTTCGCCTTTCGAGTATGAAAATAACCATCGATTTATTATTTCCTTGCAAGTTTTCATGGGTAACAAAAATTTACGATTTTAACGTTCAGCTAGCAGTATATCAGCTATATTCAGGACGAGAACGAGTTCAAAATTATATTAAATGAAAACTATACAGAAATGAAGGAAGGGTTGGATCAACCGGGATAACTACTTTTGACTACTGCTGAAAAAAATATGGAGAGTTGGGTAGGGACGAAAAATGTCGTCTTTTGCAGCAGCTACAACACGCCTACACTTTACGAAATCTGCAAAAGAGGTCTTTAGTGTGCAGGGAGCATGGCACTCTCCAAAGACGTTACCATTATGGTCCACGGTCAGGCTTTCCGTATTACAACTTGACAACCTCTCAAGAGGTATTCCGTTATCCACCATCCGGGGACGCACTGGGAAGTTCTGTGGGTTTGAGCCCTGAAAACATTAGCAATACTCAGTCATTTCATATTCATTGAGTTAAGGTTATGGTGTTTAACGACATTTCATATGAGAATTATATTTACAGCTGTGAAGGAAACAGTAACGAATACATTGAAGGATTGAATGTATGCACTCATCATAGATGAAAAACTTAGTAATGTTTTGTTTCGCAAAAAAAATATATATATATATATATATATATATATATATACGTCTGAAAATTAAACCAAACAGTGTTTAAATGAGATTTTAGAGCTGTCAAATTTTTGTTCTTCCCTCGACGGGATTTGAACCCACACCATTGATACACTGCAGAACCATTCGCTTAGCCTTACGTCCAGCGCCCTAGACCACTCGACCACATCCAGCGAATGGTGCTGCAGTGTATCAATGGTGTGGGTTCAAATCCCGTCGACGGAAGAACAAAAATTTGACAGCTCTAAAATCTAATTCTAACACTGTTTGGTTTAATTTTCAGACGTATATAATATTTAGTATTAACCTAGTATCCTTTAAAGTAACTTTGAGATCCAGTGGGACAGATATATTGTATGGTTGTCACTTGCTTCTAGACGTTTGTGTAATATACTTTATTTCCTGTGACTGTATAATGAATTCTTCATTATCCTATACAATATATTAAAAATTGCTGGGTTAGATTGCTGTCAAATTATAATATTAAGTATATATGTACCATCTACACACTCTTATACACATGTCTTACGTCTATCCCTAGATTTGCCTTACGAGAAAAGGTAACACTACGATTATTGAAGCTCCTTTTTTAAGGGAGTGGATGTGGTCGAGTGGTCTAGGGCGCTGGACGTAAGGCTAAGCAAATGGTGCTGCAGTGTATCAATGGTGTGGGTTCAAATCCCGTCGACGGAAGAACAAAAATGTGACAGCTCTAAAATCTAATTCTAACACTGTTTGGTTTAATTTTCAGACGTATATAATATTTAGTATTAACCTAGCATCCTTAGTAACTTTGAGATCCAGTGGGACAGATATATTGTATGGTTGTCACTTGCTTCTAGACGTTTGTATAATATACTTTGTTTCCTGTGACTGTATAATGAATTCTTCATTATCCTATACAATATATTAAAAATTGCTGAGTTAGATTGCTGTCAAATTATAATATTAAGTATATATGTACCATCCACACTCTTATACACATGTCTTACGTCTATCCCTAGATTTGCCTTACGAGAAAAGGTAACACTACGATTATTGAAGCTCCTTTTAAAAGGGAGTGGATGTAGTCGAGTGGTCTAGGGCGCTGGACGTAAGGCTAAGCGAATGGTGCTGCAGTGTATCAATGGTGTGGGTTCAAATCCCGTCGAGGGAAGAACAAAAATTTGACAGCTCTAAAATCTAATTCTAGCACTGTTTGGTTTAATATTCAGACGTATATATATATTGTGGGGACCAATTGTGCTTTGATCGCTAACAACCCTCTTCATTTCCATATAATTGATGTGTGCAGACTAGCGATGGCCAAATCGATATATTCATTAAAGTGGCTCCTCCCGTTTACATTTTTGTATCTCAAAAGTGAAGATCAGACACCTTTATCTTGATTGTAACGTGACAAGTCCCACTCGAATGGTTAAAAATGTTTCCCCATCATCGTGTGGTCGTCATAATTAGGTTCGTTAATATAAGTTGTGTAGAATCCAATACTTTAAAGCTACTGTATATAGAGATCATATTGATGGCGGCTTGTGCTGAAAGATTTTCATTGTTTAGAAACCAGACAAATAAAATAGGTTAAACTACGACGAAATATTATATTACGCCTTATGAGGGAAACATTCGATTTTATTATTATAAAGGGGGAAAAAAGGGGGGTCTTGAATAAATTTTTAAACAATTATCCAGAACCAAGAATCCTAAAGTTAATTATTATGAGTGATATTATGTTGATTATAATATTTACGTTATAAAAAAATATGCTGAATTGCTTCTTTATTTTAATTTTTTTTTAAATCATGAAATCGAGAACTAAAAAAATACATAATTTATGAAGAAAACAAACGGACCCGATTCTAAAGAATTGTTTTTGCTTGTACAAATGTTGTAATTAATATAAAAATAAAGAAAATTTATGAAAAAGAAATATCAGGGCTGACACATATTGCCTCACTCCCTCCCCCGTCGGAAGAAATATCAGGAATAACACATTTTTACCTCACCCCTCCACCTCCAGAAGAAATAATAGGACTAACCCATTTTAACCTAACCCTCCACCCCCCCCGCTACCTGAAGAAATATCAGGACTAAAGCATGTCCCCCCCCCCCCACATTTTACGCTGTAAAGACTAAAAAACATAAAGAAACGGTTGTTTTCTTTTATATTACCAATAGTAATTTCCGACTAGCTGAAGCAATACACATGGGTCAATCATCTAAAATGCTATAAGAATTGACACTCTACATCGATAAATTGTGCATTTCCCCCTTCTTCAAATATAACTTTAAAAAAACTGCATGTGTCTGTGATTTGATTGGCTTTAAAACAGTTCTTGGTGCAAATCAAATGTTCTAAAATGACTAATGATAATTCATAACTACAAGGATTTCTATGTCAGTTTTCCCATGGATGATGAGTGGAGAGAAATCGGGTCGTGGTCAACTGTGAGTTAGGGAACGACCATTTAACTTGAAGGGGGGGTTATGTTTTTTTTCTAAAAGAATATTCTGATTCCCAATGTTGCTGAAAAAAATATTCTGATTTTGGTGGAGGAAAAATTAATAATCTGATTCAGAGTTTTTGTCATATAACCTAATGTTAAATTCTGGAAAAAAAATTCGCGCTTCATGCGACAAAAAAAATAAATATTCTAACTCTTGTGTTGTCCGAAAACAAATTTCTGAACGAAACAAAAAACCATAACCCCCCCCCCCCCCTCCCTTCAAGTTAAATGGTCGGTCCCTTACCAACGATGAGGAAAAAAAATGATAAAGATAATATAAATAAAGGTCAGAAGAAGTGGACCGGAAAGTGGGGGCAAGGTCATTTGGCTTGTTAGCATACATTTGTTAATTGGATCTTTTAGTAATTTTTTAGCGGTGTGTTAGACAATCAACTAATTTTAATTAAATTGACTTCATGTACTTTGGAACTGACTGAATGAAAAACTACGTTTCACCGTCATATTTTGGAGTAGTTCTAATCATAGAACAGAAGACGCCACAAGTTAAAACCATTATTTATGGACGTACTTGGAATTATTTCTTCAAGATATTTTCATCAATTATAACATTTTTATCTTCGTTGTACATATAGCTGTTTTGTCATGTTTCTTTCTACAACCCGAGAGGAGTTCCGCAGGGTAAATGAGCGATGTGAAAAGATTTCCCGCCAAAAACGTGACTAAGGAGGTTTTTATCCCTGATTGTTGACTGTCCTACATACATCTTCTAGAGATAAGAGAACATGTTCACTGGAAAACGTCGGGGTGAATTTCATAGAAACAAAAACGGCTAAAATAGAGTTAAGACGTGATATATCGCTGTATAGTTTTCCCTCCGAATATACGTTAGATCTAATTAGTTCAGAAACATATTCGGTCTCCGCTGATTCCAAGATCATGGGGATTCATTTATATTTGAGACTATTTAGACAGCGCTTGTGAAAGCGACAATTTTCTCCTAGTAAAATAAGTCCGCATGGACTAATAATTCTAGTAAAATAAAGCCAAGATTACAAATTTTGATAGTAGGGCCCTTAGAATAATTCTCATCTGAAAAGCAAATGATCTATTGGAATTTTTTTCCTAGTAAATATGGTCCATGAACTTATTGTACTAGTAACTTTATTACGTCCGGACAAATTTCACACCGGAACTTATTTGGCTAAGACACGTTTGTAACTCAATACACAGATTAATTTTCTTGTAAAGAAAGACAATCTTTTGCAATGTTTATCTTATTGTATAGAGAAAAAAAATTACCTGAAAAATGCAAAAATGAATAATCTGAACCTGCAGTTTACAGCGAATTTCATTTGAAAAAATTATGAAAAATTACCGTTTTTTCATTTGTTTAAAATCTGATTTTTGTTTCATATGAAAAAAATCTGACTCAAGGGAAAAACATACCCCACCCCGCACACACGATTTAAATGGTTGACCCCTAATCCTATCATCGCTCGCTTTATTCTCAACTTTGACAAAACAAACCTAACAACAAACATAAAAATAGAAGAATTAGTGGGGGTGTGACAGTTGATATCTTCTTACTTATACAGCCGCATCTGTGATGTAATGGTTAACGTGCTCGCCTCGAGTGTGGTAGATCGTGGGTTCGAGCCCCGATTTGAGTAAACCAAAGACTGTAAAATTGTTTTTTGTTGTTTCTTCGTTAAGCACGCAGCATTAAGGAGAAAGAGCACATACTGGTTGGCTCGGAATCAGGATAATGTGTCAGAGTGGGGAGACATGTCTTTCCGCGGACTGTTGTTCCAGTGAGCTAGCACTATAAAAAGCCAACTAAGCGTGTTGGTCTAGTATACAAAGCGGACCTTACCATCATTTCATTGAAAATTAACTAGTTCTCGCCCTGATATAGCTGAAAAAGTGCTGAGTTGGCATTAAACAACAATCAATCACTTACTCTTACTTATGCTTGTACACAAAATATGTAAATCAGGTAAAACTTGAAATTAAATTTACCAGTCTTATAGAATTAAATATTCATAGCAGTCACAAGAACCTCAAAAGGAGGGGAGGCGGATCGAAACCACTGGCTAGTGAAGATGCAAGATTCTTTGAAAAACTGTTATAAAAGTAAATTCGAACAAAGCTATAAAGACATATGATGATATATTACTTGATCAAAACAGCAAACTCCAGCTATTTAAAGCTTTGAAAGCCATATATAAGCACACAATATTATTTGACATATCCTGTTTTAGTAAACTTGTAATTAGTGATCATCTTCAAGCTATGAAAACAGGAAGATATAAAATAAAATAGCTCACGAAACTTAGATTAATGCATGTAACGTTCTAGATGGTGAATATCATTTCTTACTTACATTCCCAGTATATGATTTTGCAGCAAATGAAGAACTAGTCTTTAGAATTGAGGACGTGAGGCACATGACACCACTTTGGGTTCCCGATCGTGTCAAACCAAAGACTATAAAATTGGTATTTGATGCTTCTCCACTAAGCAAACAGCATTAAGGAGAAAGAGCAAAGACTGGTTGGGTCGGTATAGGGTGACATGTCTATCTGCGGACTGTTGTTTCAGTGAGCAGCACTATAAAATCAAACTAAGCGTGTTGGTCTAGTACAAAGTGGACCTCATCATCATCTCATTGAAACTTAACTTGTTCTCTCCATTACATAGCTGAAAATTGCTGAGTTGGCATTAAACAACAATCAATCACTCACTATCTCACATGACACCACTTGTTTACATGTATATGTTGTGTTATTCAAGGATTATGTTTAAGATTATTTTCTAGGCTGATTTCTGCAATTTAAGAAAACTGTTAAATTTTATCTTTTTAAACTTACTCATTCTGATTTTATTTAAAATTCTTACACTAACAGTTTTACGTGTTTTTTGATAACTTTTATATTTATATCTATCATTTCCCACCTTTTTTATTGTGTGTCAAATTTTTATTATTCTATGTTCAGTTTTATTGTACACCGGCGATTTTTTTTTTTTTTTTTTTTTTATCGTGCTAAGCTCTTAGGATTTAGAGTAATTTTAATTAGATAATGCACTATATAAATATTGTAAATAATAATAATAATAATGATGATGCTTTGTAGCCATTCACCCCTTATATATCTAACAACTTGAAGCGAATTATGATTTTTGTTCATACAGTCATTTTTTTTGGCATATCGAACGTTGTCAGAGAAATGCGTTATATAAATATGATATTCCAAAAATTAAGACAATAAATTAATTACAAAGAAAGGCGTGTAAGTAGATTTTAGGTAAGTGACAAATTTCAACAAAAATAACAGGTTCTCATTTTTCAAAAACTTTGAAACAGCAGGTTATTTTATTTCGTACAAATATTCACAGATTAATACACCTGTCTTTTCAAGATTTTAATCTGTAATCAATATTATTATTGATCTTATGGGTGTAATTTCTTATGCTTAATTTGAGGGAGTACGCCTTTTTATATTAATAACCACATTGGTTACGTAATTGTTGGTGTTTTCGCCTCGAACAAACACAGTCAGCTGAATCTGGAATCGGGTCAAAACAAAGACAAATTCATCGGTGGTGTAATGTTTAGGTGTCCACCTTGGTAGATCGTTGCCGGGCGTGTTCAGGGGCGGATCCAGGGGGGGGGGGGGGGGGGGGGCGCCCCCTAAAATTGGAAAAAATATGATTTTGTTGGCGTGAAATCGTGATTTTTCACACGAAATACCCCAAAAATTTTCGCGCCTCCCTCCGCAGTTGGAAAAAATATGATTTTTTGGCGTAAAATCGTGATTTTTCACACGAATTACCCCAACAATTTTCGCGCCTCCCTCCGCTCGGTGCAATTTTTTTAAGTGCGCCCCCTCTAACTTGAAATCCTGGATCCGCCCCTCGTGTCCAACTAAGACTATAAAATCGGTATTTGCTGGACACTGCATCAAGAAATTAGAGCAAAGGCTGGTTGGCTGGGAATCAGGATTTGTATTCGAGTGGACCGACATTTCTACGCGGGTTCTGTTGTTTCAGCGAGGTAGAACTTTAAAACTCCAACAAAGCGTACATCATCATTATCTCATCGAAAATGTAACTTGTTCTCGCTATGATATAGCTGAAAAATTGCTTACACGGTGCTACCAATAATCACTGGTTGAGCCGAACTTCGATTGTTGGTGAGGCTGTATACCTATGCATAGCTTCGTGACACATTGTAGTCCATTTGAAAATTATATATTGTAAGATGGTATTTACAAATTTCCGATTTAGATAATTTTTTTCTTCTGAAACTTAATTTTGTTCATTGAATGATATAATTTTGTGATACTATAGGTCTTAATTCACCCCAGCCCCCAAATAAAAAGAAAGAAATAAAAAGACAATAAATATCACTTTGCACAACGTCTGTAAACTTCATAAAGAATGATATTTTGGCTGAGTACCATATCTTATACAAAGGTATACTGGGTGGGTTATATCATAGGTCCCTTGGAAAAGGTTTATGCATGTATGGTAGTTTTTTCCTTCTGGACTACGTAAATAAAGACAATCTTTCAAGCCCCTTGTGGCTTGTTAGATATATTTAATTATATTTTTAAACAGAATAAGCTCACAGGTCACTGCACGGACGTAGGCCGGGTCTGAATAAAGTGAGGCAAAGGGGGTGAATTTAGACAAATTTTGGAAAAAAAAAAGATTTTATTTGCTTTCAAAAGGTTACACTTGCCGTTTCAAAAGTGAGGCATCTGCCTCATTTGCCTCCATTGCGCTACGCGGCCATGTGACACTTATTTTGCAGTTAAGGTAATTTAATATTATATTTGCATAGATTGTAGGCCATTTTTTGTGTGTTAGAAATAGGTTTTAAATTATTCGCTATCGTTCAATCAAGGACGTATATATACGTCCTTGGTTCAATGCGCCTAGGGTCAAGTCGTATCATTTTGCTATCAGGAACAAATTAGAGTTATTTCCCTTTAGTTGTAAGAGGTGATTAATATCTTACTTCCTGATACACACAAGCCAAGGAAGGCGATGTGAAATAAGGGTAAATATATTACATTTTTCTCTTCAATGTGAAATTAAAATAGATGTGTAGTAATTTTTTCCTATGAACATTTCTTTTCTGCATCTGTATACACGTGTACAACTCGTTGTGCCTAGGATTCGTAATCTGTTACTATTTATGTACGAACGTATGTACATTTCAAGTACATGCACAGGTAGGTTATTTAATTGTTTTGTTGAACCTGAATAGATCAAAGGTATGGCAAAGAAGTTATGGGGGGGGGGGGGGGGTGTTGGCATTGTCATTCTATAAATAGTGTGTACAGTGTTAATATCTTGTGTGGTACGTTTAGTTTCATTATTAATAAACATATTGATTAAAGGGGAGATAAATCATACCATCACTTCCAAGAATCATTTTTTGTTGCATGTGACATGTCTACACTCGCTAACATAGAGAAGGACGGAAAACACAGATTGTTTTATTAATGATTTTAATGATTAAAAAAAAATAGTTTCCTTGTACCCTACTCATGAAAATGTTTGGACTTTAATATTATATCTTTGCTTGAACCGGCATCCCACGTTTGTGCTAATTTAGAGTTTTTAAAAATTCAAATTCAAATTATTTTATTTGAAATAGCACATGACACGTGACATATGTATAGGCATGTTCAAAGTCCATACTATTAAATGACAACAATTATATGTAATATGACTACATACATGTACCATAAACAACAATAGAAGACTTTAAAAAATTCAGTCAATGTTCTCAAATGCGCAAAATTTTTAAAATAATGTTCCAAAGAAAAGCAATATAAAGACTATGAAATATTAAGAGATTATCACATATTTTGTTGCAATATGTTCGTTTTTACATGTCCAATAATAGCTAAAAGTCAGTGTTGGTTATTTGCCCTATACGGGACAAAGATGCGTATTTGCCCTCAAATATCCGTATTTGCCCTCATATATCCGTATTTGCCCCCGAATTCAACTTCCGGTATCTGCGCAGTTGTCTGAAAGTACAAGGAAAGATGATGCATAAAGATATGCATAAAATCGTATTTCAATAAAATTAACACATTTCAACATATTGGAATAAAGTTTAATTAACTTGAAACGGAATAATTAGCTCAAATGTATACGTCGTGTTAAATAGGAATTTCCATTCAAATGTCAACGTCTTGGGTAGATTTTACAAACAGTTTCTATTAACGTCATTGTACAGATCGACATTGTTTGGAATATTTTTGAAGCCAGACTCGAAACAAAAATATTTGCAAGTTGAACAAAGGCAACTCTCTTAAGAATTGATTTATTTTCGCAATTTGTCAGTTCAAAATAAAGGCCAAATCTCTGTGATCTGTTACTATCACCACTAAATATTATGAGTTTGATATACGATCATGACGAGGTCTTGTGTATATGTGATACAAAAAAGTTTTATACTGTCCCTACTCGTGGCAGGTTTCCCAGAGGACCGATACCATTCCAGTTGATCGAGTACACCCTACCGCGGGCTTGAATCGAATTCACCATTTTAGTGGCGATACGATCAGAGTTATTGATGTTGAACCGGTCAGATCAATAATATTCCAGTTATAATAAATCACAGACAGGTTGTAAGTAGTTAACAAACTTTATCACATTAAGTTGAATCGAGTACACCCCATCACGGACTTTAATCGAATTCACCATTTAGTGATGATACGATCAAAGTTATTGTTATACGTGTGTCATATCAATAATATTACAGTTATAATAATAAACAACGTTGTCAGTCAGTTACATCCCACCACGGGCGATAGTCGAACGTAAATAGTGCTAATAGCACGGTCAGGGACTAAGTGTGTCGTCTGTAGATGTAAATACAACTACCATACGATCGCGATATCGACGATCCGTACACGACTGACGAGATAACATATTATGATTCATTTACATTGCTATTTTTTTTTTATTTGACAGGAGTGTTTTTAAAACTGGTTTGACTAAACAAAGAACAACAAAGGATTTATTTCACAAAATGGCGGAAAAAAAGAAAAACAACTTCTCGTCGACGATACAAAACCTCGCCGAGATGGGTTTGAGTGGCGAAATGGCAGATCTTGATGTTATTGTCCAAGGCAGAGTTTTTCCATGCCATCGATTACTTCTTTCCGCTGCGTCGCCCTACTTTAGAGCCATGTTTAATTCCGGAATGATGGAGTCTCAAAAAGGGCAAGTAAAACTACCGGAAGTTACCAAGGAAATATTTGAAATCATACGTACGTTTATTTATACCGGAAATATTGAAACAGAAAAGATAAATGGGGACAATGTTGTAGAAATTCTGCATGCAACTGCACTTTATGAATTACTGCCTATGCAGGAAGAATGCGAAAAAGTACTTGGACAAGAAATAAATAATGAAAATTGCCTAATGTTATTTAAAACGTCTAGAATGTACAATTGCAAACATTTGTTTGACAAATGTCGTCCCTTCGTTATGGAAGGTTTCAATGGGATATGGAAATGCGATGAATTTAACACCCTTCACATCGAAGATTTAGATAGCATCGTCCGCGATGATGAATTAGTCCCGGTCGACGAAGAACAAATTTGCGAAGCCATTTTGATGTGGATAAAAAGCGACAAAGAAGGAAGAAAACAACACGCAGGACGATTGTTTAAAAATGTCCGCTTTATAAACATAAGTCCGGAATATTTAATAGCAGAGTTATACAGTCAGAAAGTGTTACTGCAGGATAGTGACTGTAGACGATACTTAGATGAAGCCCGAGACTTCCACATACTACAGGCCAGGCAACATGAATTTTCTTCTCCACGATTCCACCTGCGGGACAGTGATGATTATGAGGAAGTCATTTTAGTTTTAACAGAATTTGACATGCAACGGTCTGGCTCATTTTACCAGGATGGGAAATGTCTGTGGGCCTTTAGTTTACAACAGAGTCGATGGTTCACTTTGACCCCGCTCCCTCACCAACAAAATCCAGGAACTGACGTTGCCATGGTTTCGTACCGAACTGATGTGTTTTTAACTGGTGGCAATGATCCGAAAACTTCGAAAAATGTTCTGAAGTACGACTCTGAAAAGAACGAATTTTCACACATTGTCGATGCTGTATTGAAAAAGGGCAGATTCAATCACATGATGGTGGCGGTTAGAGAATCCTTGTATGCTATGGGTGGTATTGCTAGTACTGAGAAAACGAAAAAAGACGGACGCATTCAAATTGTCGCAACAATCGAAGAACTACCAGTTAATGGGAAAAGATGGCGGACAATAGGCGAATTGAAAACGCCAGTGCATTCAGCATGCACTACTGTTATCGGAGAAAATGTGTTTATATTCGGTGGTATTCTTGAAGACGGAAAGTTCAATAATTGGTTGCAAGTCTTTAATGTTCGGAATAGAGAAACGGAAAATGTATGTCGTTTTGATCAACCAATGTGTCAGCCATTTAATGTTCTTAATTTTGCCGAGAAAACATTGTTGTTTACAATTAAAGGAGAATTGTTCGATTTCGACGCGGATAACATGAAATTTACACTGATGAAGAAGCTACCACCGGCATATCTCCCAGTAATAGCAAGTTCACATTATAAAGGATGCATCATTCTATTATGTGGAACACCGGAATTCCCGAAAATGTTCAGCAAGATGTATAAAATGAACGTTAGCGTAAACCCATTCAGAATTGAACTTATTACTCCAAAATCGACCATCAAACCCAAACCGATTCATGCGTGTCAACGCGGTAGAGTGAACAAGCAATTCATGTACCATACCTACTTTCAGTGAATGTCTATTTTAGGACTGATGTGTGACCGTTTCCTGGTAAGGCGTATCTAAATATATTTATATGTACACTGGTGTAAATATTTCTTTTTTAAGTGTGGTTTTAAAAACAAGAAATACATATATATATATAGCACTTCCTTATAAATATAGTGCAGTGTGCGACAGTAGTGGTAGACCTATAGACAATGTCTATTTAAAATCAAGCTGGTCCAAGGAAAATAATATGGGGCCATACAATGAGCAACATAAATAACGAAGTTTATCAGATTATATCTTTATTAAAACACTGGAAAAAAAATGAGAAATGAAATAGTTTAATGTATTGGTTTATGGTGTTTAACGCCACTTTCAACAATATTTCAGTTATATCATTCGTGGTAGTCAGTTTTATTGGCGGAGGAAACCAGATCACCTGGAGAGTTTAATGTATTTGTATTAAATTACTTACTATATATACGTATGCATACAGATCCCTCCAAGTGTATCAACGATCAAACCGACTTCACACCGACAAATGTCCGACCAAATTGTCCGACAAATGTCCGACCATATTGTCCGACAAATGTCCGACAAAATTGTCCGACAAATGTCCGACCAAATCCTCCCAGGTCGGAGTGAGAGTCTCCACTCTCAGATAGTTAAAATGTAAACAGGAAACGTCCCCAAATTCTGCTAACCAATAAATTTGTGCATAAAGAAACATGCGTATCATAGTAAAGCTGAAGTAAATGAGTGATATACAATGGTACGGAAAGTATAGATATGTTAACGGCTGTCACGGGCGATATATACAATAATATCCATGAATAAAATGTATTAACATGCAGTACCCATGTTTTAAGTGCACTAGAAGTGAATATTAATATGTCCCTATGTACTCGCGACAATCGATGCCAAGGCCCTTTCACTTGCTGCAGACAGTTGCCGGTTTACGATATCGGGTGCGTTTGCTCTTTTACGTGTTTGCCAAATGTAGGGCGAACGAACCCGGGTAAATAATTCTAATTTATACATTTATTTCTTTAAAGTTTTATTTTGTTCATGGCGAATGGGTCATAAATCCGTAAATCCCGTTTTTTTTCTTCTTGAAAATTGGCAGTCTGCGGAGTCCTGATATAGGTGAAATAATATTTTATTAGTGTATTCTACGTTGTTGTTTTTTTTTTACAGTTTACCTGTCAAAACATCACCCATCTCAGCATGTTGTCGCATCGTGCATTCATGATATACAAATACACCTATCACAGGTGTGAAAAAAAACGTTGCTCAAGACTCTTTTTACTAAGACTTATAAACATAGTCAGATAACTATTCTACGTTTTCGATTTTCAAGCCGTCTTCCAATTTATTTGTACTTAAAAAATAAATTTATATCTTTTTTCTTATATATGTGTATAAATATCTTAATAAAATAAATACCTTTACGGTGAGAAATTATTATACGTCATGATATCGTTATTTAGGTAAATACTTATTAGACAGATTTTTTTTAAAACCATTTTTGTCTTTTTAATTGATAACTGACCCAAGCTAAATAAATGAAATGTGACTTAATGTGTTAATTATATAAATCCTTGCCTTCTATAAATTTTAATTTCTTATCTAATTCTTATTCTTATTTAACAATATGGTCAGGTTGTTATTTTCATTGAATGGCTTCACAGTAGGGGCTCTTCCTGTATATTGGTTACATCCTGTATATTACAACTGACTGCTAATGCATGACAAACAATTTTAATCAGCCATCATTATCATGAAATACATTTTTTAATCTTTATTTTGATGATGGCACCTAATTCCAATCACCTAATCCAAATTAGTATAGTAGAGGAGTACCGTATTTTTCGGACGATAAATCTAGATAAAAATGACGATTTTGTTCACAGTACAAAAAATGTATACCTTTATTTTGCTGTAGGTTTATTTCTGAATAAGAAGACTCGTATCATCGATGTTCTTGGTGTTATTTTTTTTTTAAAAAAGCAATAAAAGTATACTAACAGGGGGGTGCAATTCTGGGGATAAAATATTCAACATTCGAAAAAAATCAATATTCAATGATTGAAGTGTTATCGAAAATCAGTTCAATATTGTATTTTATAATAAAATATATACTATAAAAAATGTATCTTGTTAAATCACAGGGTGGATCGATTTACAATATAAAATTATTATCACAAAATATCTAAATATAGCTATAGCTTTCCATCAAACACGAGCATGCGCACGTGATTGTAGTTAAAAATGGCGGTTGCAATACATCTCACACAGTATAACAAGCTTTTTATACTAAATATACTGGAAAATAATTTATATCAATTTCGTTACTTAATCGATATTTTATTGCAATAATTTATATGAGGCTATGGGTGTTTAAACGTCACTTTTCAACAATATTTCAGTTATATATTGACCTTTGAGCTACCTTTCCTGGCGCGAATATGGTGCAAGGTAGAAATACACTAGGGTATTTACGTAACCGGACATTCTACATACCGGAAAGAAAGTACGCTTACAAATATGCATCGATCACAAAATGTTTGACATGTTCACCTCGAGAAATGTAAAAAAAATCTTTAAATATCCACTCTCACGTCGGACTTAGAGAGTGTTGACCCTCAAATTAAATTTACTTCAATGATTGCAAATGTACCTACAAACAAATAGTAATAAAAAACAACAACATTAAATAGAATTAATTATAATTGTTCTCCCACTGGCACCTGGAAATTTGTGTCGACAAGATGTTCCTTCCATTATTGACACCTGTAACCTGAGCTAATTAATTCATATCAAGTCCCTATACAACTTGTTCATCTGTGACGGCAATATGTGTATTGGACCACAGTCACTTGAAGTTTCAAAAATAAAAAAAAAATAAGAAAACTTCGAAAAATTTTGGTCATCTATAATAAATAAGGGAAGTTATGAAATGCGTTTTTTGCGCCAACATGTAAACAATTATTAACTGACGATTGCCGGTGTCAAGGGGTGTGCTTTAACTGCCTTTGTCGACTCATGGCATATTTATTTACTCATCGGTAATGTTTTAACCTACAAGCATCCCCTATCTGCGACGATTCGACAACTTTTTCATCAATTTCGTGCCTATTTTCTATGAAACGGACTCCATGGCGGTAGTGTCCCGCAGTGAATCAGATAATAATTTCAATAAATATCAAACTACATCTTTCTATATTGAACTTTAGTAAATACGCATAAATAAAAATAATAAAATTATTGAAACAATATAAAGATTTTAACTGTTATCGTTTACATGTGTGAAATCATTGAAAAACTTCTAATAACAAGGGAGATAATTTCAAAGTTGAGAATGGCGGGATATACAAAATATTTGAAGATGACCATTTACAACTAGCATTATATACTATATATAGTCATTAGAATGGCGGGACATACAAAATGTGAAGATGACCAGTTACAACTAGCATCTTGGTAAAGAATATACAATATATAGTCATTATAATGCCTTTTTGCAGTCAAGTTGCAGCAAACACACAAATAACTGGGATTTTCATTGTACTTGTAACTTTTTTTTTCTGAACCTTCCTCAGTCAAAATATTTTTTTCTCTTGAAGACAGAAATTAATTGTTTTCTTTCCATGTGGAACAAAAATACATTTTTCCGTAAAAACAATACATTGACTACTCAAATTCAGCTGTGCAATATTTTTTTTTCTAACTGGTAACAGCATAATTTTTTTTCAGCTACAATGAAAAATCTACATTTCTTTTCGGTCAGCTAGGGCATTAAAATATTTTTTTCAAAAAAATCCGTCCCCGGTTGTTGCCTTAAAAGATACTGAAAAATGGGGGTGGGGGGGGGGGTGGGGGTGGGGACAATTTCTTAGTGAACAAAGTCCTGGACTAGCTCTCCACAACACCTAGTCCTACCATTTTATATTACTGGAGGGGCAGGGGGCTGAAATTTTTGAAAAAAATTAATGTCCAAGCAGAGGCATTTAATACAATATTTTATATATATTTCACATCGGTGGTGTAATGGTTCGCATGCTAGCCTCGATTGCAGTAGATCGTGGGTTCGAGCCCCCATCAGGTCAAACCAATGACTATAAAATTGGTGTTTGTTGCTTCTCTGCTAAGCACACAGCAAGCAAAGACTGGTTGGCTTGGAATCACAATAATGTGTCCGAGTAGGGCGAAATGTCTAAACGCAGACTGTTGTTTCAGTGAGCTGGCATTATAAAAATTCAACTAGGCATATTGGTCTAGTACAAAGCAGACATCAGCATCATCTCATTGAAATTTAACTTGTTCTTGCCATGATAGAGCTGAAAAATTGCTGAGCTGATGTTAAACAACAATCACTCACTCCTAAATTTCAAACTATTTGTTTCTATTTACCAAAAAGATATCATATGTTAAGTCTTAATACGAATTGATAGGGTTATTTCAGTTATATCGAGGCCGTCAGTTTTATTGATGTAGAAAATCATGGACTTGTTGCAAATCACTGACAAATTTGATTGCAAAAATTTGTACCGAGTACATCTCACTATGTATGTGAATCATGTTACGTAGTGATTTGCACTGTTTGGATATGTAGATATAAATCCAAGTACTGTTTATAAAATATGATTGATAGTATTTGTATCATGCAACTTGTTTCACCGTGTGAATGGTCAAGTTTAGACCTTTGCCCTTGAAAATCAAAAGGGGTATTACTTTCTTCAAAATGATTATGCATGCAAAGTTTGGTTGAGTCCAGACAAGTCATTTAGTCTACACTGCACTGATAAGATTAAGATAAGACTTTGAAAAGGGGTCATCCATCCTATATTTCATTTGAAAATGTTTGTACATGTCAGGAACATGACTGCCAATTGTGCTTATATGTACCGTGTTAGGCGAGGTTTAGCAATTCTGCATATATATATATATATATATTTGTTTCATCTGCACCATTTTCATACTGAAAAGATTTTCACACTAATTTTGACCTCAGTTTGACCTATGACCTTGAAAATCAACAGAAGGCAACCTTTCATCATGATGATTAATTTATATCAAGTTTCAATGGTGCGATATGGCATTTTTATTTAGTTTGTAACATGTCTAGAAAATGTTCACACTTACCCTCGACCTCAGCTTGACCTGACTGAAAATTTCACTTACAATTCCTTAATGATTAATTCAATTTGTTTACATGCTTTGTAAAGTTTGTTCAAAACAGCTACTATAATATTCCTCAGTTTAGTGAAGAATAAACCAAGGGGGGGTTGGGGTTCATTAGCTGTATAATTTGGTCAATTGATAAAACAACAATTTAGACTCTTTTTGAAAAAGGGCCGTTGTTTGTGTAGACACTACAATACACTTGTTTATTGCTTGGCTTTCTGTGTCTTTTTTGGCAGAACGGCCTGGATGTTTGAGAAAACACTGTGACCACCCTGGGCAATGGTGACACCAGACAGGAGTTTGTTCAATTCCTCGTTGTTTCTGATGGCCAACTGTAGATGACGGGGGATGATTCTGCCAATGTTGGAGATCGTCATTGTCAGCTGATGATCAGTTGTCGTTCTTGAATAATCCGGAAATTTTTCGACTTTGACTCCTCGTTTAGTCTAAGTTTTCATTCACTGCGGGACACTACCGCCATGGAGTCCGTTTCATAGAAAATAGGCACGAAATTGATGAAAAAGTTGTCGAATCGTCGCAGATAGGGGATGCTTGTAGGTTAAAACATTACCGATGAGTAAATAAATATGCCATGAGTCGACAAAGGCAGTTAAAGCACACCCCTTGACACCGGCAATCGTCAGTTAATAATTGTTTACATGTTGGCGCCAAAAACGCATTTCATAACTTCCCTTATTTATTATAGATGACCAAAATTTTTCGAAGTTTTCTTATTTTTTTTTTTATTTTTGAAACTTCAAGTGACTGTGATTGGACTAGGTATACACATATTGCCGTCACAGATGAATCGGCAATATGTGTATTGGACTAGGTATTACACCTAGTCCAATACACATATTTATTGGACTAGGTATTACACCTAGTCCAATACACATATTGCCGTCACAGATGAATTACACCTAGTCCAATACACATATTGCCGTCACAGATGAACACCTAGTCCAATACACATATTGCCGTCACAGATGAACAAGTATAGGGACTTGAAATATTTGTAAACGGAATATTGTGTAACTTTAGCCGGTGATTTTTGCATCCGTTATTTCACCTTTATATGGATATCACACTCCGAAAGAATTATTTCTTATTCATTCATGTACACAGCCGTACCGGCCTCATTGACTGTTTTAAGTGACAACAGATTATTTTTTTTTAAATCGTCAGTGATTTCTCCAAACAAACAAAGTCAAAACGCAAACTTAAGTCGAGTTTTTACTCAAATTTAATTTGGTTTGTTAAGAAAACTTTTTTCGAGAAATCCAAGCCAAGGCTGGACTCGGCGTATATAATTTTAAAGTTTAGATTTCGGAAAAGTTACGATATTTCTAGCATTCCGATTGTAATCGTAAAATTTAAATGTACTAGAAAGATCTATTAAAATTAAACAGATTAAAGAAACACAAACGGTGTAGCTCGAAATTATTGTACAATTCTTTGATTATGAGGTGCTCCTATGCATCGAACGACTGTTGTGCCCAAGCGTGACAAATATTGACCTTGGAGCTACCTTTCCTGGCGCGAATATGGTGCAAGGTAAAAATACACTAGGGTATTTACGTACCCGCACATTCTACACACCGGAAAGAAAGTACGCTTACAAATACGCATCGATCACAAAATGTTTGACATATTCACCTCGAGAAATGTAAAAAAAAAATCTTTTAATATCCACTTTCACGTCCGACCAAAATGTCCGACCAAATAGTCGGACTTAGAGAGTGTTGACTCTCAAATTTGTCGGACATTTGTCGGACATTTTGGGAGGAATATGTCGGACCTGAGAGTTTGATCGTTGATACACTTGGAGTGTACTGTATGTGTTAAAGTCGGAGACTATATAGACGTGCACCCCCTGAGAGTAGAGACGCCCCTCCCCCAGTAGGCGAGGAAATGAGTAATAAACCGAACATAATGGGGTCGTTATATTCAACTCACTTCGATAACTCTTAAGGAGATTAACGTGAAGAGTGCGCATTAACAATTGTGATTAACTGCTCTAAAGATATGTATGCATAGTTCTACGCAGATCATATACACTTTAATTCTACGCAAGATGTAGGCCCACCCGTTATGACAAAGCTGCAAAAAGAATGAAACTATCAGTTTGATTGAGGAAGCCGTCGTGGTCGTGATCGAGTGGGAGTTGGATTTATAACTACCTATGCAATCAATGCATTGATAAAAAGCAGATTGGGTCCAGTTGTGAAAAAACTAAAGAGACACCATTAAAGGCAAATATCTGTTTGTTATTCAGATGTAGCGATACACTGATACAGGCTGCTGAAAACCCAAGAGTCTTTGGTTAATGTTATATATTGCTTATAATAAAGAAAGTTTAAAAGCATTTGGTTATAAAATGTTTGATTGATTGATTAGTTGCTTAACGTCCAGCGAGCAGTATTTCAGTTATACATCTATTTAGGACGAGGACAAGTTCAACAATATATAAAAACTACAGAGAAACGATGGAGTGAGGGGATAATCTAGACAGGGAGGGAGGGGATAATCTAGACAGGGAGGGAGGAGATAATCTAGACAGAGAAACGATGGAGTGAAGGGATAATCTAGACAGAGAAACGAGGGAGGGAGGGGATAATCTAGACAGGGAGGGAGGGGATAATCTAGACAGAGAAACGAGGGAGGGAGGGGATAATCTAGACAGAGAAACGAGGGAGGGGGGATAATCTAGACACCGACGTTTGAGTGCCATTGGAAAAGGATGAATATATCTGGACAACGACTTTTGAGTGCCATTGGAAAAGGATGAATATATCTGGACAACGACTTTTGAGTGCCATTGGAAAAGGATGAATATATCTAGACAACGACGTTTGAGTGCCATTGGAAAAGGATGAATATATCTGGACAACGACTTTTGAGTGCCATTGGAAAAGGATGAATATATCTGGACAACGACTTTTGAGTGCCATTGGAAAAGGATGAATATATCTAGACAACGACTTTTGAGTGCCATTGGAAAAGGATGATTATATCTGGATAGACTACAATGCGCATACTCTTTTTCTAAATCTACAAAAAAGGTATTTAAAGTGCAGGGAGCGTGGCACATTGGCACTCTCCAAATACGTTGCACACTCAGTGTGGTCTACAGTCAGGTTTTCCGTATTGTAATCTGACAACCCTCCACCACCAAATCGAGGACTCCTCATATCCACCATTTGCTTGGGCCTAACTGAGCAGCTCTGGGTTTGAGCCCTGGGAATCTTCAACAGTACCCAGTTGAATGTTTGAAGGATGTTGGCTATTGATAGCTTCCATTTATAGTTGGTGTTGCTCTCTTGAAAATTGTTTGATAAGCATATTGTTAGCTCACCTGGCCTTTAGGCCATGTGAGCTATTGTCATCACTTTTCGTCTGTCGTCTGTCGTCCGTCCGTCAACATTTCACATTTTAATCTTCTCCTCAGAAACCACTGGGCTAATTGCAACCAAACTTTGGTGGAATGGTCCTTGGATGGCCCCCTTCCAAAATTGTGTCCGGTGATCCTGACTTCCAACCAAGATGGCCACCAAGCTAAAAATAGGAAAAAGGGGGGATGAAATTTTAATTGTCCATTGCTGCTTTAGTATAAGTCAAAATGAGCTCAAATTTTAACTGCTGCTACATGGCAAAGAGTAGTTTAAGATATATTATGGGTTTTTCTGTGAAATTTTTCTTTCAGCCGATTTATACCGATTATGCAAATTAGGCATATTTTGATAAAAGATCACATTTAAATCTTCTCCTCTGAAACCGCTGAACCAAATTAAACCAAACCTGGCAGGGATGGTTCCTAGGTGGGTCCCTTTCAAAATTGTGTCCGACAGCCCCGCCCTCCATTCAAGATGGCTGCTGTTACTAAAAATAGAAATTTCTTCAATTGTCCATTGTTGCTTTAGTATATGTCAAAATGAGCTCAAATTTTAACTGCAGCTACATGACAAGAAGTAGTTTAAAATATTTTCGGGGTTTTTGTGTGAAATTTTTCTTTCAGCCAATTTATACCGATTATGCAAATTAGGCATACTTTGATAAAAGATCACATTTAAATCTTCTCCTCTGAAACCGCTGAACCAAATTAAACCAAACCTGGCAGGGATGGTCCCTACGTGGGTCCCTTTCAAAATTATGTCCGATAGCCACGCCCTCCATCCAAGATGGCCGCCATTACTAAAAATAGAAATATCTTCAAATGGCCAAAACTGCTTTATTTTAAGCCAGAATGTGCCCAAATTTGAACTGTATAAGCATAATGATGAGCTTTTTAACATATATTATGGGATGTTTTATGAACTTTGAACGTTTGCCGATTTTGACCGATTATGCAAATTAGGCATACATAAGCAAACAATCATTTAAAAATCTTCTTGTTAGAAACCACTTGGCCAATTTCAACCAATCTTTGTCTGAATGATCCTTAGGTGGTCCCCTTTCAAAATTGTGTCCGTCAGCGCCGTCCTGTATCCAAGATGGCTACCGTTACTAAAAATAGAAATTTATTCAAATGGCCAAAAACTGCTCTATTTTAAGCCAGAATGTGCCCGAATTTGAACTGTGTAAGCATAATGATGAGCTTTTTAACATATATTACGGGATTTTTTATGAACTTTGAACTTTTGCCGATTTTGACCGATTATGCAAATTAGAAAAAAAGGGGGATGAAAGTTTAAAAAAATCTTCTCCTCTGAAACTACTGAGCCAATCTCAACCAAACGTTGCTGAAATGATCCCTGGGTGGTCCCCTTCCAAAACTGTGTCCGGCATGTCATACCTCCGACCAAGATGGCCGCCACAGCCGAACTTAATTTAACATAGGACCCTATGGGAAATTCCCATAAAAATCTTCTTGTCTGAAACCATTTGCTCAATAAGAACTAAATATTGATGAAATAGTCATCGGATGGTTCTCTTCCAAAAATATGTCAGGCGGTTCGGCCCTTCGACCAAGATGGCTCCCACAGCCGAACTTAGCTTAACATAGGACCCTATGGGAAATTCACATAAAAATCTTCTCCTCAGAAACCACTGGGCCAATTGCAACCAAACTTTGGTAGAATAGTCCTTGGATGGCCCCCTTCCAAAAATGGGTCCGGTGATCCCGACTTCCAACCACGATGGCCGCCAAGCTAAAAATAGGAAAATGGGGGGATGAAATTCAAAAAAAAATCTCCTCCTCTGAAATTACTGAGCCAATCTCAACTAAACTTTGCTGAAATGATCCTTGGGTGATCCCCTTCCAAAATTATGTCTGGCATTTCAGACCTCCGACCAAGATGGCCGCCACAGCCGAATGGATGGTTCACTTCCATAAATGTGTCCGGCGGTTCGGCCCTTCGACCAAGATGACCCCCACAGTCGAACTTAGCTTAACATAGGACCCTATGGGAAATTCACATAAAAATCTTCCTGTCTGGAACCAGTTGCTCAATTGGAACCAAACTTTGATAACATAGTCATTGGATGGTCCTCTTCCAAAATTATGTCTGGTGGTCCCGCCCTCTGACCAAGATGGCTGCACAGCTGTACTTAGTTTAACATAGGACCCTATGGTAAATTCACATACAAACCATCTTGTCTGGAACCAGTAGCTCAATTAGAACTAAACTTTGATGGAATAGTCATTGGATGGTCCTCTTCCAAAATTGTGTCCGGCAGTCGCGCTCTCCCACCAAGATGGCCGCCACAGTGCAGTTGCGTTGTTATTGAAAGCAGCTTTGATCCAGGTGAGCGTTTACAGGCTCCTGGGAGCCTCTGGTGTTTTAGATTGTTTTGTTTTCTCCGTGTTTGTATTTTTCGTTTTTATGAAGATGCATCAAGATTCAGCTACCTGTGTAATACATTGATTATTATATCATCTATTAGTTACTTCAATACTATTCAATGTATCTGGACTCTTTCCCAATTTTACAGTCAGCCTATAAGCATTCAAAGTAACTACATGTATATATGAACAATAAATCATCTTGGTTTAGCTCACTTCAGAAAGTATTTTAAATAATTCCTGGGTTTTTTAACATAAAGTCTAAAGTCAAATTATCAAAAGAATATGAGGTCAAAAGTCTCCGGAAACATTTTTTGGCTCTGTGGAAAGAAAAGATGAATAACTGCTCTGATGGGAAACTGCAAACATACCGGTATTCAAAAGTGAAACTAGCTTCGGATTGTGAAAAATATTTGAAATCGATAAGGAACTTTGAGCTCAGGAGGAGTATATATAAATTTAGAGTGCCCTCTCATCATTTGCAGATAGAGTTGGGCAGGTACAATGTACCAGGGTATCCCTTGACACCAAAGGCTGTCAACAGTGCAGTTCAGGAGAAGTTGAAGATGAAATACATTTTCTTTTCAACTGTTCTAAATATGAACCAGACAGAAAAGAATTGGTCGATATAATATTGACTTCATGTCCAAATTTTAATAGCTTAAATGATATAAAGAAATTAGAATGGATTTGTAATTGTGAAAATCACAATATACTAACACATTTGGGTGTGTTCTTGAGAAAACACTGCAGATAGATTCCCCCCCCCCCCCCCCCTTTAGATGTCTTGCTTCTCTGCCTCAGACACGAGGTGGAATGTCACAGCTATATATGCTGGGCATCTCCAGAAGCACTGTCCCTTGGTGTCTATGGTTGAGTAGCAATATATCTCTATATATATTTGTATATTATTTAACCTTTGAGTTCTGCTGGGGTGGACTGTTCAATGGAACATATCCATAATTACCGTCCCTTGGTGGCTCTTGCAGATATCCAATGTTTCATCATAAGTCCAAATATACTATCCACTTAGTACAAACTAAGATATGCAGTACAATGATTACGTGTGATATCGTTTCTTTTAATTTCCTGGATTGCACATTGGCAGAGATCAGGTACTATAGTGACCTAATAAATATGCTGTATCACTACCGAGTATAATCTCAATTATTGACATTTACTGTTTTTAACAATTTGTCAAATGTTCTGTCTACTGTATTGATCATAATTGTTGTATTTATGTAATTGCCCCTTGTGGGACCATGATTGGATTAATGGTTGAATGTACGTCATAATTGGAAGCCATTGTTGTGCCGCTTGAAGGTAAGTTTTTACCTTAGCATTAGTTATTGTAAGGATAATATAAAATGTGATGGTGCATCAAATGCCCCTAATTATCCGCTAAACAACTGTGTGTTCGTCATTCAGATACTTGTCAAACTCTCAAACACTTCGACAATGTTATTTCCACCTGTTAAGAAAACGTTGTTTAAATAGTCGAAGTGTTTGAGAGTTTGACAACAAGTTTTGAACGATGGACACGCCGTTGTTTAGTGGACATTTAGGGTCATTTAATGTTATTCTTACAATAACTAATGCTATACGTAAACACTTACCTTCAAGCGGCACAAAAATGGCTTCCAATTATGACGTACATTCACCCCCCTGTATATACACACAAATTAAATACACGTACATATATGAAGATGCTATGAGAAAGGACATATTTTCTCGATAGCCATAGATAAATCAGAACCAAGATCTCACTCCGGGGCAGGGTCCGGTTCCGAATTTTATGGTTTTTTTTTTTATCTTTTACATCTTTTGCTACGTTCTAATATACAAAATAGTGTCATATGTTAAATTTGTCTAGCGACGACGACCATCTTAGTTAGACTCCCGATCGACACAAATGATACAAAATTTTGTAAACAGACCATTCAATGATTGTTCATGTTTAGTTTGGGTTCAATAAAATTTCTAGTTTCTGAGAAAAAATTTCTCACTTTTGAGACAGACCAGTTCCTATTTTTAGCCATGTGAGATTTTCTTATCTTGCACTAGTGCAAGACAAAAAAATCACGTGCGTTTTACCGGCAAATGCATGATGTACAGTTTATGTCGACTGCCCCCCAATTCTCCATGCTTTTACTTTTTAAAATAAACAATTAACCACGATTCTACTACATAAGTATTTTTAAATTCATTTATGTATTATGCGAGCTTAAGCGAGCTCTTTATGGTATAAAATGTATACTTAGGATTTTTTAACAAACATGGCTGAACATATTGTCGAAGAAAAAAAAATTCTACGTTTTGTATTTGTTATTCGAGTTATCGTTCCTTACGTTTTGTAAACACCGGTTTCCGGGTAACACACTAACACACTCAACTAATGGAGATCTTCTTAACATAAAGCGCTAAGGTGATCCTGAAGTCTCGTACCCTCTCTCGTAAGGAACGATAACTCGAATAAAGGAACGACAGCTCGATTGAATGAGACTAGATTCGGCCCTAAAAAAAGTCGTCCCCAATATATCTCGGCCCAAAAAATCTCGACACTTTTGATGAAATTGCCAGATAATTTTCAGATGCGCGAGCATTTAAGGCCGTGCCGGTTTCATATTATATTCTGCTAGCTAACGTGCACCTTTCACGGTGTTTGATTCTTTTTTCAGGCTCTCTTCCAGTCAATGTTTGTTTACCTTTGAGTAAATAATAGAGTGCTCTCCCTTGTTAGTAACTAACGTAAAGAAAGACATTACCTCCCTTTGACCAAATTCAAATATTTTTTACAGGTATTTATCTCTGTTGTAGTAACATTTATAATATATTTATTACATACATTGTACTTTATGATGAAATACATTTGAAATACTGCCGAGATACGGTTGCATATGGATAAATCGAATATTTACTTCAGCAATGGAAAAATAAATTGCCGGAAAATGCTCGATGGAATGTAAACAAAAACAATTAGGTGTTTAGTGAGAAATAAAATCAAACACCGGAAAAAGTACAAGATAGGGAAATCTCCGACACCCTTGTGTAAGATTACAATCGTTCTCTAACTCGGCAAGCCTCGTAAAGAGAACGATTGAAATCTTACCCTCGGGTGTCGGAGATTTCCCTATCTTGTACACTCCCCGGTGTTAGATTCTATATTTCTTTTTCCAAAAAATCCAATGTTTAAACTATGTCCTGCGATGTCGTCCATCTTCGATTTCTGATCGACAAAAAATCATAAACTTTTTAAAGGTTCATAGGGAGCATAATAATTATCTACCAAGAAACATTTTGATGGCATCCCACGAGTTGTTTCAGGGAAGAAGTTTTTTTTTCAAATTTCGTATCTGGTCCTAGCAGCCATGTTGGATTCCAAATGGAACGAACATCATATAAAATATCAAGGACCACCAAAGTAGCATTTCTACCAAGTTTGTTTCTAAATGAGCTAGTAGTTTGTGAGAAATATATTAAAATGTAAAAGTTTACGGACGACGAATTGACGATGGATGTCAAGTGACGGCAATATATCAGGTAAGCTAAAATTAAAAGAAACTTTATTAGACATTCGTATCGATCCTTAGCTACTTTATTTATATATGTATAGGGGTTTTCCCTACTGATAAGGCGTGTCTTATCAAAATAGATTTATAATCTAACTATTTAAACATGTCTTATAGATACATCTGTCTTTTTCTTTTATTTGGGTTTGGATTTTGTTCTGTTGTTGCCAATAGTAAACATGATGTTGGAACCCTGGTTGAAAGGGTGAAAACATTAGAAATTGACCAATCAGACTTGAAAGAAACCGTTCGAAAACTCCAAGAGATAGTATCGAGTCAACAAGATGCTATCAAGCAGCAAGAAAGAGAAATTCAGAAACTGTTAGAGCATGGTAAAAATGGAAGAGGATGCGATCAGCAAAAACGCATTGAAGGTTTGTTACTTTAGCAGTATTCATCATTGCGCTGATCTTATTTTTTATCGACCAATACAACAAAAACACGTATGCAGAAAAATAACAAAATGACATGTTTTGAACTTGCAAGTAATTTGAAATAGCAATATTCCATGATGTTACAGAAATGATCGGCCAAAGCTTAGGATTTAGAGGGAAAATGTTTTACATAGCATAAAGTACTACAATTGTTATGCAACGAACAATCGGCTCATTTCGGCCGATTTCGATACTAGATCGGTTACGGAATCATCCGAGGTTTGCCGATTGATACAACGAATTGCCACCAAAATATCAAAATAGTCGGAATAAATCTTAGAACAAAATGAAGATATGGGTACAAAACAGTCTAATTAAAATTAGATATCCTCACGTGGTCCCTTTCCCCTTTTCTTTGTCGTTGTCTCTCACACTGTGACAAAGAAAAAAAAACAGAAGTGAAGCAAAGGTACCCAGGAAGGGTCCCAACAAAAACCAGAGGTGAGGCAAGTTGCTCTGGAAGGATCAGTTTCTATTTTTTATTTACTTTTATTCGGCTAATCTTAATGTGAATGTTGCTTATACAACATCATATAGAATCCACAACAATTAATTATATAATCATAAGTATACCTAAATTTGATTGTAGTCATGGCTATTTCCGAATATTGTCACAATTCCAAGTCATGTTTATGTAGAAATAAAGATTTCCGGAGAACCTGGTCAATTTCTAAAAATCTTAATATTGTACCATATAGTCTTTAATTAGAAGCCATGTATTATCAAATCTTAAGCTTCATTCCAGTATTCTACATTTCGCTATCAAATCTTAAGCTTCATTCTAGTATTCTACATTTCGCTAGTCTATTATCATTTACCTTCTTAAAAATTTGGTGTGAAGTTGCAGATTTTGATAATCAAATGGTTTTCTAATTGTTTTTCAACTAGTATGATACTCCTTCTTTAAGGAAATGTTTCATGACCTTAATTCTGATATATTTATGTTCTGTTTCAGATATTTCGTTCTCTCCGGTAGCTTTCTTTGCATATATTAATCATCCTGTCGATAATCTGGTTCCCGGTACTGTTATTCCATTTGAGATGGTAACAACAAATGAAGGAAATGCTTTCGACGGAAACAAGGGCGTATTTAGTTGCCCTAGTTCGGGACTCTATTTATTTGTATGGAACCTAATGGTAGATGCTGGACATAACACACAAGTATATTTGGCAGTTAATGGTGCTAAACGAAGATGGTCGTATGCTTATTCGACCGGAAGTTTTGCAAATGCTGCAAATCACGACATCGTCCGTTTACAAGAGGGTGACAAAGTATGGATAGCCGACGACTACACATCCGGGGAGATTCATCCGCATCACACTACTTTTTCTGGCGTTTTGCTTTTTGAATAAAGAATTAAAAAAAATAATGTACCAGTAATGCTTATTATAAATGTAGACCGCAATAGTACTATATATCATACTTGAGAAGGAAGGGTTGGGATCCCATTAACCGATTTAGCTCCGCCATATTTGTGAGCCTGTCCCAAGCCAGGACTTGGATTTCGTATGGCGTGGTCTTTTCTATGGTCAATGATTTAAGATGAGAGGTGATTTTTCATCATGAAATTGTTTACCGTCAATGTTTAAACTTTCTTTTCATTAATATTAATAAATTGAAACAATACATGTGTCTTGTAATTGTCAGGGTCCATCGTGGTCGTATACGTATGGTAGTTGGATTTACAGCTACTTATGCAATCAGTGCCTATCACCTAACATTGCGAATTCGAATCCCGCTCATGGTGAGGTGTACTCGATACAACATTATATGATAAAGTTTGTCAGTGACTTGCGACAGGTCGGTGGTTTTCTCTGGGTACATCGTACTCCGGTTTCCTCCACCAATAAAACTGACAGCCACCATATAACTGAAATATTGTTGAAAGTGGCGTTAAACACATGTACAATAACCATAACCCATGTAATTGTTATAGTTTGAAGAGATTGAATGTTGATGAACTTTACAATGTATTCTCTTTTCTGCACATGGTGGTATTTAAAGGGGGTAAAACCAGGATATTCTCGGATTACCACTACATAGAATTTAAATCTTATTTATTAAAACTAAAGGTACACCCGAGCCTGAATCACTTACCTGAAACAAACCTATCTAAAGATGACACTTGTACTGAGGACCACGCTAAGAATTTTCTAGTTTTAGTAACAATGGCCATATTGCATGGATTTCAGACCCATCCGATACACTTTAGTATGGGAACCATGTAATGCTATTACTGAGAAGGTTGGTGCTTATTTGCTGAAAAGTTTCACAAAGAACATTTAATGATCTTTTACTAAATGCCCTATTTCCATATATAATCAACAAAAACGAACACGTGACAAACAAACAAAAACAACAAAAAATAGGTGAAAGAGTTCCTAATTGTGCCCCAACAGTTCAAATCTAAACTGGTTCCCACTTCAAATAGAGCTGTTTTCGTCCATGTTAATATTTCTATTAACAATGGATGAAAAAAGCTCGCATGGCCTTTGATATGAGTAGTGATTAAATGAAACAGATGTGTGATCGTATGTGGACATTCTTTTCATAAGATGTGGTGCATTGATTGGTTTAACTGAATGTTTACATGTCACCACTATCACCGTTTTTTAGTTATTACAGAGTGGTGACCAAATTTAAGGGTCATTGTGGAGATGCTTGTATGGTATGGAAAAAGTCTAAGTTTATAAAAACGTAGATATCTAAATTAGTATACACCACATGTGTCTGTCTGGAATAACCTTCATCAGGTAATGCTCAGTCAAAAGATTGGAAAACTAAATAATTGTAAAGCAAGAAATCCTAAGGGCCTAAACAGGATAGCCAAAATGGACTATGGTCATCTATACCTATTTGGGCCTAAACAGGATAGCCAAAATGGACTATGGTCATCTACATTGTGTATACCTATGTAGGCCTAAACAGGATAGCCAAAATGGACTATGGTCATCTATACATATGTAGGCCTAAGCATAGCCAAAATGGACTATGGTCATCTATACCTATGTGGGCCTAAACAGGAGAGACAAAATGGACTATGGTCATCTATACCCATGTTCAAATTTTCTATCTGAATTGTATTGTAGTTAGATTTACATGTACATCTCCTTATGCATTCAGTGCTCATCACCAATGAAGTTGTGAGTACCACTGATGGGAGTCAAACTGGCCACCAGGATATAACTACTGTCCCTTTAAATAGAGGCAAAGGGGTTAAGGTTAGGATTATAGTGTTTAACACCACTTTCAACAATATTTCAGTTATATTGTGGCAGTCACTTTTAATGGTGGAGAAAACCGGAGTACCCAGAGAAATCACGACCTGCCGCGAGTCACTGATAACTTTATCACATACATGTAATGTAGAATCGAGTACACCTCACCTTGAGTGGGAGATTCAAACTACTATATGATCATGACAATGACAGACCCTGCAACCCATTGAATAAGGCAGAATATTCAAGATTATAAAAATATACAAAAATCAAATATTTATTTTCCTTTCAAGAAAATTACACAATGGTTTGAGTACACCACTAAATCCAGTTTCATGAAGGATCAACTCTGTCAAAACCTTGGGGAAAAACAAAATGTCCCAAGTACATAATTTTTTGTATCTTCATTTCAAAAGGACAATAGTCTGCATATTACCCTAAATGCTCATTCTGATTAAAATAAGCTGTTATACATTTGTAATATGACAGCTCCCTAACATCTGACAGAACCTGATTAGAGATCATGACCAGATGAACTCATGATCAGCCAATGAAAACGCTGGTGGCAAAATCTTAACAGTTCTTTTCGTGTTCTTTTATTATTGCATCACAAATGTAAAGCTCTCTGATTGGTTGATTTTTTTTAATAAGTATTCATATCAGAAAGTTCATCTGGATGTGACCTCAAATTGGGTTCTATCAGATGTTAGAGGAGGCTTACTGTATTATAACAGCCAGGGGCGTAGCTGAGGCTTAATAGTGTGCACGCTATAATTCTTGAGAGGGGGAGGGGGTCTGGGATTTTTTTTTTTGACGAGATGCAAAATGGTGCGATCTGGGGCCATTTTAGGGTTTCATATAAAATAGAATCAAGCACAATTTTAAAGACTGATAGACAAGAATTTCTTAAATTGTCCAAAATCTGCCCTCCGTGTCTTAGCAGATACGAACACCTCCATTGCTTTTACAAGTCCACTTCAAAATCTCGATGAATATGCACCAATCCAAGGGAAGATAGCCTGTCATTCTTCATGGTTGACCTAACATAATTTTTCAAACACCTCAATACACTAAATGACCTCAGTTCAGCAGTAGCACTTGCTACTGGTATGGTTAACAAAACACTTAGTTTTATTAATATTGCATCTATAGAAGGATAGAGAACTGGATTTACAGAATCAAGTGTGGTACAAAGTGTTGTTGGCAAATCATTACGTTTAGTAATGACCCAGATGGTTTACCATCTGGCTACTTCTCTCCTAAAATCCTCTTATGACAAATAAATGTCAGCCTGATATGCCTCGTATATTGTAGCAATATGATCATCAGTTAATTTGTCTACAGCACGGGGCAGTAGATGCTGTGCATGGAAGCGGTTTTCCAATTTAAGGAGACGTGTTTCAAGTTCATAATCAAATTGTCCAAAAATGGATAGTACAAAGAAATTCGCCAATACTGTTTTGGTGTTTCCGCAGGGTGATATATCAAAAGATTTGGCTAAGTTAAGTGCAGACTGATACATCTCATCCTAAACCGATTCGTCCTGTCGTTCAGCTCTTAGCATTTCATTCACGGTCTTGGATTCTTTGATTGCTTCAAGAATGTCGTAATCGGTATCTTGGAGGAATGTTGACAGATCTCTGACAGATAAACAGTGCTATGTAAAATATGTTCCGCTATATTACCAAAGCTATGATAAACTGAAACCGCATGATGGATGCAAGAAACTGCCCGGCTTTGTCATCGCCTTGGTTTTGTAAGCATTCTAATGCATGGACCACAACTGATATTGACTTCTTAAAGGTATACAATGTGTCCGCTCGACTTGTCCATACGTCTTATTAGCGATATAATAATTATACTGATTTAACAATACATTTTTTTTTTAATTTTATTTCATTTTTTTTTTAACTTGCCGATGTGCACGCCATGGCGTGACAGCGTATACGTATATACAGCTACGCCTATGACAGATTGTTTTGTTGTTTGGTAATTCAATTATCACATTTGTTTTTTGTCTGTTGTCACATATCATGTGATCATCACAATGCTATATCTATAATCATGTGATCTATAACATGGTAGTCATGTGACACTCATGAACTCTTCAATAGAAATGACATATCTGATCCAACTTTGTATTCCACAGGATCTTTTCCTCTGAAAAGAAAGTAAAGCCAATAATATTGTGAACTAAGCTATCTGAAGTGGTGTTAAAACACAATTTTTTGGGGTATTTTGTGAAACAATTTTGCTGAGTGGTATGTATAATATACACGAAAATTGCACATTCTTTGATTTTAAAACGTATCATTGGAGTAACGGTTAGCGTGCTCGCCTCCATTGAGGTAGATCATGAGTTCAAGCCCTGGTCTGGTCAAACCAAAGACTATCAAATTGGTATTTGTTGCTTCTCCGCTAAGCATGCAGTATTAAGGAAAAAGAGCAAAGACTGGTTGGCTCGGAATCAGGATAATGTGTCCAAGTAGGGCAACATGTCTATCCGCATATTGTTGTTTCTGTGAGCTGGCACTATAAAATCCAACTAAGTGTGTTGGTCTAGTACAAAGCGAGCCTCATCATCATCTCATTGAAAATTAACTTGTTCTTGCCATGATATAGCTGAAAAATTGCTGAGTTGGTGTTAAACAACAATCACACACTCACTCACTCACTCCTTGATTTTAAGGCAAAATTGGAATTATAATTGGTAATATTTTTTTTGTTGAATTGCTAATTAAAAAATGATCTAAACATTGCTTTTGATTTTTGTTGAAAAAAAATAACTAGAGGCCCATCTTGTTATTTATACAGTCTGTGTTCAATCATGTCTAATTTTTTAGAAAAGTTTATTTTCACATAGAGTAATTTTAAAAAATTTAAAACCATTACAAATAGGATTTAAACCAGAGGCTCTCAAGAGCCTGTATCGTTCACCTGGTTATAAAAAAAAACAATTGGTCCAATGTAAAAACTATGTCCTGCAGTGGTAGTCATCTTGGAATTACGATCAACATAAAAAACACAAAGTTTGTAAAGGACCTTCCAATGATTGATGCATAGTTTAGGTTCAATCAGTGCAATAGCTTCAGAGAAGAATATATTTCTGTATTTTCCCCATATGGTCCTGTGTTAATACTATGACCTGTGGTGCCAGCCATCTTGGATTTCCGATCGGCATAAAAAACAGAAACTTTGTAGCGGACCTTCCAATGATCATTCCTGGGCAGTTTGGTTTCAATTGTCCAAGTGGTTTCAGAGAAGAAGCGTTTTGAAACATTTTTCCCATAGGGTCCAATGTTAAATTAGGTCCTGCCGTAGCCGCCATTTTGAATTTCATATCAGAACAAAAAACGTAAAGTTTGTAGAGGACCATCCAATGAACATTCATGTACAGTTTGGCTTTAATCATATTTGTAGTTTCTGAGTAGAAGGCATTTGAACATTTTCCCATAGGGTCCAATGTTAATCTATGTCCTGCGGTGGCGGCCATCTTGAATTTTCGATCGGCATAAAAAAACAGAAACTTTGTAGAGGACCTTCCAATGATCATTCCTGGGCAGTTTGGTTTCAATTGTCCAAGTGGTTTCAGAGAAGAAGCGTTTTGAAACATTTTTCCCATAGGGTCCAATGTTAAACTAAGTCCTGCCGTAGCCGCCATTTTGAATTTCATATCGGAACAAAAAACGTAAAGTTTGTAGAGGACCATCCAATGAACATTCATGTACAGTTTGGCTTTAATAATATCTGTAGTTTCTGAGAAGAAGGCATTTGAACATTTTCCCTTAGGGTCCAATGTTAATCTATGTATTGCGGTGGCAGCCATCTTGGATTTCCGATCGGCATAAAAAACATGAAATTTGTAGAGGACCTTCCAATGATCATTCCTGGGCAGTTTGGTTTCAACTGTCTTAGTGGTTTCAGAGAATAACGTTTTGAAACATTTTTCCCATAGGGTCCAATGTTAAACTAGGTCCTGCCGTAGCCGCCATTTTGAATTTCATATCGGAACAAAAAACGTAAAGTTTGTAGAGGACCATCCAATGAACATTCATGTACAGTTTGGCTTTAATCATATTTGTAGTTTCTGAGAAGAAGGCATTTGAACATTTTACCATAGGGTCCAATGTTAATCTATGTCCTGCGGTGGCGGCCATCTTGGATTTCCGATCGGCATAAAAAACATGAAATTTGTAGAGGACCTTCCAATGATCATTCCTGGGCAGTTTGGTTTCAACTGTCTTAGTGGTTTCAGAGAATAACGTTTTGAAACATTTTTCCCATAGGGTCCAATGTTAAACTAGGTCCTGCCGTAGCCGCCATTTTGAATTTCATATCGGAACAAAAAACGTAAAGTTTGTAGAGGACCATCCAATGAACATTCATGTACAGTTTGGCTTTAATCATATTTGTAGTTTCTGAGAAGAAGGCATTTGAACATTTTACCATAGGGTCCAATGTTAATCTATGTCCTGCGGTGGCGGCCATCTTGGATTTCCGATCGGCATAAAAAACAGAAAATTGGTAGAGGACCTTCCAATGATCATTCCTGGGCAGTTTGGTTTCAACTGTCCAAGTGGTTTCAGAGAAGAAGCATTTTGAAACATTTTCCCCATAGGGTCCAATGTTAAACTAAGTCCTGCCGTAGCCGCCATTTTGAATTTCATATCGGAACAAAAAACCTTAAGATTGTAGAGGACATCCAATGAACATTCATGTACAGTTTGGCTTTAATCATATTTGTAGTTTCTGAGAAGAAGGCATTTGAATATTTTCCCATAGGGTCCAATGTTAATCTATGTCCTGCGGTGGCGGCCATCTTGGATTTCCGATCGGCATAAAAAACAGAAACTTTGTAGAGGACCTTCCAATGATCATTCCTGGGCAGTTTGGTTTCAACTGTCCTAGTGGTTTCAGAGAAGAAGCATTTTGAAACATTTTTCCCATAGGGTCCAATGTTAAACTAAGTCCTGCCGTAGCCGCCATTTTGAATTTCATACCGGAACAAAAAACCTAAAGTTTGTAGAGGACCATCTAATGAACATTCATGTACAGTTTGGCTTTAATCATATTTGTAGTTTCTGAGAAGAAGGCATTTGAATATTTTCCCATAGGGTCCAATGTTAATCTATGTCCTGCGGTGGCGGCCATCTTGGATTTCCGATCGGCATAAAAAACAGAAACTTTGTAGAGAACCTTCCAATGATCATTCCTGGGCAGTTTGGTTTCAACTGTCCAAGTGGTTTCAGAGAAGAAGCATTTTGAAACATTTTCCCCATAGGGTCCAATGTTAAACTAAGTCCTGCCGTAGCCGCCATTTTGAATTTCATATCGGAACAAAAAACCTTAAGATTGTAGAGGACCATCCAATGAACATTCATGTACAGTTTGGCTTTAATCATATTTGTAGTTTCTGAGAAGAAGGCATTTGAATATTTTCCCATAGGGTCCAATGTTAATCTATGTCCTGCGGTGGCGGCCATCTTGGATTTCCGATCGGCATAAAAAACAGAAACTTTGTAGAGAACCTTCCAATGATCATTCCTGGGCAGTTTGGTTTCAACTGTCCAAGTGGTTTCAGAGAAGAAGCATTTTGAAACATTTTTCCCATAGGGTCCAATGTTAAACTAAGTCCTGCCGTAGCCGCCATTTTGAATTTCATATCGGAACAAAAAACCTTAAGATTGTAGAGGACATCCAATGAACATTCATGTACAGTTTGGCTTTAATCATATTTGTAGTTTCTGAGAAGAAGGCATTTTAATATTTTCCCTTGGGTCCAATGTTAATTTATGTCCTGCGGTGGCGGCCATCTTGGATTTCCGATCGGCATAAAAAACAGCAAATTTGTAGAGGACCTTCCAATGATCATTCCTGGGCAGTTTGGTTTCAACTGTCCAAGTGGTTTCAGAGAAGAAGCATTTTGAAACATTTTTCCCATATGGTCCAATGTTAAACTAAGTCCTGCCGTAGCCGCCATTTTGAATTTCATATCGGAACAAAAAACCTTAAGATTGTAGAGGACATCCAATGAACATTCATGTACAGTTTGGCTTTAATCATATTTGTAGTTTCTGAGAAGAAGGCATTTGAATATTTTCCCATAGGGTCCAATGTTAATCTATGTCCTGCGGTGGCGGCCATCTTGGATTTCCGATCGGCATAAAAAACAGAAACTTTGTAGAGGACCTTCCAATGATCATTCCTGGGCAGTTTGGTTTCAACTGTCCAAGTGGTTTCAGAGAAGAAGCATTTTGAAACATTTTTCCCATAGGGTCCAATGTTAAACTAAGTCCTGCCGTAGCCGCCATTTTGAATTTCATATCGGAACAAAAAACCTTAAGATTGTAGAGGACCATCCAATGAACATTCATGTACAGTTTGGCTTTAATCATATTTGTAGTTTCTGAGAAGAAGGCATTTGAATATTTTCCCATAGGGTCCAATGTTAATCTATGTATTGCGGTGGCGGCCATCTTGGATTTCCGATCGGCATAAAAAACAGCAAATTTGTAGAGGACCTTCCAATGATCATTCCTGGGCAGTTTGGTTTCAACTGTCCAAGTGGTTTCAGAGAAAAAGCATTTTGAAACATTTTCCCCATAGGGTCCAATGTTAAACTAAGTCCTGCCGTAGCCGCCATTTTGAATTTCATACCGGAACAAAAAACCTAAAGTTTGTAGAGGACCATCTAATGAACATTCATGTACAGTTTGGCTTTAATCATATTTGTAGTTTCTGAGAAGAAGGCATTTGAATATTTTCCCATAGGGTCCAATGTTAATCTATGTCCTGCGGTGGCGGCCATCTTGGATTTCCGATCGGCATAAAAAACAGAAACTTTGTAGAGAACCTTCCAATGATCATTCCTGGGCAGTTTGGTTTCAACTGTCCAAGTGGTTTCAGAGAAGAAGCATTTTGAAACATTTTTCCCATAGGGTCCAATGTTAAACTAAGTCCTGCCGTAGCCGCCATTTTGAATTTCATATCGGAACAAAAAACCTTAAGATTGTAGAGGACCATCCAATGAACATTCATGTACAGTTTGGCTTTAATCATATTTGTAGTTTCTGAGAAGAAGGCATTTGAATATTTTCCCATAGGGTCCAATGTTAATCTATGTCCTGCGGTGGCGGCCATCTTGGATTTCCGATCGGCATAAAAAACAGAAACTTTGTAGAGAACCTTCCAATGATCATTCCTGGGCAGTTTGGTTTCAACTGTCCAAGTGGTTTCAGAGAAGAAGCATTTTGAAACATTTTTCCCATAGGGTCCAATGTTAAACTAAGTCCTGCCGTAGCCGCCATTTTGAATTTCATATCGGAACAAAAAACCTTAAGATTGTAGAGGACCATCCAATGAACATTCATGTACAGTTTGGCTTTAATCATATTTGTAGTTTCTGAGAAGAAGGCATTTTAATATTTTCCCATAGGGTCCAATGTTAATCTATGTCCTGCGGTGGCGGCCATCTTGGATTTCCGATCGGCATAAAAAACAGCAAATTTGTAGAGGACCTTCCAATGATCATTCCTGGGCAGTTTGGTTTCAACTGTCCAAGTGGTTTCAGAGAAGAAGCATTTTGAAACATTTTTCCCATAGGGTCCAATGTTAAACTAAGTCCTGCCGTAGCCGCCATTTTGAATTTCATATCGGAACAAAAAACGTAAAGTTTGTAGAGGACCATCCAATGAACATTCATGTACAGTTTGGCTTTAATCATATTTGTAGTTTCTGAGAAGAAGGCATTTTAATATTTTCCCTTGGGTCCAATGTTAATTTATGTCCTGCGGTGGCGGCCATCTTGGATTTCCGATCGGCATAAAAAACAGCAAATTTGTAGAGGACCTTCCAATGATCATTCCTGGGCAGTTTGGTTTCAACTGTCCAAGTGGTTTCAGAGAAGAAGCATTTTGAAACATTTTTCCCATATGGTCCAATGTTAAACTAAGTCCTGCCGTAGCCGCCATTTTGAATTTCATATCGGAACAAAAAACCTTAAGATTGTAGAGGACATCCAATGAACATTCATGTACAGTTTGGCTTTAATCATATTTGTAGTTTCTGAGAAGAAGGCATTTGAATATTTTCCCATAGGGTCCAATGTTAATCTATGTCCTGCGGTGGCGGCCATCTTGGATTTCCGATCGGCATAAAAAACAGAAACTTTGTAGAGGACCTTCCAATGATCATTCCTGGGCAGTTTGGTTTCAACTGTCCAAGTGGTTTCAGAGAAGAAGCATTTTGAAACATTTTTCCCATAGGGTCCAATGTTAAACTAAGTCCTGCCGTAGCCGCCATTTTGAATTTCATATCGGAACAAAAAACCTTAAGATTGTAGAGGACCATCCAATGAACATTCATGTACAGTTTGGCTTTAATCATATTTGTAGTTTCTGAGAAGAAGGCATTTGAATATTTTCCCATAGGGTCCAATGTTAATCTATGTATTGCGGTGGCGGCCATCTTGGATTTCCGATCGGCATAAAAAACAGCAAATTTGTAGAGGACCTTCCAATGATCATTCCTGGGCAGTTTGGTTTCAACTGTCCAAGTGGTTTCAGAGAAAAAGCATTTTGAAACATTTTCCCCATAGGGTCCAATGTTAAACTAAGTCCTGCCGTAGCCGCCATTTTGAATTTCATACCGGAACAAAAAACCTAAAGTTTGTAGAGGACCATCTAATGAACATTCATGTACAGTTTGGCTTTAATCATATTTGTAGTTTCTGAGAAGAAGGCATTTGAATATTTTCCCATAGGGTCCAATGTTAATCTATGTCCTGCGGTGGCGGCCATCTTGGATTTCCGATCGGCATAAAAAACAGAAACTTTGTAGAGAACCTTCCAATGATCATTCCTGGGCAGTTTGGTTTCAACTGTCCAAGTGGTTTCAGAGAAGAAGCATTTTGAAACATTTTTCCCATAGGGTCCAATGTTAAACTAAGTCCTGCCGTAGCCGCCATTTTGAATTTCATATCGGAACAAAAAACCTTAAGATTGTAGAGGACCATCCAATGAACATTCATGTACAGTTTGGCTTTAATCATATTTGTAGTTTCTGAGAAGAAGGCATTTGAATATTTTCCCATAGGGTCCAATGTTAATCTATGTCCTGCGGTGGCGGCCATCTTGGATTTCCGATCGGCATAAAAAACAGAAACTTTGTAGAGAACCTTCCAATGATCATTCCTGGGCAGTTTGGTTTCAACTGTCCAAGTGGTTTCAGAGAAGAAGCATTTTGAAACATTTTTCCCATAGGGTCCAATGTTAAACTAAGTCCTGCCGTAGCCGCCATTTTGAATTTCATATCGGAACAAAAAACCTTAAGATTGTAGAGGACCATCCAATGAACATTCATGTACAGTTTGGCTTTAATCATATTTGTAGTTTCTGAGAAGAAGGCATTTTAATATTTTCCCTTGGGTCCAATGTTAATTTATGTCCTGCGGTGGCGGCCATCTTGGATTTCCGATCGGCATAAAAAACAGCAAATTTGTAGAGGACCTTCCAATGATCATTCCTGGGCAGTTTGGTTTCAACTGTCCAAGTGGTTTCAGAGAAGAAGCATTTTGAAACATTTTTCCCATATGGTCCAATGTTAAACTAAGTCCTGCCGTAGCCGCCATTTTGAATTTCATATCGGAACAAAAAACCTTAAGATTGTAGAGGACATCCAATGAGCATTCATGTACAGTTTGGCTTTAATCATATTTGTAGTTTCTGAGAAGAAGGCATTTGAATATTTTCCCATAGGGTCCAATGTTAATCTATGTCCTGCGGTGGCGGCCATCTTGGATTTCCGATCGGCATAAAAAACAGAAACTTTGTAGAGGACCTTCCAATGATCATTCCTGGGCAGTTTGGTTTCAACTGTCCAAGTGGTTTCAGAGAAGAAGCATTTTGAAACATTTTTCCCATAGGGTCCAATGTTAAACTAAGTCCTGCCGTAGCCGCCATTTTGAATTTCATATCGGAACAAAAAACCTTAGATTGTAGAGGACCATCCAATGAACATTCATGTACAGTTTGGCTTTAATCATATTTGTAGTTTCTGAGAAGAAGGCATTTTAATATTTTCCCATAGGGTCCAATGTTAATCTATGTCCTGCGGTGGCGGCCATCTTGGATTTCCGATCGGCATAAAAAACAGCAAATTTGTAGAGGACCTTCCAATGATCATTCCTGGGCAGTTTGGTTTCAACTGTCCAAGTGGTTTCAGAGAAGAAGCATTTTGAAACATTTTTCCCATAGGGTCCAATGTTAAACTAAGTCCTGCCGTAGCCGCCATTTTGAATTTCATATCGGAACAAAAAACCTTAAGATTGTAGAGGACATCCAATGAACATTCATGTACAGTTTGGCTTTAATCATATTTGTAGTTTCTGAGAAGAAGGCATTTGAATATTTTCCCATAGGGTCCAATGTTAATCTATGTCCTGCGGTGGCGGCCATCTTGGATTTCCGATCGGCATAAAAAACAGAAACTTTGTAGAGGACCTTCCAATGATCATTCCTGGGCAGTTTGGTTTCAACTGTCCAAGTGGTTTCAGAGAAGAAGCATTTTGAAACATTTTTCCCATAGGGTCCAATGTTAAACTAAGTCCTGCCGTAGCCGCCATTTTGAATTTCATATCGGAACAAAAAACCTTAAGATTGTAGAGGACCATCCAATGAACATTCATGTACAGTTTGGCTTTAATCATATTTGTAGTTTCTGAGAAGAAGGCATTTGAATATTTTCCCATAGGGTCCAATGTTAATCTATGTATTGCGGTGGCGGCCATCTTGGATTTCCGATCGGCATAAAAAACAGCAAATTTGTAGAGGACCTTCCAATGATCATTCCTGGGCAGTTTGGTTTCAACTGTCCAAGTGGTTTCAGAGAAAAAGCATTTTGAAACATTTTCCCCATAGGGTCCAATGTTAAACTAAGTCCTGCCGTAGCCGCCATTTTGAATTTCATACCGGAACAAAAAACCTAAAGTTTGTAGAGGACCATCTAATGAACATTCATGTACAGTTTGGCTTTAATCATATTTGTAGTTTCTGAGAAGAAGGCATTTGAATATTTTCCCATAGGGTCCAATGTTAATCTATGTCCTGCGGTGGCGGCCATCTTGGATTTCCGATCGGCATAAAAAACAGAAACTTTGTAGAGAACCTTCCAATGATCATTCCTGGGCAGTTTGGTTTCAACTGTCCAAGTGGTTTCAGAGAAGAAGCATTTTGAAACATTTTTCCCATATGGTCCAATGTTAAACTAAGTCCTGCCGTAGCCGCCATTTTGAATTTCATATCGGAACAAAAAACCTTAAGATTGTAGAGGACCATCCAATGAACATTCATGTACAGTTTGGCTTTAATCATATTTGTAGTTTCTGAGAAGAAGGCATTTGAATATTTTCCCATAGGGTCCAATGTTAATCTATGTCCTGCGGTGGCGGCCATCTTGGATTTCCGATCGGCATAAAAAACAGAAACTTTGTAGAGAACCTTCCAATGATCATTCCTGGGCAGTTTGGTTTCAACTGTCCAAGTGGTTTCAGAGAAGAAGCATTTTGAAACATTTTTCCCATAGGGTCCAATGTTAAACTAAGTCCTGCCGTAGCCGCCATTTTGAATTTCATATCGGAACAAAAAACCTTAAGATTGTAGAGGACCATCCAATGAACATTCATGTACAGTTTGGCTTTAATCATATTTGTAGTTTCTGAGAAGAAGGCATTTTAATATTTTCCCATAGGGTCCAATGTTAATCTATGTCCTGCGGTGGCGGCCATCTTGGATTTCCGATCGGCATAAAAAACAGCAAATTTGTAGAGGACCTTCCAATGATCATTCCTGGGCAGTTTGGTTTCAACTGTCCAAGTGGTTTCAGAGAAGAAGCATTTTGAAACATTTTCCCCATAGGGTCCAATGTTAAACTAAGTCCTGCCGTAGCCGCCATTTTGAATTTCATATCGGAACAAAAAACGTAAAGTTTGTAGAGGACCATCCAATGAACATTCATGTACAGTTTGGCTTTAATCATATTTGTAGTTTCTGAGAAGAAGGCATTTTAATATTTTCCCTTGGGTCCAATGTTAATTTATGTCCTGCGGTGGCGGCCATCTTGGATTTCCGATCGGCATAAAAAACAGCAAATTTGTAGAGGACCTTCCAATGATCATTCCTGGGCAGTTTGGTTTCAACTGTCCAAGTGGTTTCAGAGAAGAAGCATTTTGAAACATTTTTCCCATATGGTCCAATGTTAAACTAAGTCCTGCCGTAGCCGCCATTTTGAATTTCATATCGGAACAAAAAACCTTAAGATTGTAGAGGACATCCAATGAGCATTCATGTACAGTTTGGCTTTAATCATATTTGTAGTTTCTGAGAAGAAGGCATTTGAATATTTTCCCATAGGGTCCAATGTTAATCTATGTCCTGCGGTGGCGGCCATCTTGGATTTCCGATCGGCATAAAAAACAGAAACTTTGTAGAGGACCTTCCAATGATCATTCCTGGGCAGTTTGGTTTCAACTGTCCAAGTGGTTTCAGAGAAGAAGCATTTTGAAACATTTTTCCCATAGGGTCCAATGTTAAACTAAGTCCTGCCGTAGCCGCCATTTTGAATTTCATATCGGAACAAAAAACCTTAAGATTGTAGAGGACCATCCAATGAACATTCATGTACAGTTTGGCTTTAATCATATTTGTAGTTTCTGAGAAGAAGGCATTTGAATATTTTCCCATAGGGTCCAATGTTAATCTATGTATTGCGGTGGCGGCCATCTTGGATTTCCGATCGGCATAAAAAACAGCAAATTTGTAGAGGACCTTCCAATGATCATTCCTGGGCAGTTTGGTTTCAACTGTCCAAGTGGTTTCAGAGAAAAAGCATTTTGAAACATTTTCCCCATAGGGTCCAATGTTAAACTAAGTCCTGCCGTAGCCGCCATTTTGAATTTCATACCGGAACAAAAAACCTAAAGTTTGTAGAGGACCATCTAATGAACATTCATGTACAGTTTGGCTTTAATCATATTTGTAGTTTCTGAGAAGAAGGCATTTGAATATTTTCCCATAGGGTCCAATGTTAATCTATGTCCTGCGGTGGCGGCCATCTTGGATTTCCGATCGGCATAAAAAACAGCAAATTTGTAGAGGACCTTCCAATGATCATTCCTGGGCAGTTTGGTTTCAACTGTCCAAGTGGTTTCAGAGAAGAAGCATTTTGAAACATTTTTCCCATAGGGTCCAATGTTAAACTAAGTCCTGCCGTAGCCGCCATTTTGAATTTCATATCGGAACAAAAAACCTAAAGTTTGTAGAGGACCATCCAATGAACATTCATGTACAGTGTGGCTTTAATAATATCTGTAGTTTCTGAGAAGAAGGCATTTGAACATTTTCCCTTAGGGTCCAATGTTAATCTATGTATTGCGGTGGCAGCCATCTTGGATTTCCGATCGGCATAAAAAACATGAAATTTGTAGAGGACCTTCCAATGATCATTCCTGGGCAGTTTGGTTTCAACTGTCTTAGTGGTTTCAGAGAATAACGTTTTGAAACATTTTTCCCATAGGGTCCAATGTTAAACTAGGTCCTGCCGTAGCCGCCATTTTGAATTTCATATCGGAACAAAAAACGTAAAGTTTGTAGAGGACCATCCAATGAACATTCATGTACAGTTTGGCTTTAATCATATTTGTAGTTTCTGAGAAGAAGGCATTTGAACATTTTCCCATAGGGTCCAATGTTAATCTATGTCCTGCGGTGGCGGCCATCTTGGATTTCCGATCGGCATAAAAAACAGAAAATTGGTAGAGGACCTTCCAATGATCATTCCTGGGCAGTTTGGTTTCAACTGTCCAAGTGGTTTCAGAGAAGAAGCATTTTGAAACATTTTTCCCATAGGGTCCAATGTTAAACTAAGTCCTGCCGTAGCCGCCATTTTGAATTTCATATCGGAACAAAAAACCTTAAGATTGTAGAGGACATCCAATGAACATTCATGTACAGTTTGGCTTTAATCATATTTGTAGTTTCTGAGAAGAAGGCATTTGAATATTTTCCCATAGGGTCCAATGTTAATCTATGTCCTGCGGTGGCGGCCATCTTGGATTTCCGATCGGCATAAAAAACAGAAACTTTGTAGAGGACCTTCCAATGATCATTCCTGGGCAGTTTGGTTTCAACTGTCCTAGTGGTTTCAGAGAAGAAGCATTTTGAAACATTTTTCCCATAGGGTCCAATGTTAAACTAAGTCCTGCCGTAGCCGCCATTTTGAATTTCATACCGGAACAAAAAACCTAAAGTTTGTAGAGGACCATCTAATGAACATTCATGTACAGTTTGGCTTTAATCATATTTGTAGTTTCTGAGAAGAAGGCATTTGAATATTTTCCCATAGGGTCCAATGTTAATCTATGTCCTGCGGTGGCGGCCATCTTGGATTTCCGATCGGCATAAAAAACAGAAACTTTGTAGAGAACCTTCCAATGATCATTCCTGGGCAGTTTGGTTTCAACTGTCCAAGTGGTTTCAGAGAAGAAGCATTTTGAAACATTTTCCCCATAGGGTCCAATGTTAAACTAAGTCCTGCCGTAGCCGCCATTTTGAATTTCATATCGGAACAAAAAACCTTAAGATTGTAGAGGACCATCCAATGAACATTCATGTACAGTTTGGCTTTAATCATATTTGTAGTTTCTGAGAAGAAGGCATTTGAATATTTTCCCATAGGGTCCAATGTTAATCTATGTCCTGCGGTGGCGGCCATCTTGGATTTCCGATCGGCATAAAAAACAGAAACTTTGTAGAGAACCTTCCAATGATCATTCCTGGGCAGTTTGGTTTCAACTGTCCAAGTGGTTTCAGAGAAGAAGCATTTTGAAACATTTTTCCCATAGGGTCCAATGTTAAACTAAGTCCTGCCGTAGCCGCCATTTTGAATTTCATATCGGAACAAAAAACCTTAAGATTGTAGAGGACATCCAATGAACATTCATGTACAGTTTGGCTTTAATCATATTTGTAGTTTCTGAGAAGAAGGCATTTTAATATTTTCCCTTGGGTCCAATGTTAATTTATGTCCTGCGGTGGCGGCCATCTTGGATTTCCGATCGGCATAAAAAACAGCAAATTTGTAGAGGACCTTCCAATGATCATTCCTGGGCAGTTTGGTTTCAACTGTCCAAGTGGTTTCAGAGAAGAAGCATTTTGAAACATTTTTCCCATATGGTCCAATGTTAAACTAAGTCCTGCCGTAGCCGCCATTTTGAATTTCATATCGGAACAAAAAACCTTAAGATTGTAGAGGACATCCAATGAACATTCATGTACAGTTTGGCTTTAATCATATTTGTAGTTTCTGAGAAGAAGGCATTTGAATATTTTCCCATAGGGTCCAATGTTAATCTATGTCCTGCGGTGGCGGCCATCTTGGATTTCCGATCGGCATAAAAAACAGAAACTTTGTAGAGGACCTTCCAATGATCATTCCTGGGCAGTTTGGTTTCAACTGTCCAAGTGGTTTCAGAGAAGAAGCATTTTGAAACATTTTTCCCATAGGGTCCAATGTTAAACTAAGTCCTGCCGTAGCCGCCATTTTGAATTTCATATCGGAACAAAAAACCTTAAGATTGTAGAGGACCATCCAATGAACATTCATGTACAGTTTGGCTTTAATCATATTTGTAGTTTCTGAGAAGAAGGCATTTGAATATTTTCCCATAGGGTCCAATGTTAATCTATGTATTGCGGTGGCGGCCATCTTGGATTTCCGATCGGCATAAAAAACAGCAAATTTGTAGAGGACCTTCCAATGATCATTCCTGGGCAGTTTGGTTTCAACTGTCCAAGTGGTTTCAGAGAAAAAGCATTTTGAAACATTTTTCCCATAGGGTCCAATGTTAAACTAAGTCCTGCCGTAGCCGCCATTTTGAATTTCATACCGGAACAAAAAACCTAAAGTTTGTAGAGGACCATCTAATGAACATTCATGTACAGTTTGGCTTTAATCATATTTGTAGTTTCTGAGAAGAAGGCATTTGAATATTTTCCCATAGGGTCCAATGTTAATCTATGTCCTGCGGTGGCGGCCATCTTGGATTTCCGATCGGCATAAAAAACAGAAACTTTGTAGAGAACCTTCCAATGATCATTCCTGGGCAGTTTGGTTTCAACTGTCCAAGTGGTTTCAGAGAAGAAGCATTTTGAAACATTTTTCCCATAGGGTCCAATGTTAAACTAAGTCCTGCCGTAGCCGCCATTTTGAATTTCATATCGGAACAAAAAACCTTAAGATTGTAGAGGACCATCCAATGAACATTCATGTACAGTTTGGCTTTAATCATATTTGTAGTTTCTGAGAAGAAGGCATTTGAATATTTTCCCATAGGGTCCAATGTTAATCTATGTCCTGCGGTGGCGGCCATCTTGGATTTCCGATCGGCATAAAAAACAGAAACTTTGTAGAGAACCTTCCAATGATCATTCCTGGGCAGTTTGGTTTCAACTGTCCAAGTGGTTTCAGAGAAGAAGCATTTTGAAACATTTTTCCCATAGGGTCCAATGTTAAACTAAGTCCTGCCGTAGCCGCCATTTTGAATTTCATATCGGAACAAAAAACCTTAAGATTGTAGAGGACCATCCAATGAACATTCATGTACAGTTTGGCTTTAATCATATTTGTAGTTTCTGAGAAGAAGGCATTTTAATATTTTCCCATAGGGTCCAATGTTAATCTATGTCCTGCGGTGGCGGCCATCTTGGATTTCCGATCGGCATAAAAAACAGCAAATTTGTAGAGGACCTTCCAATGATCATTCCTGGGCAGTTTGGTTTCAACTGTCCAAGTGGTTTCAGAGAAGAAGCATTTTGAAACATTTTTCCCATAGGGTCCAATGTTAAACTAAGTCCTGCCGTAGCCGCCATTTTGAATTTCATATCGGAACAAAAAACCTTAAGATTGTAGAGGACATCCAATGAACATTCATGTACAGTTTGGCTTTAATCATATTTGTAGTTTCTGAGAAGAAGGCATTTGAATATTTTCCCATAGGGTCCAATGTTAATCTATGTCCTGCGGTGGCGGCCATCTTGGATTTCCGATCGACATAAAAAACAGAAAATTTGTAGAGGACCTTCCAATGATCATTCCTGGGCAGTTTGGTTTCAACTGTCCTAGTGGTTTCAGAGAAGAAGCATTTTGAAACATTTTTCCCATAGGGTCCAATGTTAAACTAAGTCCTGCCGTAGCCGCCATTTTGAATTTCATACCAGAACAAAAAAACTAAAGTTTGTAGAGGGCCATCTAATGAACATTCATGTACAGTTTGGCTTTAATCATATTTGTAGTTTCTGATAAGAAGGCATTTGAATATTTTCCCATAGGGTCCAATGTTAATCTATGTCCTGCGGTGGCGGCCATCTTGGATTTCCGATCGGCATAAAAAACAGAAACTTTGTAGAGGACCTTCCAATGATCATTCCTGGGCAGTTTGGTTTCAACTGTCCAAGTGGTTTCAGAGAAGAAGCATTTTGAAACATTTTTCCCATAGGGTCCAATGTTAAACTAAGTCCTGCCGTAGCCGCCATTTTGAATTTCATATCGGAACAAAAAACCTTAAGATTGTAGAGGACATCCAATGAACATTCATGTACAGTTTGGCTTTAATCATATTTGTAGTTTCTGAGAAGAAGGCATTTGAATATTTTCCCATAGGGTCCAATGTTAATCTATGTCCTGCGGTGGCGGCCATCTTGGATTTCCGATCGACATAAAAAACAGAAAATTTGTAGAGGACCTTCCAATGATCATTCCTGGGCAGTTTGGTTTCAACTGTCCTAGTGGTTTCAGAGAAGAAGCATTTTGAAACATTTTTCCCATAGGGTCCAATGTTAAACTAAGTCCTGCCGTAGCCGCCATTTTGAATTTCATACCAGAACAAAAAAACTAAAGTTTGTAGAGGGCCATCTAATGAACATTCATGTACAGTTTGGCTTTAATCATATTTGTAGTTTCTGATAAGAAGGCATTTGAATATTTTCCCATAGGGTCCAATGTTAATCTATGTCCTGCGGTGGCGGCCATCTTGGATTTCCGATCGGCATAAAAAACAGAAACTTTGTAGAGGACCTTCCAATGATCATTCCTGGGCAGTTTGGTTTCAACTGTCCAAGTGGTTTCAGAGAAGAAGCATTTTGAAACATTTTTCCCATAGGGTCCAATGTTAAACTAAGTCCTGCCGTAGCCGCCATTTTGAATTTCATATCGGAACAAAAAACCTTAAGATTGTAGAGGACCATCCAATGAACATTCATGTACAGTTTGGCTTTAATCATATTTGTAGTTTCTGAGAAGAAGGCATTTGAATATTTTCCCATAGGGTCCAATGTTAATCTATGTATTGCGGTGGCGGCCATCTTGGATTTCCGATCGGCATAAAAAACAGCAAATTTGTAGAGGACCTTCCAATGATCATTCCTGGGCAGTTTGGTTTCAACTGTCCTAGTGGTTTCAGAGAAGAAGCATTTTGAAACATTTTTCCCATATGGTCCAATGTTAAACTAAGTCCTGCCGTAGCCGCCATTTTGAATTTCATATTGGAACAAAAAACCTTAAGATTGTAGAGGACCATCCAATGAACATTCATGTACAGTTTGGCTTTAATCATATTTGTAGTTTCTGAGAAGAAGGCATTTGAATATTTTCCCATAGGGTCCAATGTTAATCTATGTCCTGCGGTGGCGGCCATCTTGGATTTCCGATCGACATAAAAAACAGATACTTTGTAGAGGACCTTCCAATGATCATTCCTAAGCAGTTTGGTTTCAACTGTCCAAGTGGTTTCAGAGAAGAAGCATTTTGAAACATTTTTCCCATAGGGTCCAATGTTAAACTAAGTCCTGCCGTAGCCGCCATTTTGAATTTCATATTGGAACAAAAAACCTTAAGATTGTAGAGGACCATCCAATGAACATTCATGTACAGTTTGGCTTTAATCATATTTGTAGTTTCTGAGAAGAAGGCATTTGAATATTTTCCCATAGGGTCCAATGTTAATCTATGTCCTGCGGTGGCGGCCATCTTGGATTTCCGATCGACATAAAAAAACAGAAACTTTGTAGAGGACCTTCCAATGATCATTCCTGGGCAGTTTGGTTTCAACTGTCCTAGTGGTTTCAGAGAAGAAGCATTTTGAAACATTTTTCCCATAGGGTCCAATGTTAAACTAAGTCCTGCCGTAGCCACCATTTTGAATTTCATACCAGAACAAAAAACCTAAAGTTTGTAGAGGGCCATCTAATGAACATTTATGTACAGTTTGGCTTTAATCATATTTGTAGTTTCTGATAAGAAGGCATTTGAATATTTTCCCATAGGGTCCAATGTTAATCTATGTCCTGCGGTGGCAGCCATCTTGGATTTCGGATCAGCATAAAAAACAGAAAGTTTGTAGAGGACCTTCCAATGATCATTCCTGGGCAGTTTGGTTTCAACTGTCCAAGTGGTTTCAGAGAAGAAGCATTTTGAAACATTTTTCCCATAGGGTCCAATGTTAAACTAAGTCCTGCCGTAGCCGCCATTTTGAATTTCATATCGGAACAAAAAACCTTAAGATTGTAGAGGATCATCCAATGAACATTCATGTACAGTTTGGCTTTAATCATATTTGTAGTTTCTCAGAAGAAGGCATTTGAACATTTTCCCATAGGGTCCAATGTTAATCTATGTCCTGCGATGGTGGCCATCTTGGATTTCCGATCGGCATAAAAAACAGTAACTTGGTAAAGGACATTCCAATGATCATTCATGTACAGTTTGGGTTCAGTCAGTTCATTAGTTTCAGAGAAGAAGATCTTTGAAATTTCAGTCAATCAGAGCATATTATTGCCCTTGGCAGCCATATTGAATATCCGACTGGAACGAAAAACAGTAACTTTGTAGAGGACCATCCAAGGAACATCCCTGCTAAGTTTGGTTCTAATCGGCCCAGTGGTTTCGGAGAAGAAGCTTGAAATGTGAAAAGTTTACAGACGACAGACGACGGACGCCAAGTGATGGCAATAGTTCACCTGGACCTTTGGTCCAGGTGAACTAATAAAAATTACACAAGGTACTTTTTCTTGTGAAAAACATTCCACTATTGTGAAATTCATTCCGGTCAAAATTTCAAAAATTAGGTTATAAAATTTATTCCAGAATAAAATTTGAGTCATCTATAGTTTTTTTTACTTAGAAATATGTTTTCCCATAATTCAAAGTGCAACTCAGTGTGTTTACAACAAACAAGCCAAATTAGAGTCACATGATATAATCTGAAGGTGAACATGTGATCACAATGGTCCAATTGGGGGTTAGGGTTTATGGTGTTTACCACAACTTTCAACAATATTTCAGTTATGTAATGGCGGTCAGTTTTATTGGTGGAGGAAACCGGAGTACCCGGGGAAAACCACTGACCTGCCGCAGACCACTAACAAACTTTATCACATAATGCTGTATTGAGTACACCTCACCGTGAGCGGGATTCAAACTCACAACTTTAGTGGTGAAAGACACTGATTGCATAGGTAGTTGTAAATCCAACTACCATATAGTCATGATCATGAGGGCCCCCTGTTTCAATTGAATCATAAAATGAAAGAGAGGACTCCTTGCAAACGCTGACCTAAAATCTTCCAAAATTTTTATTTTTTTAGAGACAAATACAACTTTAGTAAATTATCCTACCTCACAAAAAACTTGGCATCAGTTTTTCCTAGCAGAGTAGCAGTCTGATCCTCGACTAACAACATACATCCTTCACGGAGCCCCTGACAATAAAGTTATGTTATATAAAACAATTGCCAGTAGATTGTTGACAAACACCATTCAATTTCAATTTTACAAGGGTTTAATTTGCCCTCATTTCCATGTTAAAAGCATCATCCACATGCACAAGAAATTGCATATCGTATGTATATTGAATATACATTGTATGAAATTTATAACACTGTCTGTTTAAAATAAGAATACAGTTCCCTTCTGATCTTGCATTTGAAGATTCACTTAGAAAATAATAAACATTATGTCTAACTCCAACCCTGTTAAGAAATGTAGAAACAGTAGTCTCCCCTCTTAGATGACCACTCCCACCAGAGGTCACCCTTATTATCAGGCCAGATTTCAGATGCAGTGAGATTGTAAAATACTACTAAATTGTCCCCCCTTAATAGAGACCATCCCTCTTAAACAACACTTTCTCCTTGTAGAAGGGGTGGCCTTATAAGAAGGGGTAGCCTTATAAGAAGGGGTAGCCATATAAGAAGGGGTAGCCTTATAAGAAGGGGTGGCCTTATAAGAAAGGGTAGCCTTGTAGAAGGGGTGGCCTTATAAGAAGGACACTATGGTGATCCATTATGGTTTTCTGTTTTTGAAAAATAAATTGATTTCCTGTCAAACGTTTTGTTTTACTGCTCTAACATTCACCCTTTTTTGCTTTTTGTTAACTTTTAAAAAAATTTACCTGTTAACTCGGAGACGAAAAAAAGTTTGTTCAAACAAGAACCCCCCATTTTCTCTCCCCCGGATTAAGAAAATAATGGTGACCTACCAAAACAGGTGGTGAATCTTCATATTCATGAAACTGTTTTATTCTTTCTTCTCTTGTTTCCTAAGATTTGTAAAAAGAAACATGATATTGTTTGTTTACAGTACAATATTTAACTGTATCTAATTAATATAATGATTGATTGTTGATTAACATCACTAACGATACATATTTTTTTCCTTTATTTTATTAAAAAGCATAAAATTCTGTCAGTAATAAAACTGTTCAATATAGTTTGAGTTCTCTCCCTTACAATGCTATATTGCACATATATAAACATGTGTATTGCGATAAGGTTTTTTCTGTCACATAACATATTTTTTTGTAGTAAAGTCACATGATACAGACAGTCTTTATAACTTTCCTTTTGCCAAAAAGTCAGGTGGTCTTTATATAGAGTTTTGTCGAAACAATATACAGACATTGTCGGTAATTTTTTTTTCAAATATTTGCACTCGCTGTGAAACCATCCAGAAAGGTTTGGTTTTCTACCTGTTTATAAAGCTCATGCAAATAAATTTATATTTTCTGACAATATACCTATGTGGTATTTAGTTAGTTTTATTTCAATTTAAGTCGCATTACAATGTATTACCCCCATGTGTTTGCTGTTAAGATCTGGTTCCATGTAGTGTGCATTGATGTTAAAGGGAACCAGTCTGAGGGCATCAAACGATGGTGGATATACTATGGGCATATCATTTGTAGTCTTTATACTGACTGTGGCTACGTTGCTACCTGCACTGGACCCCATGTATGGAACACCATCCTAAAATAAATAAAAAATAAATAACTTTGTAATATCTTTATTAAAATTTTCTTTTTTCCCTTCTCAACTGCCTGCCTGCCTTGGAGGTAAAGTTATTAGCATGCTTGCCCTGAGTGTGGCAGATTGTAGTTTGGCCCCCATTCAGGTCCACCTTAAAACTAAAATATTGGTATTTGCTGTTTTTCTGCCAAGCATGCAGCATTACGGAATAAGAGATAACACAGGTTGACTCATATAGTCATGATAAAAGCCAAAGAAAAAAATATCTCTGTTTTTGCTGACATTCTTTAAAAAAACAGGGTTCGCAAGTAGGCAAAATATTAAACTAGTTTTTATCTATGTAATAGACAAGAATCTGACTTTAACAGTGTTTATCCGAAAGTGTCAACGAAAACACAGGTATGTTTCTGAACTGTATACAATACAGTCTAACCTACTTTAGTGACCACCTCAATTAAACAATAACTTATTGTGTGACCTTATTTTAATTTCCCTTTGCAGTGCATTTCATATCAATTAAAGCTGTATTAATCGACCACCTGTCTTATGTGACCATATTTCACTCTTACCTTGGAAGGTCACATTAGACAGGTTTGACTGTAGATGTCATGTCTCCCTATCATTTTATTGTAAGTGAACTAGAATGTAGAACCATACCTTTAAAACTCTTTTTCTAATGGCTTCAACTATATTCTCATCATATAGTGTTTTGAGTAGTCTGAATGTATTCCCACCTCCTGAATAAAGAAAAAATAATTAAACTTCTAGATAAAGAAAAAATAATTCAAATTCTAAATAAAGAAAAAATAATTCAACTTCTAAATAAAGAAAAAAATAATTCATCTCCTAAATAAAGAATAAATAATTCAGTATACCGGAAACCACATTACCGTAATCAGCTGTTCATAGTACACATTAGTGTATACTACACACCCCTCTATGATCTTCTCAACATCAGATTGTCAGATTTCTTGTGTATTATACTCACACAGGAATTATCTAATGAGAAATATTTGAGTACTATACTCAACTGAGCTAGTACAGTAATTATTCAGTATTGGTTCCTTGGCCAAGTGAGTGAGCAATTGTTGTTTAATGCCAATGTACTAAACCAACAAACTTAGTTGGATATTTATAGTGCTAGCTCACTGAAACAACAGTCCAAAGGTAGACAATATTTTATTGTCGCCCCACTTGGACACATCATCCTGATTCCAAGCCAACCAGTCTTTGCTCAGACTCCTTAAAGCTGCAAAGGAGAAGTAGTAAATACCAATGTCATAGTCATTGGTTTTATCAAACAAGCACTCAAACTCATGAGCTACTGCACTAGAGACAAGCAAGCACTCAAACTCGTGAGCTACTGCACTAGAGACAAGCAAGCACTCAAACTCGTGAGCTACTGCACTAGAGACAAGCAAGCACTCAAACTCGTGAGCTACTGCACTAAAGACAAGCAAGCACTCAAACTCGTGAGCTACTGCACTAGAGACAAGCAAGCACTCAAACTCGTGAGCTACTGCACTAGAGACAAGCAAGCACTCAAACTCGTGAGCTACTGCACTAGAGACAAGCAAGCACTCAAACTCGTGAGCTACTGCACTAGAGACAAGCAAGCACTCAAACTCATGAGCTACTGCACTAGAGACAAACAAGCACTCAAACTCATGAGCTACTGCACTAGAGACAAGCAAGCACTCAAACTCATGAGCTACTGCACTAGAGACAAGCAAGCACTCAAACTCATGAGCTACTGCACTAGAGACAAGCAAGCACTCAAACTCATGAGCTACTGCACTAGAGACAAGCAAGCACTCAAACTCGTGAGCTACTGCACTAGAGAAAAGCAAGCACTCAAACTCATGAGCTACTGCACTAGAGACAAGCAAGCACTCAAACTCATGAGCTACTGCACTAGAGACAAGCAAGCACTCAAACTCATTAGCTACTGCACTAGAGACAAGCAAGCACTCAAACTCATGAGCTACTGAACTAGAGACAAGCAAGCACTCAAACGCATGAGCTACTGCACTAGAGACAAGCAAGCACTCAAACTCATGAGCTACTGCACTAGAGACAAGCAAGCACTCAAACTCATGAGCTACTGCACTAGAGACAAGCAAGCACTCAAACTCATGAGCTACTGCACTGGAGACAAGCAAGCACTCAAACTCATGAGCTACTGCACTAGAGACAAGCAAGCACTCAAACTCATGAGCTACTGCACTAGAGACAAGCAAGCACTCAAACTCATGAGCTACTGCACTAGAGACAAGCAAGCACTCAAACGCATGAGCTACTGCACTAGAGACAATCAAGCACTCAAACTCATGAGCTACTGCACTAGAGACAAGCAAGCACTCAAACTCGTGAGCTACTGCACTAGAGACAAGCAAGCACTCAAACGCATGAGCTACTGCACTAGAGACAAGCAAGCACTCAAACTCATGAGCTACTGCACTAGAGACAAGCAAGCACTCAAACTCATGAGCTACTGCACTAGAGACAAGCAAGCACTCAAACTCATGAGCTACTGCACTAGAGACAAGCAAGCACTCAAACGCATGAGCTACTGCACTAGAGACAAGCAAGCACTCAAACTCATGAGCTACTGCACTAGAGACAAGCAAGCACTCAAACTCATGAGCTACTGCACTAGAGACAAGCAAGCACTCAAACTCATGAGCTACTGCACTAGAGACAAGCAAGCACTCAAACGCATGAGCTACTGCACTAGAGACAAGCAAGCACTCAAACTCATGAGCTACTGCACTAGAGACAAGCAAGCACTCAAACTCATGAGCTACTGCACTAGAGACATGCAAGCACTCAAACTCATGAGCTACTGCACTAGAGACAAGCAAGCACTCAAACTCATGAGCTACTGCACTAGAGACAAGCAAGCACTCAAACACATGAGCTACTGCACTAGAGACAAGCAAGCACTCAAACTCATGAGCTACTGCACTAGAGACAAGCAAGCACTCAAATGCATGAGCTACTGCACTAGAGACAAGCAAGCACTCAAACTCATGAGCTACTGCACTAGAGACAAGTAAGCACTCAAACTCATGAGCTACTGCACTAGAGACAAGCAAGCACTCAAACGCATGAGCTACTGCACTAGAGACAAGCAAGCACTCAAACTCATGAGCTACTGCACTAGAGACAAGAAAGCACTCAAACTCATGAGCTACTGCACTAGAGACAAGCAAACACTTAAACTCATGAGCTACTGCACTAGAGACAAGCAAGCACTCAAACGCATGAGCGACTGCACTAGAGACATGCAAGCACTCAAACTCATGAGCTACTGCACTAGACAAGCAAGTACTCAAACTCATGAGCTACTGCACTAGAGACAAGCAAGCACTCAAACTCATGAGCTACTGCACTAGAGACAAGCAAGCACTCAAACTCGTGAGCTACTGCACTAGAGACAAGCAAGCACTCAAACACATGAGCTACTGCACTAGAGACAAGCAAGCACTCAAACTCATGAGCTACTGCACTAGAGACAAGCAAGCACTCAAACTCATGAGCTACTGCACTAGAGACAAGCAAGCACTCAAACGCATGAGCTACTGCACTAGAGACAAGCAAGCACTCAAACTCATGAGCTACTGCACTAGAGACAAGCAAGCACTCAAACTCATGAGCTACTGCACTAGAGACTAACTACTACAACTTCACTACGGTTACCAAAAGATGAATATTCTTGAATTATTCCTACAACGGGGTTCTACGAAGGTATTTTGTCATTTGTCTTAGGTTTTACTTGTACCTCTAACCTCTTCCGTGTATTGATGGTTGAGGGTGTACTTGATACATGTAATCAATTTTGTCAGTGACTTGCTGCAGCCAATCTATGATTTTTTTCCCTGGATTCCTTGGTTTTCCTCAACAATAAAACTGACCACCAAGATATACAGTAACCTGTAATATTATTAACAAGTGGTGTTGAACATCTATTGAGGGGCCGTCGTGGTCGAGATCATATGGTAGTTGAATTTACAACTACCTATTCAATCAGTGCCTTTCACTACTAAGTTGTGAATTCGAAACCCGTTCATGGTGAGGTGTACTCAATACAAAGCTATGTGAAAAAGTTTGTCAGTGACTTGCGACAGGTCGCTGGATACTCTGGTTTCCTCCACCAACCGCCACGATTTAACTGAAATATTGTTGAATGTGGCGTTAAACCCCATAACCCTAACCCTGCTTACCAATAAATATAGCCTGTGCTGAATTTACTGCCTCTACAGGATTTGACTGTCTGTGTATACTATCTAGGTCATATCCTACAGAAAAATAAACAAACATTACGTCATTAAGTATGTATGATCAGTGTCATCTTAATGCATGATCAGTGTCATCTTAATGCTTTGTGTATGGCATGTTTTTTAATGTTTAAACACTGATTTTGTTGGAAGTACCAATATAATAAATATATATTTAATTCTATTGTCAATTTACATTTTTATTCCTGTGAGTGGTTGTGTAGGTATGGCCCCAGTGCACTGAATTGCCCAGGGCCTATAATGCTGTTAAGACGGCCCTGGGTATGATCAGATGTCAGAATGAGATGCATGTATAAAAAAAACTTCCTGTTAACAATTTGAACAATCGGAACAAATGTCTCTATTTTTAATGGTATAAGCCATGGTAGGGAACCTTAAATTCAGAGAGGTGAAAACCAATTTCATATAAAATAATTTGTATGGTTATTTTTCTTTCTAGAGCAGTGTTTGTTCTCATGGAACACCAAACCTTATGACCCAACTTTAGGCCAAATGTAAATACAACTTTATGCAATAAAGTTTGACAGTGAATGTAACAGATCAGAACTTATCCACTGTATACTTTATATGATAAAGTTTGTCAGTGAATGTAACAGATCAGAACTTATCTCCTGTATACTTTATATAAAGTTTGTCAGTGAATGTAATAGATCAGAACTTATCTCCTGTATACTTTATATGATAAAGTTTGTCAGTGAATGTAATAGATCAGAACTTATCTCCTGTATACTTTATATGATAAAGTTTGTCAGTGAATGTAATAGATCAGAACTTATCTCCTGTATACTTTATATGATAAAGTTTGTCAGTGAATGTAATAGATCAGAACTTATCTCCTGTATACTTTATATAAAGTTTGTCAGTGAATGTAATAGATCAGAACTTATCTCCTGTATACTTTATATGATAAAGTTTGTCAGTGAATGTAATAGATCAGAACTTATCTCCTGTATACTTTATATGATAAAGTTTGTCAGTGAATGTAATAGATCAGAACTTATCTCCTGTATACTTTAAATAAAGTTTGTCAGTGAATGTAATAGATCAGAACTTATCTCCTGTATACTTTATATGATAAAGTTTGTCAGTGAATGTAATAGATCAGAACTTATCTCCTGTATACTTTATATGATAAAGTTTGTCAGTGAATGTAATAGATCAGAACTTATCTCCTGTATACTTTATATGATAAAGTTTGTCAGTGAATGTAATAGATCAGAACTTATCTCCTGTATACTTTATATGATAAAGTTTGTCAGTGAATGTAATACAGATCCCTCCAAGTGTATCAACGATCATACTCTCAGGTCGAACACAGAGTTTTGTCAGACTTCACTCTTAAAATGATCCGACAAATGTCCGACAAAATTGTCCGACAAAATCCTCCCAGGTCGGAGTGAGAGTCTCCACTCTCAGATAGTTAAACTGTAAACAGGAAACGTCCCCAAATTCTGCTAACCAATAAATTTGTGCATAAAGAAACTTGCATATCTTAGTAAAGCTGAAGTAAATGAGTGATATACAGTACGGAAAGCATAGATATGTTAACGGCTGTCACGGGCGATATATACAATATTATCTCCTGTATACTTTATATGATAAAGTTTGTCAGTGAATGTAATAGATCAGAACTTAACTCCTGTATACTTTATATGATATGTTTGTCAGTGACTTAGGTTAATGGGTTTCTCTGGGTATTACATTTTCCTCTACCAATAAAATTATATATATGTCATGATTTGATGATACAAGTGAACTAATGTTGAAAGTGGCATCTAACACTCATAAAGGAACAAGCATTTTACTTTTAGAAAAAAATTAATTGACCTAAATGATAGAAAAAAATAATCTGAACCACCATGCAGTTTTCAACGAGAATTTTTTTTATATTTGAGGAAGAAAAAAACATACACAATGTATATTTATCATTTAAATAAAATAATCTGATTTTTGTTTCATGTGCAATTTGCTTTGGCTTGGGGGAGAAACATATACCTGTACCACCCTCCACCCCACCCCCAACACACACACACCTAAAAGTAAAATGGTTGGTCCCTAATGCATAACCCTTTCCTTAATATGTATAAGTACTGATACATCATTATCATCAACATATGAAGTGAAGCATTTTTTGTTATTTTACAAATACTGGTTCATTGGAGTACTTACCAAATGATTTAAATGCCTCTTCAGCTTTATTAGCATACCACTCTCTGTCATGGAGGGCATACGGCACAAATAACACTTTATTTATCTTGCTGTAATGACAAATAAAAAGAGCTTAAGAATGATAATACATACCCCAGTTTCACTGACAAACGAAATTATGTTCAGCAGATATAATTTTAGTAGCATGTATTCACAAGAGGACATCACACTCGTCATAAATTTTATAGGTTTGAATATGCATTGATAGATGTATATATTATATAGTATAATGGTTCAAATTTGCATCTGCCCTTAATGACTCCTCCATCGGAATGACTGCTCCATACTTGTATACTGGACATGAGGAGGACAGTATACTCCCTCTTTATCTACTCTTATTTTAAAACATATAATTTTTATACTCTTTTCAGAGAAATTTATCGATGTGTCCCCTTATATGTACAGTATATTGATATTTATTTTGCTGTATCTTTCTGATGTCATCTCTCTGAGAACTGCATTGGTGGTGTATTGATCGTCGTGCTCACCTCGAGTGCGATAGATCATGAGTTCCAGTCGTGGTCGGTTAAACAAACTATAAAATTGGTATTTGCTGCTTCTCTGTCAAGTACACAACATAAAGGAAACAGAGCAAAAACTAATGGGCTCAGAATCATGATAATGTGTCCAAGTGGAGAGACATGTCTATCTGCAGACTGTTGTTTCAGTGAACTGGCACTATCAAAATCCATCTAAGTGTGTCTGTCTATAGTCTCTCAGAACTACTAGACTAAGTGATCTTTTTTTTTCTTTCTTTTTTTTCAAATCATACGTTCTACTTCACACAATTACGTTTTTTTTTTCTTTTACAACTTGCATGAATGTGTCTATATTTTATTGTTTTATAAACTGTTTTACAATTTGTGATAAATAAACAAAATACTGAACTGAAGTAAAAATATTTGAGAATACAAAAAACTGCATAAAAATATCTAGTCCCACTTTGGATTTCTTTTTAAAATGTAATGTATTACTTGGAAAGAAATTTTTTAATCTCGATGGCACAGTGCTCTAGGTATTTTCCTCCATGTAAAGTTGAATTCGAAATCAGAAGTAACCGCACCATCATGGGCAGCAAAAGTGAAAGTAGAGTAACGCCCCCATTTGCGACTTCCGCTTTCACTTTCAGAGAGAGAGAGGGTGGCGGGAACGTCATCCGGAACTCTTCGTGCCTTGTTTTTTCACTTGGGGAAAGGCGCGAGGAGTTTCGGATGGCGGGAACGTGACAACAATAAATAGAAGCATTTGACAATCAGCTGGTAATTAAGATCCTGTTAAAATAACAAAAAGTGACTGATTTCATATGAACAATAAGATAAGATTTTATTGGTCCAAATTAAAGGGCCCACGAAGGGGCATATAAACATAATAAAACATAAGGTGATTGCATAAAATATCATATACATTGTAAATACAAGAATGAGAGACATGACTACTGTTAAAATATGCGATACCAGCTATCCGAAACAGTGACTTTTTAACAGGAAATCACACATGCATATTAAAGTATCTTTACTTTCTGAGTTTAAAAGCCATAAGAATAAGAATAAGAAAACTTTATTTTGATTCGGCACATAATAAAACAGTACAACATAAGCTCTAATGAGCTTTTTACCCCATATAAATTTTAGCCATATAAATTTATCCCCAAATGATAATTTTTCAAAGTTAGAATGATTAATGTTATTCTTAATTGTTTCAAGAAGCTTGCTCCTGGAAGTATAGTAATTATATATATACATAAAAAGAACATTTTAATAGAAGGTGTTCTTCAGATTCTATTTCATCTGAAAAACATTTTTCGCAAATGCGGTTCTCTAAAGGTGTTATAGGTTTTGAATATCTGCCAGTTTCAATCTTTAATTTATGGTTGCTGATTCTAAATTTGGTGAAAGATTTTCTTTGATTAAAATCTGATAAAATATGAAGATAATTTTCGAATCCGAAATTGCATTTGAGTTTTAGATAGGTTCACAATTTGCCATTTAATTGCTTCCGGACAATAGCATTTTACTGTTTTAAGGTCACACTGTTTTTATCAATGCCAATGCCGGGCAATGGAATGGGAATTATTTTTAAATGGGAAATACATTGACAGTAAAATAAAGTCAGTGGGGCAAATTTAGTGGACAGGAGCAAGTCATAATCTCGTTGAGATTAGGCTATGGGCCGATAATTCGAAAATAAAAGTCTTAGTCTTAGGCTTCCAAAGAAATTTTCTAAATAAATCCTAATCTCAACGAGATTAGAGCAAGTCCTTGATTGAATGATTCACACAGTCACAGTACAGGAACTTGTAAGTTGTAATCTCGGTGAGATTACACCGATTAGGTTTCCGAAGAAATGTTCTGTCTGTATCTTCATCCTAGCCTATAGCTAATCTCAACGAGACTAAGCCAGTCTAAGGGACTTGCTCCCGTCCACTAAATTTGCCCCACTGAATTTTTATTTTTACTGAATGTATATTACCCACTTGAAAATCATTTTTCAAGTGGGTGATACATTGACAGTATAAATAATTCAGTGGGGAAAATTTTGGGCCACTACATTTGCCCCACTGATTTTTTTTTTACTGTCCAATCGGTGGTGTAAAGGTTAGCGTGCTCGCCTCGAGTCGGTAGATCATGAGTTCGAGCTCCGTTCGGGTCAAACCAAAGACTATGAAATTGGTATTTATTGCTTCACTGCTAAGCACTCAGCATTAAGGAGTAAGAGCAAAGACAGGTTGGCTCGGAATCAGAATAATGTGTCCGAGTGAAGTGACATGTCTATCTGCGGACTGTTTCAGTGAGCTCAGCATGTTGGTCTAGAACAAAGCGGACCTCGTCATCATCTCATTGCAAATTAACTTGTTCTCGCCATGATATAGCTGAAAAATTGTTGAGTTGGGGTTAAACAACAATCACTCACTCACTCCCATTTAAAAATCATTTTTTAAAAGTGGGTAATACATGGACCGTGAAAAATTTTGTGGGGAAAATTTAGTGGCCGGTAGCAAGTCCCTGTGATTGATGTCGACTTAATCTCGTTAAGATTAGGCTTCCGAAGAAATTTTCTGTCTTAATCTCGCTAAGATTAATGTTGACTATCCACGTATGTTCATACAGGTACCACTGGACAGGAAATATGCCATTTGGGCTACCCTCATGGTGACCCTTTGGAAGCGGGGTTTACATTGGAATATAATACATATTTTTCTCTTATTTATGCTTTCTCTACCGGAACTGTTTTTGTTTGGAATATATACAGAATTTACTGACGGACATAATCTAGGATTTTTGCCAGTCGACTGATATATAATTTTTTATTCCAATTTAAGTCACTCCTCCATAGCACTGATAGCATAGGTAGTTGTAAATCCAACTACCACACGATCATGACCTAGACAGCCGAACACAGTATGTACTCATAGTCTGTTGAAAAACACCTCGACCAAACATATCAAATATGTTGTCAATCAAAACCTCAAGCATTTTGATGATATCAGTTTCAGAACTTTTTGGTTGAATCAGATTGGTTATTTACAAAATAGGATTTGTTCCTTCCTAAGACAAAGTATTTGGATCTACATTTTTTTGTATGTTAGCCATTCTTTCTTCATGAAAAACTGTTGGACTAATTCTTTTAATCTGTCTTTTAGCTTTGAGTAAGGAATAGTTGTGTAGGTGGTAGAGATGTAAAGGAAAATTTCACTCCGCCTGTCAGTTCTACAATGTAGCATCGGTTTCTATAGCTACCAAGTTGTGTCATTGTGGTGATAGATAAAATAAACATGTTCTGCCATAAATTTTAATTGGAAATATTATTGTTAATTTATGTACTTTCAGTAGACATGGAAGAAGAAGAACCCATGGAACTCTCTGGTGATAGAAGTAGAAATGGTTTCCAAAGCAACAGTCTTTCTGATATGGATGTTGATGTATCATTTGACAGATCATACTCAGCCACCTGTGATAATAGTTTTTCATTCCAAGCTATGAGCGCTACCATAGCAACTTCTAGACCATTTCAACCAATCAAAAAAGCTATGAGCGCTACCATAGCAACTTCTACACCATTTCAGCAAATCAAAAGAGAAACACCTATTCGCATGAGATCATTGGTTACTAAAAAAATGTCTCAAGATGAGGAAAAACAAAAATTGCATTGTGACGAAAATTTAAACAGTTTATTAAAGACGGCTACTCTATTGATTCAAGATAAGGACAAGAAACAAACTTCAAGATCAAAAAGTAAAGAGTTATCTCCCAGGGAAAGTCGTATAAATCGTAGAAAATCAGGGAATGAAAACAACATTAAAAGACAACTGTATCTGTGGTTATTTGTATCATTTTTGTTTGTACTCTTCTCAACATTTGTCATCATTCATCAGAAATGTCATATTCACATGGATGTCGACAAATTTGAACATATTTTTGATCAAAATGTTTTTGGTCAGCATATTGCTAAATACGTTTTAACTAATACACTTAGAAATATCTCAAAAAGAATGCAAAATGATACAAAACTGTCATCAAATCCTCTGGTTTTTTCTTTTCATGGTTGGACGGGAGTTGGAAAAAATTTTGTAACAAAACAGTTATTATATGGATTTGATAATGCTCGAGTTACCACATTTCTTGTTCCGTTACATTTTCCACACAAATCGGAGGACGAGAGATATAAAGATGACATTCAACAATGGGTTAAAGGAAACATAACTATGTGCTATGTAAATTTGTTTGTTTTTGATGAAATGGACAAGGCAACACCTGGTCTTCTGGAAGGACTTTTAAATGTGATGAAACAAATCCAATTGATTGAAATGGAAAAGACGTGGATTATTTTTCTCTTCTTAAGCAACTCTAGAGGGCGTCAGATTAACAAATTCTTGTTTACAGAAATGAGTCAGGGGAAACAGCGAAATGAAATCACATTTGACCAAATTCTTCCAGTCTTGAACGAGGACGAGTCGAGTGACGAATGGTATAAAGAATTCAACAGACAAGCTTTAATAGACACATTTGTTCCATTCCTACCCCTCAGTAAACATCATGTGCATCAATGCATTGAAAAAGATTTATTAAAAAAAGGGAGGCAACCCAGTGCAGAACTGATAGATTTAATATCTGATGAAATGCATTACATTCAACCAATCAAAGATGGTGATACATTTTCAATAACTGGATGTAAGCGAGTCTCAGACAAAGTTGATATCCATTTATGATTTCTGTATTAATTGATGTTTTCCATTATATATTGTCTTAAAGTTTGTTTGTTCGAATATTTTTAATTATTACTTTAAAACAACAAATGATTAAATACAGGTCAATCTCTATCTGCAGTGACAGATCTCGTACTAAAGACAAAAAAAAGAAGACAAATTTGGAATACATTTTATGGGGTAATCGTAATCAGTTGTAATCGATTACATTTTTTCATGTAATCGGATGTAATCTGTAATCGTCCATTTTTTAGATTACAAATAATTGTAATGTAATCGATTATATTCATTTTGACCCTGTAATCGTGATTACTTTCTGATTACATTTTAGATTACTTTTCATCATTTTGACCTATTTTGTTTTAACTAAAACATGTATCTCTTTAGATATTTAATGTATGATTTATGTAAATGAATTTTCTTCATGAAATTTATTAAACAAATAATGTAGAATGGCTTACTAGAAAAATTATAAAGTTTATTGACATCTAAATAAAAAAAATATGTTATGAAATTCAATTGTTAAAAACTAAAAAAAATTCTTTTAAAATAAAGTGGCATTCACAACATGATCAAAAGATATTATTCTATGTTTAATTGCTATCAAAACTATCACAACTAAAAAAAATATTAAGTAATAATTATGGCTTCAAAGACTTGATATATCCAAACAAATAATAATTCAATTTCAATTACTTTAGGGTTTCCAAATTTCAGTGAAAACAGTTTGTCGGTTTGTGTAAAACTAAAACACAACAAGCTCTAAAATTTATAAATTATCGGACACAACTTTCAAGATTTCATTTATGAAATTGCTGCTATGAAAGACTATGATTCCCATAAGATAAAGAAATATTTTTTATATAAACCAAAAGATAGGTATCTTATGAAGATTGCTTGTACAAGTTTAAAAAGAGATCTAAATTTCAATAAAGATATAAATCAGCAAAATTTTCATTATTTGTGGATTACTATGCAACTTGTAATTGATATTTTATTAAACCTATTCACATAATTAAGGATTTAGTTTTCATATTTAGATTGAGAAATAATATGCATATTTTTAAGTAAGTTTTTAGAATCAGAATGACTTTTTTTTATCTTCTGAATTATATTATATCAAGGATGCACATTGGTGTGAAATTTAGTATTTGGTGATTGTTACATAATTTGGTGTCATAAATAAGACCTTAATTACAAATTTTATCTGTGACACAGGTTAACTGCTAGTTTATCCACAATAAATGTTTGAAATTATTTGATATATAGTATTAAAATGTGCAAATGTATGTGATAATATTAACTAATAGTATAAGATGGAATGAAAATTGGTCATAGTAATAAGACAACATATTTTATGAAAAAAAAAGGAAAATGAGAATTGCTGTTTATAATTTACAATGTACTGTATGTTATTGCATGTAATGATCACATTAAAACTTAATTGTAATTCATAATTCTGAGTAAGAAACATATTAAAAAACACAAGAGATATTGAACAGATGCACATGAGACAAAATAACATAAAACACTAATATATTAGTTGTCATGACATTAAATGTAATCAGTAATTGTAATTTAATCGATTACATTTGAAAATTGATGTAATCATAATGTAATGTAATCATGAAAATTGCAAAGTAATTGTAATGTAATCGATTACATTTGAAAGTAATTGACCCCAAGTCTGCATGATGATGCTGATGTATGTATTTGGAACCCCCCTTTTTTTTTTAGCTCGCCCGCCCTTTGGGTCAGGTGTGCTATTGCCATCACTTGTCGTCCGTCCGTAAACATTTCAATCTTCTTCTAGAGAACCACTGAAGCAAATGAGACCAAACGTGGCAGGAATGTTCATTTGCATGGTTTAACCAAGTGTTGTTACTTTCGTTACGATCGGTTATCCAACATGGCTGTCAAAGGCCATAAAAGCCTCTGATTGGCTGAAAGTTTTAATGATCTTCTTCTCCGATACTACATGGAGGATGGAATTGAAAATTGTCATGAATGATCATTACAAGCTGCTAACCAAGTGTTGTTACTTTTTGGACCGATTGAAAATCCAAGATGGCCACCAGCGGGGGACATAATTTAACATAGCGACCCTATGGGAAATATGTAAAACAAACTTCTTCTCAAGAACCACTGGATGGATTGGAACCATACTTGGCAGAAATGTTCCTTGCAAGGTCCTTATCAAGTGTTGTTACTTTTTGTTCCGACCGCCTCTGTTCAAGATGGCTGTTGTTACTAAAAATAGAAATTTCTTCAATTGTCCATTGCTGCTTTAGTATAAGTCAAAATGAGCTCAAATTTTAACTGCAGCTATATAGCAAGGAGTAGTTTAACATATATTCTGGGTTTTTTCTGTGAAATTTTTCTTTCAGCCGATTTATACCGATTATGCAAATTAGGCATATTTTGATAAAAGATCACATTTAATTTAAATCTTCTCCTCAGAAACCGCTGAACCAAATTAAACTAAACCTGGCAGGGATGGTCCCTGTGTGGGTCCCTTTCAAAATTGTGTCTGACAGCCCCACCCTCCATTCAAGATAGCTGCTGTTACTAAACACAGAAATTTCTTCAATTGTCCATTGCTGCTTTAGTATACATGTAAGTCAAAATGAGCTCAAATTTTAACTGCAGCTACATGGCAAGGAGTAGTTTAACATATATTCGGCACTGGCCCATGATGACCTCTGTATCTGAATGGCATTGCTCTCATGCATGTACATTGGTCATGGGGAGGTCTGAGTCAGTAACGCTGGATTTACCTTCTGTCATAGAATTAGCCCCTTGTAAATATAAAAGGGTTTATTTCTATTTCGGTGTTCAGAAGAAGTTAATAACTTATTAAATATCTACAAATGATATAGAGCAACGTCGGCAATTTTCGTCCGGAGGCAGTTTTCGTCCACTTTTTATTATCGCAGGATTTTTAAACATATTAAGCAAAGTTTCCGGTAAATGTGCACGAGCGCGTATGCAGTTGGCAGCAAGGTACGTAAAGATGAAGTCTTGGTAATTTGTAATCCTTATACAAAAAGTTAGCAGCATATGAACATTGATATGTTTTTTTCGCCACGCGATAATGGCGTCTTACGATACATGTTAAAAAAGATACCCCCATTTCTCAAGTCATTTGCTCATTTGATAAGTTCATTCACGCCAAACCACACAGGGTTCATCGATAGTATCCAACAGAATAAAACTGATATGAATACTTCCTGCTTAAGCACATCTTTATTAAATTTATTGGAGTTAGATACTATTTTCACTTCTCTCTACCATTCGTCTATTTTCGTCCAGTAAATGGAGTTGTATGTGCATTTCATTCACAAACTTTGAGTTTGATGCCATTGTTTACATCTAAAAATGACGTCACGGACAGGCAATAGACGACCGATTAAATGTTGCCATGTCGTTTTTTATATAAAGCCGGACATTTCTGTAAAAATAAAACAAAAATAAAAATGAGCTTTTTCGGAAGGGTTTATAGAAATAACACAAAGCTGGCCAACTCCCTTTCACATCACATAGAAAGAAAAATAAGAGAAGTATTAGATGATTCAATGATTTAATGAAATAGCTTCCACACCGACAGTTAGATTTTATTATACTTTTTTATTTAACAAATTAATCGTTAAAAGTTAACATTGATGGAAATGCGAAACAGACCGTTTGAATTTAACATTTTGGTAGTTTATTTAAAGTGGACGAAAATAGTCGAAGTGGACGAAAACTGCCGATTCATCATCAAGTTTTTAAAAGAAGTTAATGATTTGTGGAGGAAAAAGTTCAAACTTTTCAATAAAGGAACAAATTGCTTACTATCGATATAAAATAAATATCAAAATATTGTATTACGTTTCATTCACTTATGACGTCATATTAGAAAACCCGTTAAGTGGACGAAAACTGCCGACGTTGCTTTACACATGTATTTATTTTTTTTTTTTTTTTTGTATTTGTCCAGTGGACTTCCAAATGCTATATTCATCAGAGACATATATATGTTTAGTACTTATGTACCAATCTAACTTCTGCAAATTGCTTGTTTGTACATGTATACTGTTTATTACATTTATGTACTATTAGAATGTTTTTTGTAATATAAATCACTGTAATGACACTGCCCCTTGCTGGGACCTTGATTGGACAATAAAATCTTATCTTATTGCAGGTTTTTCTGTGAAATTTTTCTTTCAGCCGATTATGCAAATTAGGCATATTTTGATAAAAGATCACATTTAAATCTTCTCCTCTGAAACCACTGAACCAAATTAAAGCAAATTTGGCTGGGATGGTCCTTGCGTGGTCCCTTTTCAATATTGTGTCCGACAGTGCCGCCCTCCATTCAAAATGGCTGCTTTTACCAAAAATAGAAATTTCTTTAGTTGTCAATTTCTGCTTTGTTACAAATCAAAATGAACTCAAATTTTAACTGCAGCTACATGGCAATGAGTAGTTTAACAAATATTCTGGGTTTTTCTGTGAGATTTTTTCAGCCAGTTTATTCTGTTTAGGAATATTATGAGATAAAAATCACATCAAAATCTTTTGCTCAGAAATTTGAGTTAAAATGATCTTTGGGTGGCCCACTTTCAAAATTATGTGTAACACCCCCATTTTCTATCAACTTTTGATGTCAAATTGAAAACCAGGTGAGCGATTACAGGCTCCTGGGAGCCTCTAGTTTCCTTACAAATTAAAAATTATCCTTGAATATCCCCCTTTTGTCCCAAGACCCCTCCCCTTTGAGAAAATCCTGGATATATGTGACTGTCTGGTAACCATATTCATCCAACTATAGATATTTCGGCAAATAGCGATCTACAGCATCTCCTGTCTAATCACTTGCACCCGTCATGAAGTCCTAATTCCCAAATTTATTTTGACAACTACAATGCAGATTAAAAATAATCATAATCAGTCTTCGTGTTAACCCACTTACCTGAAGCCCAGGACAGGTAAAAATGGATTTGGACAAGTGAAAATTACGAAAGAATTTGCTTGAATAAATAGAAAATATTTCTTAATTTGGCTTTCGGGCAAGTAGATGAACAAAATTCAGGCAAAGACTGCATAATAATATATAATAATTAATATTTTGATTTTTATACGACAATTTTGCAGTCATGTTATGTCATGTTGTTGTTGTCTGTTTGTAGAGAGAATGGTTTCCATGCGATTTCTTAAGTTCTAATCCAACATATCCTTCTGAATTTTGAACACAATTATCCTGATTAAAGGTTGGTGTTGATTTGGGGTATTGTAAGAAGAGTTTGAGGATACCAAAGGGGAAATCAGAATCTGTAAATCGAAGAAGGACAGACAACACAATGGCCAAAAGAAAAAGGACAAAAGAACAAACAACGATCTACAAAACACTACACATAAAACTAAAGATTGAGTAACACAAACCCCACTAAATACCGAGGGTGAACTCGGGTACTCCGGAATGGTAAGCAGTTCTTGCTTCTCTAGTGGCACACGTCATGTTACTCTAGTTATAAACCTGGTGAAAAGTCATGAATGAGGAAAAGATTGGGAAGTGCTTACGACAAGGGGAACATACCTCTTTCCAAAGAAGAAGGCCTATGTTGTTACAAAGAATGTTTCTGTTATTTGTACATGTATGTGGAGAGTTTATTTGTCATTTGATTATGATGGGTTTTATATTTTTAATGAATTCCTTAGGAAAATCGCTTTCATAATACCAATTTTAATGCATATTTTTGCAAAATGATCATCTTAATGGGTTATTGATTGGCCACAAACAAATCTGGTATTTTATTTCGAAAAGGGATCAAAAAGGGGCCAAAATTTGTATTTTTCATCCAAATTTGATTCATTTTTTTCTTCGAATTGATTGCACCAAGAGCTTCTGGTAGTGTATGGTGATATTTCCTCTATCCCTTATGATTTTGAAGTTAAAGTCAACCAAAAGGAGCCAACAAAAGCTGAATTCCAAAATTTGAACTTTCTTATTTTTCATTCATCTTTATTAACAATAAAACATTTCTCTATATTATTTCGGAAAAGTGATCTAAAAGGAGCCCAAATTCCAAAATTTTGTATATTTTGAAAATTGGAATGCATAGTCTTAAAACAAGACATGTATGTCAAAAAAACAGTAGGTCCACCAAATTACTATGTCAAGCAAAATACTGTGTTCACACTTACTTTTTATATACACTAATGTCTTGTTCAACTTTCCCTTGTCGACATGCTGCGGTCGTATCATGGTTCGCACTGCATAGCCCTTTATTCTCATGTGCCACTAGTTCATCCTTAAGTAGAAAAATTCCGACAGGTACATCATTGTACATATTTGTGGATGATTATTTTGTTTACAGACTCAAATAAAGGGCTGTGCCAATTGTGAATCATGATTTGAACAATAATATTATAAGCAAGTATGGACACAGTAATTTGATTGACACTAATTTGCTGGACCCACTAATTATTTATCTCATTTTACTATTTCAAGCATTGGTTTCCTTTAGGCCCCTTTAAACTTGGAAACCATAACCTATGTCAAATCTGATTGAACAACATAGGAAGAATAATGCTAAAGAATAATGCTAAAATATATTTTTTTACATGTTGTTGTATAATTACCCCACTTGAATCTTAGAAACAAAATGTCTAAGATGATTACCCATTTGGTATCATCAAAGTTTTCTTAGTTTTGAATATTCACTATTTCAATAAAGTTGTTTTTTTAAGTTGTATCAAATTACACACGATATGATAATAAAACCATATTACAAATTACATGTATTTGCATTCCGTTTTTTTTTAGTGTCCGAGTTCGGTTCTAAAATTCCATTGTTTTACTGGTTTCTGTATGTGTCGTTATCGACCATAGCGGTAACCCCCATCTGTGAACAGGAACCCAGTTCCTTTATTTTTTTGTTACAAAACGGGACCATGAGTTCTCGATACAAACTATTTATGAGGTTGTGCTCAGAATGGCCAATTGATGCAACGAAAACGGATCGTGATTTTGGTATGTTTCTACGAAAGACTGTAGTTGAAAGGTTCAAACAAGGAGAGGCCACTCCAATCAACCAGGCAGACTGTGACAGACAATTTTCTGCCCTTCAAAAAATCAACACAAATTTTTACAAAGAAAAATATAAAACCAGGGACTATAAGACATCTGCCTCGGGATTGACGTTAGAACAATGTAATGAATATTTATCAACCAGTAATATAGAAAATATGCCTGAAACTGAGAAACCAGATCTTTCGGAATCTTCAGTTTATGACAAAGTCAAGGAAAAAAATACTTAGCTTGTACATGATCGGATGATAGTGATTTATGATATGTGCGAAAAAATGTGACTTTTTGAAAATTTAATTGCCAAATATTACATTTTGAATTAAATTGGTTTGATGGAACAGTGAAGGTTTCAGTTGACTTCTTCAGGTTCATTAAATCATGCAACAATTAAAGTGTATTTATTTTAATAAACTTTTGATCATACTGTCCACAGGTATGTGTGGATATGGTATCCTTTGGTGCCCCTCTCTCTTTTTGCAGAATACAAAATGACTTGTATACAATAAATACAACCAAACAGTACTTTCTATCCATAACAAGGGTTACTGTATGTGTATATACAGTGCCGGATTTACCATTGTGCTTGGGTGTGCTTAAGCACAGGGCCCCATTTGCCAGGGGGGAGGGCATCTTCCTGGGATTTTTTTTTCGATGGGTTTTCGCTTATGTGGTGCAATTTTGAAATAAAAAAAATTCCAGAGCATGTATGCCTGACTGCCTGTGTAGGCCTACCAGGTTTACCTCCTTCAGGGCCCAGTTAAGGGGCCTCATAGCTTAACTAGCACAGGACCTCATTTGTCTTAAATCCAGCACTGTTTATATTATAGAAAGTACTGTTTGATTGTATTTATTGTATATCTAAGTCATTCAGTTATGCATAGTAAGATGCAATATTTTCTATCTCAAAAATACTGTATTCTTCAAAAAAGGGGGGGGGGTGCACCAAAGGGTATCCTGTCCACCCGTACCTGTGATACTGTCATGGATCTAGCATTATTCAAAAGGGAAGTTCCATGCTACAATGTATGCTGCATGTATGAGCAGTTTTCAATCTAATCCTGATGAATTTTATAATCCCTCTCTCCCCTATACAGTTACTATAAATAGACCAATTGATAGGAAAGCTTCTTGTCAGAGTTGAGAAAACAAGGTGCATCTTTTTTAAGGGTACATTTTAGGTCTGACCAAAAGAGCGGTGGTGTAATGGTTAGCGTGCTCACCTCGAGTGCAGTAGATCGTGGGTTTGAGCCTCGGCCGGTTCTAATCAAAGACTATAAAATTTGTATTTGTTGCTTCTCTGCTAAGCAAGCAGCATTAAGGAGAAAGAGCAAAGACTCGTTGGCTCGAAATCAGGATAATGCGTCCGAGTGGAGTGACATGTCTACCCGCAGACTGTTGCTTCAGTGAGCTAGCACTATAAAAATCCAATTCAGTATGTTGGTCTAGTACAAAGCGGACATCATCTCATTGAAAATCGACTTGTTCATGCCATGATATTGCTGAATTGGCGTTAAACAACACTCACTCTATTTAAGTTAGTGTATTTAATAATTTATTATTTAAACAGTAAACACACATTGTCAATCCATTTCTCATGGTACATCATTTTCATAAAACTTCTTTTCTTGGTTTTTCTTTAATAAAAATAAAAACATTCAAACTTTTTTTCATAGCAGTATTTTTTGTATGCAAACAAGGCAGAACTACATTGTATCTTTGTTTGTGTGAGTAGATATTCAAACAGGAGATCTAGATAACCAGAGAAATCAGCATGGAAAAAAATATTTTAGTTGCAATGGCCAAAAGAAAAGAAAAACAAGCAGTGGTCCACAAAACTACTGAGAAATTTAGCACCATGAATGCCACTACGAACTAGGGGTAAGCGCAAGTGCTCTCGAAAGATAAGCAGTTTCTGCTCCGTTAGTGGCACCCGTGTAGTACTCGTGTCATAATCAGATGAAAAGTCATTCACTGATATGTGAATGAGGAAAGAAAGGAATTAGACTATGACAAACAGAACAAGTATTATTCATGACTTATCACTGGGTTTGTAACTAGATTAACACGACGGGTGCCACTAGTGGAGCAGGAACTGCCTACCCTTCCGGAGCATCTGAGTTCACCCCTGGTTTTTAGTGAGGTTCGTGTTACTCGATCTTTAGTATTATGTGTATGTTTTGTTAGTCTTTTTTACTTTTTAGCTCGCCTTGCCAAAGGGAAAGTGAGCTTTTGCCATCCATCACTTGGCTTTCGTAGTAGCAACGCTATTAGATATTTAAATGATTCCGAATTTAAATTACTTTAAAAATAAATAAAAGAACGATGAAATTAATGGAAGAAATATATGTAGATGCTTAAATGAAATTGTAGTTAGAGCCTAGGGGCGGATCCAGGATTTCAAGTTAGGGGAGGCGCAAAATTTGTTGGGGTATTTCGTGTGGAAAATCATGATTTTAATGCAAAAATTCTTATTTTTTCCAATTTTAGGGGGGGTTGGTTGGTGCGCACCGGGTTTCCGCCCCTGGAGCCGATATACATTTGTAGATCTCACCACCTTCAAGGACGTATAGAGTCCTTGCCACCTTTGTTAAGAAATTCGCTATTGTATCTAAACTGTTTTTTTAATCTACTGCACTACCGTGAAGTTAGATATCCAATTTCTAACAAAGGTAATCCATCTTTTATTAACCTTGACATTCAAAGATAATTAACTGAAAATGCTTAAAAATGGGATGTAACTGTTTATCGAACACCTGTCACAATAAACAAATTAAATTTTCTATTTGAGTTTCGGACTATCAAACCTTTGGACTATCGGGCCTTCGGACTATCGGACCGTCACCTAAAAATCGGGGGTGAACTCAAGCAGTTCTCCCAAAGGTTAAGCATTACTTGGTCCACTAGTGACACCCGTCTTATTAGTCTTCTTGTTAAAAATCTGATGACAAGTGATAGTAGAAAGAAGTGTGGGATTAGGACAACAAACGGAACTTATCTGCTGTCATCAGTCACACAGATGTTACATTTAACTTATCTGCTGTCATCAGTCACACATGTTACATTTAACTTATTTGCTGTCATCCGTCACACAGACGTAACATTTAACTTATCTGCTGTCATCAGTCACACAGATGTAACATTTAACTTCTCTGCTGTCATCAGTCACACAGATGTTACATTTAACTTATCTGCTGTCATCAGTCACACAGACGTAACATTTAACTTATCTGCTGTCATCAGTCGCACAGACGTAACATTTAACTTATCTGCTGTCATCAGTCAAACAAACATTACATTTAATTGATCTACTGTCATCAGTCACACAGACGTTACATTTAACTTATCTGCTGTCATCAGTCACACAGATGTTACATTTAACTTATCTGCTGTCATCAGTCACACAGACGTAACATTTAACTTATCTGCTGTCATCAGTCACATGGACGTTACATTTAACTTATCTGCTGTCATCAGTCACACAGACGTTACATTTAACTTATCTGCTGTCATCAGTCACACAGACGTTACATTTAACTTATCTGCTGTCATCAGTCCAACAGACGTAACATTTAACTTATCTGCTGTCATCAGTCACACAGACGTAACATTTAACTTATCTGCTGTCATCAGTCACACAAACATAACATTTAACTTATCTGCTGTCATCAGTCACACAGACGTTACATTTAACTTCTCTGCTGTCATCAGTCACACATGTTACATTTAACTTATTTGCTGTCATCAGTCACACAAACGTAACATTTAACGTATCTGCTGTCATCAGTCACACAGACGTTACATTTAACTTATCTGCTGTCATCAGTCACACAGATGTTACATTTAACTTATCTGCTGTCATCAGTCACACAGACGTAACATTTAACTTATCTGCTGTCACTAGTCACACAAACGTAACATTTAACTTATCTGCTGTCATCAGTCACACAGACTTACATTTAACTTATCTGCTGTCATCAGTCACTACAGACTTAACATTTAACTTATCTGCTGTCATCAGTCACACAGACGTTACATTCAACTTATCCACTGTCATCAGTCACACAGACGTAACATTTAACCTATCTGCTGTCATCAGTCGCACAGACGTTACATTTAAATTATCTGCTGTCATCAGTCACACAGACGTAACATTTAACTTATCTGCTGTCATCAGTCACACAGACGTTACATTTAACTTATCCGCTGTCATCAGTCACACAGGCGTTACATTTAACTTATCCGCTGTCATCAGTCACACAGACGTAACATTTAACTTATCTGCTGTCATCAGTCACACAGACGTAACATTTAACTTATCTGCTGTCATCAGTCACACAGACGTAACATTTAACTTATCTGCTGTCATCAGTCACACAGACGTTACATTTAACTTATCTGCTGTCATCAGTCACACAGACGTAATATTTAACTTCTCTGCTGTCATCAGTCACACAGACGTAACATTTAACTTATCTGCTGTCATCAGTCACACAAACATTACATTTAACCTATCTGCTGTCATCAGTCACACAGACGTTACATTTAACTTATCTGCTGTCATCAGTCACACAGACGTAATATTTAACTTATCTGCTGTCATCAGTCACACAGACGTAACATTTAACTTATCTGCTGTCATCAGTCACACAGACGTAGCATTTAACTTATCTACTGTCATCAGTTACACAGACGTAACATTTAACTTATCTGCTGTCATCAGTCACACAGACGTTACATTTAACTTATCTGCTGTCATCAGTCACACAGACGTAACATTTAACCAAGTCATGATGACGACCGTAATACCTTCCACAGGCACTCGAATTCCGGACCCCCCTTTTTTCCTCATTTGGTCCCTCCCGCGATTATGGTATGGATCTTTGTCTCGAAGTATATCTTTGAGCCATTTATCCATATTTTACAACATTTCGTGTTACAACTCTCTCGTTCTACAAACTTTTGTTTCTAGGTCCAGCTGCCGTTTTACTAGAAACAAAAGTTAGTAGAACGAGAGAGTTGTAACACGAAATGTTGTAAAATATGGATAAATGGCTCAAAGATACCTATACCAGATAAAGATCCATACCATAATCGCGGGAGGGACCAAATGAGGAAAAAGGGGGGTCCGGCATTCGAGTGCCTGTGATACTTTCCAAGTGATGACCTCAACGTATTTTCTGAATAATAAAGTTGTGAGTTAGAATATAAATTCCACACATGGTGATGTGTACTGCGACAAAGTTTATCAGCAACCTGTGGCTTTTCTCCGGGTACTCCGGTTTGCTCCATGGGGTTTAACACGTACACACCTATCTTGAATCTATCATGCAAAAGAGCGCTATTATTTTTTTCATTTTCAAGAAATTAAAACTTGTATCTATGTTTCTGATGCAAGAAAGACGGAAACATCAAATCTTTCACTCTTTGTTTGTTGTTTTTGTATGTTTGTTTGTTTGTTTGCGTGTTTGTTTGTTTTTGTTTTTTGTGAGCATATACCGGTAGTCATCATGTGAATGAAATTGGTCGAACCCATGGCCTAAACAGGTTATTGACAGACTACTTGTGTGTCTTTCCTGCTCGTGGTCATTTGTAAGTGGTTGGTTAAAATCTTAATTATATTATAAACAAAAGTGGACACTTCCCCTGTGGTAACAACGTGTTGTAACTGTAATTGTATATCTAGCGTGCAGGACAGTCAGCAAGATGTTTATATACAAAAATGGAATTTGTTGTTATGCTGCATTTCTACTGTTTTCAGTTAATTTTGTGTATTCTGATCGCATTGGAGAAAACGAAAAAACTATAACGTTTTTGGCCAAAGAATTGAGATCACTCCATAGACGTGTTGAGACAAAAATAAGTAATTTACAAAATGAAATTAATATCCAAAAAGATTTGGAAGGTAATTATGGCCATTTTGAAACGCGTAGACTATACCGGAAGTTTAGAGAAATGAAATACCAATTACTTACTCTGAAATTAGATGTTAGGCAACTATTTTATGAAGGATTAAATATGAAAACCGAAATGACTCAAGCTGTCAATACAAAAACTCAAAAACTGTCGGACGAAATTGCAGAATTACGGACATCAATAAAGAAAATCCATACAATGCTGAATTTTGCTGGTACTTTTGAATTAATTAGGGAACCACCGTCTTCAAGCAACTCATCAACACTGACCATCATAGAAGATGAAACTAGTAAGTATAATATTTCCATTTTTTATTTTCTATCTGCTCTGACTGGGTACTTGTTGAAGGTTCCTTGTAGAGAGCTCTCTAATTGAATAATATAGCTACCCCCGCCCCATTCAATAAGAGAGCTCTGTACAGTTTATACAATGAAGAGAGCACTCTAATTGAATCATAGAGACCCCCCCCCCCCACACACACACCAATTCAATTAGAGAACTCGCTATAAAACTTAGTTGGAAATCTCTCCAAATCCTTGAGTATTATGTTTAAATTGCATTACATAGAGTAATATATTACAAATGTCATATAAACTTCTTTATATCATAACGGGACTAACTGAAATTATTAAAAATAATTACTTGGAGGAAATATTTGCCAAAGATTATTAGAAATTATGCTTCTTCTTTTTTCTTTTTTCTTTTTTTTTTTTTACAGGTAACGACGTTCAAGCAGATGAAAATTTAACCAAAGACACTACAAGTACACCTGCTACCATTTCTACAGGTACATAGTGTTAGTATAATATCGACAGGTAAATATTTCTTCTACCTCGGGTACAGGTACAAATGACAGGTAAATATTCCAACTCAGATACTGATGTAGTATCATACCGTAATAGATCAAAAGAAAGTGTATACAGTGATGGTCAAGAATTGAAATTCCACCAATATAAAACAAAAACAAATTAAAAAAAACAAACACTGGCCCTGAATCTTTACTGACTAGACATATAGGGTACCACGACATATGACGTTGGAAATTCAGGTCCTTGCTTGGGACAGACACACAAATGTGGCGGGGTTAAATTGGTTAATGTGTAGGTATACTGCACGTGTATGTGTTATGCTGACATAAAGAAGATCATAATTTACATTGTAATACAGTTTTCATCTTATGAAAATATTTAATGTGTAAAATCTTCAAGGATTCCCTTTAAACACGACGGGTGTCTTATAAGAAGCAGGAACGGTTTTCCCTTCGCGAGAACCTGTGTTCATCCCCGGTGTTTTGTGGGGTCTATGTTGCTAATCTCTTTAGTTTTCTGTTTTGTGTTCTGCTTTTGTTATTTTCCCCCCATTGTCATCACCATGTGTCTTGTATGCCCAATGTTGACAATGTATCTAAATTGTCAGTTCTTGATTGCACCTTCGATTTTCTCTAACGGTTTTTTTCGGAGGCCGTGATTTGAAGTACTTATTGACGAAGTCGGTAACTGATAAAAATAGTGTGAATAAGCATTATTATTTATTTAGTATTTAAGTGCTCATATATGAAAGAGTGTATTGTTTTTTTTTATCTATTATCTAGGTCCTTTGCAAACGTTGGACGTATCTTTGGAGGTTAACCAGAAACTGTCTGTACCGTGTTACCTTAGCAGTACATCTGACAATCAAACGGTAAATAAAGTGATGAACATCAACTTTATATATAAAATACAAATCGTAAAATATCATTCAAATTAGAATTATGACTTTATGATATTTTACATATTTTCTACCTTTATCTGATCAGAAATGTCGACTCCACGGTGACATAATTACCATAGTTTCATTTGTCATTAGGAAGCAACCATTTGATTCAGTTTTAAGAGGGAAATAAGAGGGTAATTTGAGAAAAAAATATCGAGGTACAGTGATGAACTTTGTTAAAATGGCAATATACAATTTTGAAAGCTAACAATGGGGGTGGGGGGTGATGCAAAATCTGTTACAAGCAAAAATAAGCAGAATCTTAACCGCCTTCAATGGTAGATCCCCATTCCGTATATCAAATGGTTACTCCCTAAAGCAAATAAAGATTTCTGACAGAAAACGAAAGATTTAAAGGATAATACACATTTGAGGGGGGAGAGGGGAGGGGGAGAACTGGAATTTTACATCCGCCAAAATAACCACCTGAGTGGTGTAATGGTTAGCATGCTCACTTCGAGTGTGGTTATTTGTTGGCCTTTGCTGTTTCTCGGCTAAGCACACATTATCAATGAGTATGAGCAAAGAGACTGATTAATTTGCTCGGAATCAGGATAATGTAACCTAGCAGCACTACAAGTCTAATTGTTTCATTGAATAAGCACTATAAAAATCCATCTCAACGTGTTGGTCTAGTACAAAACAGACATCATCTCATCAAGAAGTAACTTGTTTTCTCCATTGTATAGCTAAACATTGCTACCTTGTAATGGCATTAAACAACAACCACTTAATCACTCAATATCATTGAAAGTAGGGGCCGTCGTGGTCGTGGTCCACTCGTCGCAACTTCGGCTGATTCCGTACCTTCATCATACCTCGTCCGTATTACGATAGCTCCCATTGGAACTACTTTCAGAAATCTTCAATGAAGGAGGTATTAAAATAATTTCACTTTCGAATATTCGTCCAATAATAATATATTTTCATTCGTCGCAATGTCGGCTGATTCCGTACCTTCATCAAAGACCAATATTTTTCAAAACAAACTCATCTATTGTCGCCATTTTAGAACTTATTCGCGGTGCGCAATGTTTGATTGAAGTGATACGGTCTTCCGGCGAAGAAATGTGACGCGTAGACGCATATCAAATACCGTATTACAGCGGAGGTATTGAGGGAGAGAAGCGGACTCGCCCGAGGTTTGCCGATTGGGTCGTAGTCGTGATCATATGGTAGTTTTATTTATAACTACCTATGCAATATGTGCCTATCATCACTGATGTTGTGAGTACGAATCCCGCTCTGACATGTGATAAAGTTTGTCAGTCACGCGGCAGGTCGGTGGTTTTCTACGGGTACTCCGGTTTCCACCATCAATAAAACTGACCGCCACGATATAACTGAAACATTGTTGAAAGTGGCGTTAAACACCATACCTCCAATTGAAAGTAACTTGTATATTTCTCTCTAGACTACAGACAATTCCTTTCCCAATTGGAATCATAATGGACGTGTGATCGTCCCTAGAAAAGAAAAACGTTACAGAGTTAGTTATTCCAATGACAAAAGTGTGTTTACATTAACGATAAAAAAGCTGAAATGCAAAGACACAGGGATTCTACAGTGCAAGAGAGATCCCGTTACAGTGCTGCTACATGTAAATCTGAAAGTGAAAGGTTTGTACTGTAACGATATTAGGTTATTAACCATTATGGTATGACAATCGATTTAAATCCCCTCTGCTAGTGGAGATCTCTTTAAGTTCAGTTGGTAGAGCTATTGCCATCGGTGCAAAAAGGTAGTACAGTGCGTTGTTCTATTCTAGATCGAGACGTTACATTGGTGGCAGCGGTGGTGGCATGAATCAGAAGCATTTATTTTAGTTCTTCATAATTTCGTTACATAACCTACCATGCAGTTAAATGTTAAATGTTAAATTTTTATCAATGTGCGACGTAAAAATATTTTTGACATTCACTTCACTGAGTTTGGTGCTGTTATGACAACTGTACTTGTTTTACCTGTTTTGTTCAAGTATTGCTATAAATACTGTTATAGTGACAGCCGGAAACTTTGAGCCGTAATGAAAGGGGGAGGTTTGGCGCTTTAAAATCTGATTCAACTCACCATTTCTTTAGAAATGCCTGTACCAAGTCAGGGTCATTACGGTTTTCACAGTTTTCCGGTTGTTGACTGATTTTGTCTGTTTATATAACAATGAGTTTTGACTTTCCCTTTGTAAGATTGCTCGGAGTTCGGTAATTTTGTTATTACCCTTAATTAAAACCTCACCCCAAGACTTAGCAATTTTCAACACATGAATGACTGTTCTGATGAAGGATCCAACCGTAGGTTAATAACCTAGTCATTTGGGTATCATAATAGATTAATACCCCCTTTGCTAGTTGATATAAAGGCCGTCTTGGTCGTGATCGTATGGTAGTTGGATTTACAACTACATATGCAATCAGTGCCTATCACAACTAACGTTGCGAGTTCGAATCTCGATCAGGGCAAGGTGTACAACACTATGTGATAAAGTTTGTCAGTGACTTGCGACTGAAATATTGTTGAAAGTGGCGTTAAACACCATCAAGCAAGCAAGCAAGCAGAAAGCTAGTCGATATAATCAGATCTACTCTAGCTTATTTGGTAGAGCAGTTGTATTCGGTGCAGTAGGTATGAGATTGGTTCCTATTGCGGGACGTTGCAGTACCTTCGTGAAGAAAAATATTAAGACCAACAGTTTTTAAATTTCAAACTTTGACATACAGATAAAAGAAAACTAAAACAAGCGGATGAATGATGGTAAGCGTGCTCGCTTCCGGAAGATCGTAGGATCCAACAAAAGACTACATGCATGATTGGGCTGAAATATTGTTGAAAGTAGTGTTATGCATATCATAATTTAATTTCAGAGCCATGTAATCAGTTCCTTTGCAGTAGCAAGTGTATAGAGATGGGACGTGTCTGTGACAAAATAGAAGATTGTCCTTATGGTCAAGACGAGAGACACTGTGGTAAAAATCTATAAAAATGTCATGTCCCCTGTTTGTGTTCCCAATTTCTTGGATTGTATGGTTTAAAACTCCAGTACCAATCAAGTGTGACTTAAAAGGTACTGTCACATGCGTGACATTCTACAAACTTAATGAACCTCTCATGAAAAGCAAAAAAAAATTAAGCAGTGATAGTCTACATTTCTACCAATATCTACAAAATGATCAACCATCTCTCACTTCACATAATTGAATGCAAAATATATCACAAGACGTTGGTAATCCAGGTCCTGGCTTGGAACAGGCACACGTGTGGCGGGGTTAAATCGGCTGATGGGACACCCAACCGCCTTCTGATAATGGTATCTCGCAAGACAATTTATTTTCCCGACGAAAGAGGAGCTGTATCACTCAAACCATGGAAACCATACAACATTTTTATACCATAAACTTCCTGTGGCAGTTTTCTTCTTTTTTCGTGTTTTTGTTCTTTTTATATGTGGTAAATTCAATTTACCTGTAAAATGCATTTTCTTGATTTCAATGTTTGTTGTTAAATTGGATAAAAAAACAAGCAAATAAAATGTTTTACAAGAAAAAGAAGCAATTGGAATAAAAGAAATCTGCAAAGAAAATCGATTTGTGATTGACAATGAAAACAACCTCCAACAACAAGATATCTATCAGTGGTACAATATCTATCATTAAAATTCTACAAAGAAAATAGATCCGTCATGGTTGTTAATAAATTATACTTTTTATTAGACTTCATTAATATTTTAAAAGGTAATTTGCGGGACGATCGTTTCCTTTCAAAGGCCCATTAATAATGGTATACAATAAATAATATAGATGTTGTCTTGTGATGGCTTGTTTTGTTGTACATGTTTGCTATGGTAACTTGCTTGACCTACAGGTACATGTGTGATATTAACACCCACCCTATTTTGCAAGTAGATTAAAAATTACTGATAAGACATGTTTATAGAGGCCATCTTGGGAAAAAAAGTACACAACCCATTCTTCCAATTTTCGGATAAATTTTACTGGAATAAATTTTTTTTTCTTATTTTTGTAAAAAAATAAAACAAAATAGTAGGAGTCTAATATATAAAATTTATTCACGCCACGGTATGGCTAAAGTTGGCGTTAAACACCAATCAATCAAAATCATTTTTGTAAGTTATTACACAAAACACACAGAAATAATTTTGTTTAAAAATACATGTACATGTATTTGTAAATTTATTATTATTATAAATTCAGTAGGAAGTTTTCCAGGTTAGCCATCTGTCTGTAATACAATTGTATTATATGAATTAAGTATGATAATCTTCCAATTCTTGTCATACCATACATTGATATATATCTAATGCTTATTATTTCCATTCTTTGTACCAATGTACTTATGCAATGGTTTCTAAAGAATAGAATTGTCTTGTCATGTCGTAATAAAACACATAACATCAGAAATCAATGGATCACGCGATAATCGCCTTGGCAGTAAATGGAATATACAACGTTACAGTCTAATCGATAACAATTATCATCCACTGTCACTCCCAAGAAAAGCTGTAAGGAGAGTTTGAAGATACCAAAGGGTAATCAGAATCTGTAAATCAAAGTACAGACAACTAAATGGACAAAAGAACAAACAACGATCTACAAAGCATTACACACACAAAAATATATCGAGTAACACGAACCCCAATAAGAACCGGGGGTGAACTCGGGTGTTCCGGACGGGTTTGCAATTCCTACTCCACTAGTGGCGCCCGTCGTGTTACTCTAGTTGTAAGCATACAGGAATACCCCTTATGTTCCTGACAATTCTTTCTAGCTGTTGTAGTGACTGAATTGTATGTTATGAAAAGAGACAGTGATTGGTCAACAATTCCACCAATATAAAATAAACGAACAATCACCTCTAACCTCTAACCTCTCACCTCAACTCACAAAAACAACATTTGAAATCCAGGTCATGTGTATGAACGAGTATTGTACCTAAGAAACCGAAAGTATGTCAGCTTTAATCAAAGAATTATCTACAATATTCCACTACCCACACCTAGGGTCTGAATGAATTTGTGGTAGCCTTCGGGACTAACTGTGCTTGTTTTTGCTCAGAAATACAAATAGAAGAAGAATCATTTCACAACAGTTTAGATTCAACTTCTTAACGAAAAATAGATGTGCACAATATGACGAATCATTTAAAAGAATCTCTGTCAGTTTCGTTGAATTTCATTCACTGATTTTATAGATATAAAGGGTTGTAGGTGTGAGGGTCGAACGGAAATCCTGAATACTATATAATATATTCACTAGCAGGGTAGAATTAAATGTCTAAATTACAAATGTGTGTTTTCAGAATTACTTGCAGACGTTACTGACGGTGACAGTGGTGGAAGTGGTACCGTAGTTGTTCTACTAAATAAAATGAAAGGCTGGATATGTGATGATGGGTGGGACCAATCTGCTAGCCAAGTCTTGTGTCGGTCGGTAGGGTATAGGTTAGTATCCTATAGGTAAAATGATGGGCTGAGATGCAGATTGTCACATGAAAATGAGGATATGATAGGGGTAGGGACATTTTTGCCTGCAACGGAGCAGCAATAACCACTCATTACAAACCGTTGTTCATAAGAATTCGAGCTGCTGCAAATTGTCTCATATAGGAGTGTCATTCTCTCACAATCCAGTCTTGACAAGATTTCTTTGTAATGTCTAGGTTTCCCAAATGAGAAAATTGAAGGTTGTATTTATACAAATTAGTTCGAAATCAAATAATCAATTTTTTTCTCGTTTTTTTAATTTGTTTTCTTCATTTTCTATACTTTGAAAATGGACAAATATAATGAGATTATAATTTGTCTTCTTATCAATGGATCGTTTGACTAAGAATTTTTTGTAATCTTCCGATGAAATACATTATTTGATTGATTAAATGATTATCGTGTGGTCTATAAAGTAGTGGTCTTTGTTGCTGCGATTGCATGGTATTTGGATTTGCATCTACACTTGAATTAAATAATTCAGTGTTATTTCGTTGCTTAAATTTCGATTTCCCGCTTATGACGAAGTGTACCCGAAACATTTTTATGAAAAATATGTTAGTGCATTGCAATCGGTAGGTTGTTTTCTCTTGGTAAACCGGCTCCGCCCACCAACAATCATAATATAACTGAAATGTTGCCAAAAGTTGTGTTAACACATATAACATGCATATAGATCTCTAGTGTACGTCCTTCGACTTCTATATAGTATTTCAATGAGTGATTGTTGTTTAACACCAAATAAGTAATTTTTTAACCATATCATGGCGAGACCAAGTTACATACTAGACCAACACGCTTAGTTGGAATTTTATAGTGTTATCTCAAGGAAACAACAGTCCCCGGGTAGACATGTCGCTCCATTCTGACACATTATCCGGATTCCGAGCCAACCAGTCTTTGCTCTTTCTCCTTAATAATGTTGTGTGCTTAGCAGAGAAGCAAAACTTACAGATTGTATATGGTTTGACCCAACAGCGACTAGAATCCAAAATCTACCACACTCGAGGTGAGCACGGTAACCATTTCCCCACCCATGCGGTTCCCCCAGGTAATCGAGAAGATTATTCGAATTCTATATTCAATACGTGAGAAGGTTATGAAGTACCAACCGATAATTGTGAGGTATTTTCTATATTTTACAGTTTTATTGTTTAAAAGCTGTTACTTGCGGAAACTGAAAATGTGGTAACAAAGCCGTTCACTCAATCAAGGCAGGTTTAAAGACTCATTAAATTCATGCAAATAAATGGGTTAAAAGTCAATAAAATTATCATAATAATTATTATAATTGTTCAAATATGTAACATTACCAGGATAATATTTGCATGTAAAATTAGCTGACTTAAAAGTAGCATTTTCCAGCAATTTCTTTTTTCAACTCCGATATATAAATTATTCATGAACGATGAAACAGAATATATCTTTAATTGAAAATTTGTTTTAACTCCACTTAAATAATTTATTAAATTATATGCATTTGGAGATTGGATCTAGTATTGGATATCAAGATTATTGCATCAATAGCTAAAAATCGCATTGGCGGTGTAATGGATAGCATGCTTGCCTCGTGTGCGGTAGATCGTCACGTGGGTTCGATTCCCTATCGGGTCAAACCAAAAACTATAAAATTGATATTTGTTGATTTTCCGCTAAGCGCGCAACAGTAAGGAGAGAGAAAAAAAATAAAGACTGGTTGGCTCAGAATTAGGATAATGTGTCCGAGTGGGGCGACATGTCTATCCGCGGACTGTTGTTTCAATGAGCTAGCACTGTAAAAATCCAACTAAGCTGTTGGTCTAGTACATTGCGGACCTTATCATCATCTCATTGAAAATTAACTTGTTCTCGCCATGATATAGCTGAAAAATTGCTGAGTTGGCGTTAAACAACAATCACTCACTCTCTCATTCATTAACTAAATAACACACATATATAATATACATACAGTTAAACCTGTATTAAGAGGTCACCCTTTGGAGAAAGAAAAAGTGGCCTTACAAGACAGGTGAACTCTTAAGAGAGATTCAATTCATAAGAAATTTTCTCTGACAGGACAAGAAAGAGGTGACCTTTTAATACAGGTGACCGCATGGGCAGGTTCGACTGTATATACATCATTTATATTTGCAGTTCAGGAAAAGTTGGCCAGGCTTCAAGTTTACCAGTTATGGAAAAGGGGTTTGTAGTTTCGTATATAAACTGCACTGGAGAAGAAACGTCTTTAGCTAAATGTGACTTTAAAATTTCCCAACTTGGTAGTTGTTCTACAATAGCCAGTGCTGTTTGCAGTCTCTAAAGAAAAATAAACCATTTAAATATATAAGCTTTATTTGTTGTGTATCAGGATTATAACTATAAACATTCTTAAATTTAATGTTGTTTGAGGGAGGGGTATGTTTTCAGAGATTTAGGAATCCAATAGAGGATTGGAATTAGAAGCGGACTGGATCTTATTAACAGCGCAGGCATCCCGTTGCCCATCAGGTTGGCCAATTGTTCATTAATATGTTGTCTATCTGAGTGCCCCACGGGACATTGCCATAATGGTCATAAGACCAGTCAACCTCCGATTGGAATCAATTGTTCCATGCACAAATAAATGTGAACATGACTTGTATGTATATAAATATGGTAATTTTAATTGTAAACTATTGGATAAAGAATGAAAAAGGTGTGTGTGTGGGGGGGGTCGTTGTGATGTTTACTGGTCAATTACTGGGAATCTGAATAAAAATATATGCACTGAAGTATGGATTGACTAATTTTGGAAATATTTGACTACTCATAATGGTTGATATTTTTTATTTATTGTATGCCAAAGTATAATATGTCCTTCATAGAATAATATTTTTACAGTTTTAGTTTTCAGTCTTAAAATAATAGAGATAGTACAAATATATACCAATTTGATAAATACATCAGTTGTACATGTATTGACACTGAATGCACATTATTGGTGGTCCTTACTGTATATTTGGGTTGTTTCACTTACTTACTTATTAACTGCAGATCTTTGTGTGTAAATTCTTCTGAATTTGAAAATATATATATATATATCCAGTGGGACAGATATAATGTATGGTTGTCACTTGCTTCTAGACGTTTGTATAATATACTTGATTTCCTGTGACTGTACAAAGCGTGTGTAGATGGTACATATATATTTAATATTATAATTTGACAGCAATCTAACTCAGCAATTTTTAATATATTGTATAGGATAATGAAGAATTCATTATACAGTCACAGGAAATAAAGTATATTATACAAACGTCTAGAAGCAAGTGACAACCATACAATATATCTGTCCCACTGGATCTCAAAGTTACTAAGGATACTAGGTTAATACTAAATATTATATACGTCTGAAAATTAAACCAAACAGTGTTAGAATTAAATTTTAGAGTTGTCAAATTTTTGTTCTTCCCTCGACGGGTTATATTCAGAGTAAAATATATAAATATTTATAGAGATTACACAGTATTCAAGATCCTGTATTGCTTTAAAGGCATACAGTAGCTCAAATTCATTTTTTTTCATTAAAAGTTGCCAATATTCGATGTTTTATACTAATTGCAGTTGAAATTTTTCATTATATCATTCGTAAATAGCCTAGAACGAATTAAATACGTCGATTTTTGATTTCGTTGTATCCATTAAAGAATTCAATGTTGACCCGTACAATATTCATATATTCCGTGACCTACAAAGTGAACCTATTCGGTCACTCGTCGCAATTCGGCTGATTCCGTATCTTCATCATACCTCGTCCGTATTACGATAGCTCCCATTGGAACTACTTTCAGAAATCTTCAATGAAGGAGGTATTAAAATAATTTCACTTTCGAATATTCGTCCAATAATAATATATTTTCATTCGTCGCAATGTCGGCTGATTCCGTACCTTCATCAAAGACCAATATTTTTCAAAGCAAAATCATCTATTGTCGCCATTTTAGAACTTATTCGCGGTGCACAATGTTTGATTGAAGTGATACGGTCTTCCGGCGAAGAAATATGACACGTAGACGCATATCAAATACCGTATTACAGCGGAGGTATTGAGGGAGAGAAGCGGACTCACCCGAGGTTTGCCGATTGCCTATTCGGTAAAGCGTTTGCGCATGTGCGAAATTGTTTGCGGAAGGAAAAGCACATGTATGGCACAAATAAAAATATTGACGGATTCTACACGAAAACGACACAAATATGAGGATTTCGTGTAAAAATTCAAAGAAAAAGTGTTATACCGACCTAATCCATTTTTCAACACGTATACGGTAAGCATAGTTTAGTATCTTTTTACGGCAGAATCGTCGTTTTTTAAATTATTCCTTTTTTTTTCAGGAGAAAACGCTAGGTGATATCTCTTTTAAATTAGAGACTAAAATAATGAACTTCATGACTGGTTTTTTTTTTCGAAAAAAATATAAAAAAGACAACTCAAGTGTTGTCAATAATATGCAATACAATTTGTTTACAATTCTCCCATTATCAGGCCCATTTGCAGTGCAGAGTTTGGGTTTGTTTTTATTGATTACATCACGTATTTCAGATTTTAAGTGTCATTCTTACTAAATACCATTATATAATATTAACTGATTACCCCAGATCAAATTTCATATATATATTTCTTAAATTGTATTAATTATAACGAATTTACATGAAAAGCATGCTTCCTGGTTATTTATAACAGTTATCAGTGTCCGGCAAACTTCAGAAAATCAACCGACTTATAATTAGGTGTGTTAATGGCGATTTTACCAACAGACATTCGAATTCTTTTCACTAATTACAACATTTTAGCATATTTTTTAAACCTGGCTTCTTGTTCAGAACATTTTATTAGTATAAAACATCGAATATTGCCAACTTTTAATATAAACAAAAAAAAATCAATTTGAGCGACTGTATGCCTTTAAGGGTTTTAAGAGAAATCAAAAGAAAAAAGTTTGTTGAACCCAAAATTAAAGCTCTATACAATGATATTCAATAATTCAAATGTGTACCATATTACAAACAATGCATGTTTATTATACTTCATCAATTAGTTTATTATGCTCCATTATTTTGTTCAGCTATCATTCGTCACAACTCGACCGATTCCGTTCCTCAATCTCCGCAGAAGAAGAGCAACGAACGCACCCGAAGTTTGCCGATTGGTTCGTCCATCCGAGACAAGGGTCACATGTCCACAAAGTGTAAATCAATGTCACCAAGTGTCAAGCTCCTACGTATATACAGGGGCGGATCCAGGATTTCAAGTTAGGGGGGGGCGCACTTAAAAAAATTGCGCCGAGCAGAGGGAGGCGCGAACATTTTTGGGGTTTTTCGTGTGAAAAATCACGATTTTACGCCAAAAAATCATATTTTTCCAATTTTAGGGGGGGCGCGCGAAATTTTCATGTGAAAAATCACGATTTTACGCCAAAAAAAATCATATTTTTACCAATTTTAGGGGGGGGGGGGCGCGCGCCGGGTGCCCCCCCCCCCCCTGAATCCGCCCCTGATATATACTGTGACCTTTTGTCTCAGGGGGAACATGTATTTTTTAATGGATTTTCATTATTAAAATGTTTTTAACTGCAATAGATATGGACATATAATTTCAAGATATTGCTCGCTAAAACATATACAATTATTCAGTTGATCATGATCACATAAATTATTAATTGAACACACAATCTAATTAAGATTAGGTGTGTACATGATTGTTGTACCTTTTTGTAATTTTCTTTCTTTGAGGAGGTTTGGTTTATGGTGTTTAACGCCACTTTCAACATATTTCAGTTATATCATATCTGTCAGTTTTAATGGTGGAGGAAACCGGAGTACCCGGAGAATACAATATTCAGTCATACCATGCAGGACACCGAAGTACCCAGGGAAAACCAGACCTGCCGCAAATAACCGACAAACTTTATAACATAATGTTGAGATTGATTCGAACTCACAACGTTAGTGATGATAGGCACTGATTGCACAGGTAGTTGTAAATTTAACTACCATGCGATCACGACCATGACGGCCCCAGGGAGTGTAGAGTATATCGCCAAAGAAAACAAATAACAATTTAGAATAAAAGATACAACAAATATATACACTTTGAATTAGACACATGTAGCTGAACACAAAAAATAAACAAACTCTTATATTGTAAAGGCACAAAAAGGCAGCTTAAATAATTTTGATTATAAATATGTACAGATATCAAACTCCTGTCATTTATTCCACTCCAGTATTAAAATTATGTACAAGGTCACAGAAAGGGGATTCCAGGATCTCCATATCTAGACTATTGTATAATTGATTGTTGATTAATGGCCAGTGAGTAGTATTTCAGTTATACTCATGACAAGAATAAATATACATACAATATATCATGTTGAGAAAAAATGCGGGAATGGGATAAGCCTATGTGTGGAAGTTTTAATTACAATGTATCACATGAAAACGGAGATATGCCCGGCAATAGATAGTCTTTGAAAAGCTCTTCCTGTCAACAGGCCAACAACGACCAATTAACGAGGCATTCTCCAAATACCAACAATCATTTACTCCCGCGGGTTGGGTATTTGATTCGCCCTGTACAACTAGAGGACGATCTTTTTGGGGGCGGGGGTAAAGACCAAGGTTCAGCCCTTATTTCTAAATCCCAGGATCACGTGCCTCAATGATCTGATGCAAGTACCCTGCAGTTGAGTTCTACTTTGCAAAAACATAAAAGGGAGAAAGCAAGATTCAATCACATTCTAATGGCAATAATTGACGTTTGAAGTTCGCATATAATTTCTTAAGAAACCTATACACGTTGTCAGTCCCTTTAGAGTTCGAGCCATCGACGTTCTACTGTATGTGTGGCCTTGGTCATTGTACAGCACAACTCGTTTAACCCAATGTTGCCAATGTCTCTGGATTTCCATTTTTGATTGCCCTTTTTGCCGGTTTTCTCTAACGTTTATTTAAATCGAACGCCTTAGGGACTTTTTACAATTATTTCGCTATAACTGATATTTCTTATATTTTATTGAATTTTGATAAATAAATTTTGCACTTAACGGATTCGAAAATAAATTCGTTTTATACGACAATTCACAATAATCGTGTTTGCCTATTATATATATTGATGTTGAACATTAAAAGAATCTTCATTAATATTTGTAAAACGCTAAGCACTAGTCATCACAAATTCTCTTGTGAAGAACTTCTTTTGCATAACAATTTTCAAACCTGCAAAATTAGCACGTGGTGGAATGGTGGTGGTTTTATTTTGTTCAATCTGTTTGCTAGCGAGATCCACTGAAATAATGTTTTGATGGATTGAATTTCCACTTTCTCCACCGAGGATCAAGATGTTGCCATTATGATGTATTGCACAAAATCGTCTGCGTTGAAAATTTGGAATGTTCGCCACAACCCGACTGGTTCCATCTTCCGATACACAAATTACGTTTCCATCTGTGCAGACGACATGCATGTTTTTATCAGAAACTATCGCACGTGACAATTTGGACGGTGATGGTAGATTTGCGACAACACAGCTAGACTGTAACCTTGTATCGAAATATTGAATCGCTTTTGTCTCCTTGTCATCTGACAGGATACCGCCAAAAACAAAGATCTTTTCTTTTGATACCGTAGAAGACATCGAACGGACAGCTATCGGTAAATGTCCCGCCTTTTTCCAAGCTCTTGGGTTAATGTCGTATTCCTCTACGCTTGAAAGAGTTTTGGACGATTCGTCTTTAATATTATCGTCGTACCCACCAAGGACGAAAATTGAACTACCAAGTGCAACCATCGCATGTCGACGCCTGCCTTGAACCGGAGACGTGCATCGATACCACTCATTATTTTCTGATCGATATCGTAGCAGACAGTCCAATTTTTGAGACCCACCAGATACGAAAATATCGTTCCCGTAAACACACGATGCAAATTCTCGACCCAACGGGAAAATCAACGGCGTAAGAAAGAACCACTTTTGCAATGAGTAACTATAAGCAAAAACATCTACAACTTTTTCGGATTGATTATTATAGCCGCCAAGAACAATTAATACTTCTTCCATAGTAAGATGGTTCCGAAATGCAATTCGCGCCGAATTGAATTCCGAACGTCTAGCGGGTAACATGTGATATGTTATTGCCTCCTTCACGATTTCCCTACACCTTGAACTTTCTCTTACAAGTTCCATAGGTTCAACTTCATGCAGAAGGTATTCTGAACCTAGAAGTGGCAATCGTAGATACTCGAACAACTGAATTGTGTGCTCTTTTCTGTTGGGGAGATCAGACTCGTACCACCTAAAAACAGCATCGCAGACGACCTCTTCGTTAGTCACGTTCAAGTTGTCGTCTGTTATAATCTTCACGAGATCTTCTTTGTCGAGGTACGTAAAATCTTCAAATCTGCAAATATCTGTAAAGTTCATTAAAATCAAACTCCACGACTTTTTACAAAGAGACGGACAGTCGTATGATTTTGCAAGTTTCCATGCTCCCAAACAATTCTCTGATGTCAGGTTACTCAATAAAAATTGTTCACATTTTTCGTGCAATTGCCTCATCTGAAAGATGACGGCCGCTCTGAGCAGGTCCTCGCAGTTATCAAATGTCACTACTTTCCTTCCGGAATAAATAAAGTCTAAAATATTTTCAAATATAGTAACACTGCAATCATGGATATTTACCGTTCCGTTTTGACTTTCAAGCATTCCAGACGAAAACATGGCATCAAAATATGGCGAAACGGCGGCGAGTACGACTCTGTGACATTTAAAAGTTCTTTCACCAATTACCAATTGAGTGTCCGTGTGTCTGTCGTGTTTATACATGTCTTCTAGTGAATTATAAAGTTCTTTTGAAACTTCAGCACGCCAACAAGATGTGTCAGTCATTTTCTGTCTACTTTTGAATTTCTGGAAAAGATAAATAACGCCACAATTGGTTAATTTAAGTTAAAAAAAAACAAAATACAATCGAATCTGGTTTTCTCGAGTTCCAATACATCGTATCCCTGGATACCAAAGTTAAACAATTGTTCTGTTCGTAGTAGTTTTCAACTTAATTTATCCTGGACAACTCGAATATCCGGACATTTTGACTTCGACTTGGCCAATCTCTACCAGACTTATCGTTCCTTACTCTCACACCAACCTCTGTCAACGTCTCATCTTACTTTTTCCTGATGGACCATCGTGATCGTGATAAGATGGTTGTTGGATTTACGACTACCTGTGCAATCAGTGCCTACCACCACTAAAGTTGTGACTTCGAATGTCGCTCTTGGCCAGATGTACTCATTCTCAATGCAACTTTTGTCATGCAGTGAGTTGCGACAGGTCGGTGGTTTTCTCCGGGCACTCCGGTTTTCTCCATCAATAAAACTGACCACCACGATATAACTGAAATATTGTTGAAAGTGGTGTTAAACACCATAACCATAACACTAATTTTTCCTGTTAAATTAAAACCATACTTATTCAACTAATGAAAACTAAATAATGTAGTATCCCAAGCCCAAATTCCAAACATTTAACCGCATCTGTAGTATAATGGTTAGCGTGCTCGCCTCGAGTGCGGTAGCTCGTGGGTTCGATCCCAGATCGGGTAAAACCAAAGTCTATGAAATTGGTATTTGTTGCTTCTCCGCTAGGCACGCATCATTAAGGAGAAAAGAGCAAAGACTGGCTGGCTCGGAATCAGGATAGTGTGTCCGTGTGGGGCGACATATCTACCTGCTGACTGTTGTTTCAGTGAGCTAGCACTATAAAAATCCATGTAACACAGCATGTTTGTCTAGTACAAAGCGGACATCATTTTATTGAAAATTAACTTGTTCTCGCCATGATAGCTGGAAAATTGCTGAGTTGGCGTTAAGCAACAATCACTCACTCAAACATTTATCTAGTTATTTGTGAAATTGACAAAGGTTGATGCGAGAGCAAGAAACGAGAATACAACTTTAACATACAGAGATTGGCTGTCATACAGAGATTGGCATGCTATACAGAGATTGGCATGCTATTATTATATTAGTATGTGCCTTTGCCATACAGGGATTGACATGCTATTATTATATTAATATGTGCCTTATTTCGGCACTTTCAACTGGAAGTTTCGCGATGTTGCTATGTCGTGTAAGCCCGTCTGCAGACTGGCCAGGGAGATTCTTAAAATAATATATAAGAAAAACCTTCTCAGCCCACGTGTCCTTCTGTCTTATTATGTCTTGATATTCTCTTACATCTTGATGCACAAAAGAGGAATATCTTATTTATGCTCCAATAAATCGCAGATACGAGACGAGATTGTTTAATACATTTTATATGTATAGGCATGTATTCTAATTCAGCATATATATATATATATATATATATATATGTATAAATCTCTTCTTGCACCAGCACAAAAAAAACCCGAATGATGATACTTTATGAATTGGGCAATCCATATGAAACAAAGTAAAATACAGAGAAAATGCACAGGAATTCGAACACTGGACCCCCCCCCCCCCTCCCCGTTTTGTACAATACTAGTCTAGTACTCACTCTTTCCTTTTTCAGAATGATATCAAGCCACCTAAATTATTTTTTATTTAAAAAAATAAATAACTTTAAAATGTTACTGCTCAATAATTTGCTCATCTTCGGCTATTTGGGAATATGTGTCCACACGTACCATGAACAAAAAAAAATAGATTGAAGCCGTTCAGAAAAAAGGGTGGGTATCGTACAAAAAAGGGGGAGAGTACAGGGTTCGAGCACCTGTTAGAAAATGTAAGAGAAACAAAAAATGCATTCTTGTAAGATGTTGCTCGATTTTTAGTTTTGTGTGTATGTTTTGTAGATCATTGTTTGTCATTTTGACCATTGTGTTGTCTGTCCTTCGACTTACGGATTCTGATTACCCCTTTGGTATCTTAGATTTACGGATTCTGATTACCCCTTTGGTATCTTAGATTTACGGATTCTGATTACCCCTTTGGTATTTTAGATTTACGGCTTCTGATTACCCCTTTGGTATCTTAGATTTACGGATTCTGATTACTCATTTGGTATCTTAGATTTACGGATTCTGATTACCCCTTTGGTATCTTAGATTTACGGATTCTGATTACCTCTTTGGTATCTTAGATTTACGGATTCTGATTACCCCTTTGGTATCTTAGATTTACGGATTCTGATTACCCCTTTGGTACCTTAGATTTACGGATTCTGATTACCCCTTTGGTATCTTAGATTTAGGGATTCTGATTACCCCTTTGGTATTTTAGATTTACGGATTCTGATTACCCCTTTGGTATCTTAGATTTATGGATTCTGATTACCCCTTTGGTATCTTAGATTTACGGCTTCTGATTATTCCTGTGGTATCTTAGATTTACGGCTTCTGATTACCCCTTTGGTATCTTAGATTTACGGATTCTGATTACCCCTTTGGTATCTTAGATATACGGATTCTGATTACCCCTTTGGTATCATAGATTTACGGATTCTGATTACCCCTTCAAATGGTATCTTAGATTTACGGGTTCCGATTACCCCTTTGGTATCTTAGATTTACGGATTCTGATTACCCCTTAGGTATCTTAGATTTACGGATTCTGATTACCCCTTTGATATCTTAGATTTACGGATTCTGATTACTCATTTGGTATCTTAGATTTACGAATTCTGATTACCCCTTTGGTATCTTAGATTTAAGGATTCTGATTACCTCTTTGGTATCTTAGATTTATGGATTCTGATTACCCCTTTGGTATCTTAGATTTAGGGATTCTGATTACCCCTTTGGTATCTTAGATTTACAGATTCTGATTACCCCTTTGGTATCTTAGATTTACGGCTTCTGATTATCCCTGTGGTATCTTAGATTTACGGCTTCTGATTACCCCTTTGGTATCTTAGATTTACGGATTCTGATTACCCCTTTGGTATCTTAGATATACGGATTCTGATTACCCCTTTGGTATCATAGATTTACGGATTCTGATTACCCCTTCAAATGGTATCTTAGATTTACGGGTTCTGATTACCCCTTTGGTATCTTAGATTTACGGATTCTGATTACCCCTTAGGTATCTTAGATTTACGGATTCTGATTACCCCTTTGGTATCTTAGATTTACGGATTCTGATCATCCCTTTGACATCTTAGATTTACGGATTCTGATTACCCCTTTGATATCTTAGATTTACGGATTCTGATTACCCCTTTGGTATCTTAGATTTACGGATTCTGATTACCCCTTTGGTATCTTAGATTTACGGCTTCTGATTACCTCTTTGGTATCTTAGATTTACGGATTCTGATTACCCCTTCAAATGGTATCTTAGATTTACGGCTTCTGATTACCCCTTTGGTATCTTAGATTTACGGATTCTGATTACCCCCTTTGGTATTTTCAAACTTTTCTTTCTTTATTATGAAACAGAGAAATCTTATATTAACTTTATTGTATTGTATGTATAACAATATCTATAGATTTAATTCATAGTTGATGTGTCGTGTATAATTGTGTCTTGCCTGTGATTGTATTTTATTGTTTGTCAAGTTTGTCATACTACATGTATATTGAAAATTTACAACGAAAAAAAAATGAAAAAAAAAAATATATTATACATTTTTTTTCCACTGAGACTGGCTGTGTTCAGCCGAAACGTCCGGTACAAAATGTAAAGTTTTTAAATTTTAAATATAGATGATTTATATACTTACACGAATGAATGAAGTAACTCGATCCATTTTTTTTTTTAAATAAATACAAAAAATAAGACACTTTATGAAATCAGTTTCTCGTTGCCATAAACTTATTTATCCATATTTCACCAATAAAAAAAGACACTTTTACGAAATCAGTTTTTCGTTGACGGAAACATATTAATTTATCCATGCTTCACCTATATAAAGCAGTCTGTTAAACGATGAAGATCTATACAACTGACATGGATGTAAACATGTATGAAACTGAGAAGTGAAATCGATTGATATGATGAATGATTTATTTAGTACCTATGTTATCAGTCCAGTGAGAAATTGCTTTAATGAAAGGGGTGAAATCGAAGATAAAGTTCAATTTCTGTGTTTGAATTTTTTTTTATCATACTGACATTTTCGTTGCATTTTTCAGCTCCACAGTCACCATTTGAAATATTACCGTATTTTATTTTATTCTTATTTTTTGTTTTTTTCCTATATTGTGTTTGTTTGGCCTAAACAGGTGTGCTAATGAAGATAGCAATTATTATTCTCTTCATTGAACAAGCAAAGATATGTATTACAAACATAATTATGGCCATTGAATTGGGAAAACACACAGACAAAATATTAATGCATTAAGTAAATCGATCTCTGCACATTAATAAACAATACAATTCATAATTTTAATTTTTTAATTCGGTTTCGTGTTTTAGTTTATCACGTGCTAATTTTGTTAATGTGAATTTCAAGAAGAACTCATTAAACCACACAATAATTATTCATCATGGAGAATGGCGTGAATCAACAGAGAGAATTCAACATGGCGAAAAGTGATTTTACGTTCATCTGAAAATCCAGTAGCCCTTTTCATAAAAATTCGTAACTATAGTCCTAACTTTTTCACTTAAGATTATCTTACGACAATTCCTAAGTCCTTTTCACAAAGATTATCTTACGACAAATTTTAATCTTACGACTAAAATTACACTTACGATAAACAAATTCTTCCTTAGGTGTACTCGATACAACATTATGTGATAAAGTTTGTCAGTGATTTGCGACAGGTTAATGGTTTTCTCCGAGTACTCCAGTTTTCTCCACGAATAAAACTGACCGATATATTGTTGAAAGGGGCGTTAAACACCATAAACCAGCTTCCTTAGCAACCTAGTTTCATTTCCATAGCACAACAAAGCATTTTGTTTAATAAAATTATTCTATAAAATATCCCCGGCACTAATTTATAAGCAGTTTTTATGCTATGATGTGTTTGTATGTTTATATTGAATTTTTATCTAATACAAAAAAATGTATATGAATCGGTCACCAATAACTGCACAAAATATGAACGGGTATGATTTTCGTATAGAGGAACATTTCTAATGCATGTAAATTAAAATGATCTATAATAATTATCATTACTTGGAGTTGTGCGTCATCATCCACGCGTGGTTACTTTTGGTAGAAATATTTTTTAAGGGAGTGCATCTGAAGTGTGAAAAAAAACCTATTCATATAATTCATTTTATCGGTTATTTGTCAGCAAAATATTTACCCCTTTTTTCCAATTAATCCCATCCAACATAAAATTAAACGCTTGTTCTAGATTGATGAAAATTTATCCCGATTTTTCTGAGATAACCCAAATTAAGATGTGTTTATCATCTATCACTCATGAAGACGAATAAATATCCCTGTTAGATATTAATGTTAATATAACAGAAGAATGTACACAAGTTTATGTATTGCCAGAGTGTTCGATGATCATCGAAGTTGCTAGAAATTAATAAATTATATTACTAATATAAAGGCAAAATCAAAACGATATCATTGGATCCAGAAAATTCCAGTCCTAAAGCGGCTGTTCATACAAAACTTTTGTAAGCGAAGTAGATGTCCAGAAGAAAATCCCGTATTCCTGTTTTTATCCAAAAAAAAAATGAAAAAAAAAAGAATTCTCCCCAAGTTTGCAAGTAGTCTTTTCGATTGTCGATCGTTCCCAATTTGAAATCTAAAATTAATGAGAATTATCCTGATTTGTTTGGTCATGTAAACGATACACTGCTGCATTGAAAAGGTAAATGTACGGAATGCATCGTTATAGACAGACTCTGTTATTAGTCACTCCAGAAAAAGGAGTAAACAACAATGCCATTTGTAGCGTCTGTATTGAACCATATTCATTTCAATAAACATTTATCAATATGTGTAAATAGGTTTGTCATACGGTCAGAGAAAATGCGCTAACGATGAATTGCTCTCTTATTTTCAAGTCGAAGCGCCAATACATCGCCCATCTTTTTTTCTATTTTTTTCACTTACGATAAAAGATAAGACCAAAATTTCTCTTACGATCAAAATTTTACACTTAGGACAGGGTAGTTTTACACGTAAAGTTAGGACTATTTTTACACTTAAGATTATCGTAAGTATCTTTGTGAAACTCTTTTTAATCTTAGTTTTACACTTACGACAATTTTTTATCGTAAGAATTTTTGTGAAAAGGGCTACATGGTCCTAGAAAAGGGAGATGAAGTGTAAATCTATGGTTTTGCCTCTCCCCACTTTTTTGGGCAAACATTTAAGAAAAAGCTAAATTTATAGCATGGAAGCAAAAATAAATATAATTGTTCAGTTAACAAAAGGTATGTGTATGCTTTGAAACCAAAGAGTCATTTATTTTTTGCTTGACAGGTTTGCAAGACTTGTCTCCCTTCCTCCTACTTTCCAGTCCACCAACAAAGCTTGCTCCCTACTGCCCGTTTCACTCCTACAACTTGCCTCCACTTCCCGGCCCAGTCCTACGCCGCTGAAAATACATGCCCTGGTTACATCTCCAGTGATAAACTTATTGAAATATTGATGGCATTGGTATTAAACAACAGGACGATTATGTTATGAAGAGTCGTTAAACGGTAGATTTTACACCGTCTAATAAACACCCATAAGATCTTGGCGAGTCGTTAAACGATAGATTTGAGACGGTGAAATGAACACCCATTATAGATCATAACGATTCGCTAAACGTTAAATTTTACACCGTGAAATAAACACCCACAAGATCACGACGAGCCGTTAAACGGTAGATTTTACATTGTGAAATAAACACATATGAAATAATGACGAGTCGCTAAACGGTAGATTTTACACCCTCTAATAAACACACCTAGATCATGACGAGTCGCAAAACGATAGATTTTACATCGTGTAATAAACACCCATAAGATCATGGTGAGTCGTTAAACGGTAGAATTTACATCGTGTAATAAACACCACTAAGATCATGACGAGTCGTTAAACGGTAGATTTTACACCGTGTACATTTGTAATAAACACCCATAAGATCATGATGAGCCGCTAAACGTTAGATTTATATTGTGAAATAAACATCCATAAGATCATGACGAGTCGTTAAACGGTAGATTTTACACCGTGTACATGTGTAATAAACACTCATAAGATCATGACGAGCCGTTAAACGGTAGATTTTACACCGTGTACATTTGTAATAAACACCCATAAGATCATGATGAGCCACTAAACGTTAGATTTACATTGTGAAATAAACATCCATAAGATCATGCCGCATCGTTAAACGGTAGATTTTACACCGTGTAGTAAAACACCCATAAGATCGTGGCGAATCGTTAAACGATAGATTTTACACTGTGAAATAAACACATATAAGATCATAGCGAGTAGTTAAACGTAAGATTTTACATCGTGTAATAAATACCCCTAAGATCATGACGAGTCGTTCAACGGTAGATTTTACACCGCATATCCAGAAATTGATGGTACTTTCCTCATAAATATTCATCATATTTAAATTAGATTTTGATCACGTGACTGCAGTTTCAAGCTTGATGGATCGTTTATTAGATTTGACAAAAAATAGCCTACAGTATGGAAATTCAATGTGTCCGTCAATGATTCGAAAATTAAAAGTTATTGTTTATTTCCGCAAAGTTTTCTTTCTGTCAAAATTCAAATATTTTTGTTTTGTAACGATTTTAGACATGTCTTTGATATCGCGATCATGCAAAAATTATCATATTATATTTAATGTGGGAACCCCGAGTTTAGAAGCTAGAAATATAAGGTTAGTTAATATAATTACATATATTATTGAGGAATCTAAATTAATTTCAGAAAATATGTCGCCAAATGTCATTCATTGTTAAATTTTGTGTCACACGCCACCAGATTCATGTATTTCAGACATTTTTACATGGACTCTTAAGGCCAAAAAAGTGTTCGTCGCTTCGGATTTTCATTTAGTCCAGGAACCTCGAATATTTAATTGTTTTCATTAATTTTTATTTCATTTAATTCAGCTTGATTCAATGTATCATTTTCAAGTTCAGAAAATGACACACATGCAATTATGAATGATATCGTCTATATAGATCATATGAAAATTGCAGACGTCTCGGCGTCGCCATCTTAGATATGCAAATGAGCAAAGTACCCATCATTTCTGGCTATGGTGAAATAAACATTCGTAAGATCATGACGAGTCGTTAAACAGTAGATTTTACAGCGTGAAATAAACACCCATAAGATCATGACGAGTCGTTAACGGTAGGTGCTACATCGTGTACATTTGTAATAAACACCCATAATATCATGATGAGCCGCTAAACGTTAGATTTTCCACCGTGTAATAAACACCAATAAGATATTGATGAGCCGTTAAACGGCAGATTTTACACCATGACATAAACACCAATAAGATCTTGACGAGTCGTTACACGTTATATTTTACACCGTGACATAAACACCAATAAGATCTTGAAGAGCTGTTAAACGTTATATTTTCTACCGTGTAATAAACACCCATAAGATCATGACAATCCGTTAAACGGTAGATTTTATACCGTGACATAAACATTCGTAAGATCTTGACGAGTCGTTAAACGGTAGATTTTGCACCGTATAATAAACACCCATAAGATCATGACGAGCGGCTAAACGTTAGATTTTACACCGTGTAATAGACATCCATAAGATCATGACAAGCCGTTAAACGGTAGATTTTACATCGTGTAATAAACAGCCATAAGATCGTGACGAGCCGTTAAACGGTAGATTTACACCGTATAATAAACATCCATACGATCATGCGAGTCGTCAAACGTTAGATTATACACCGTGAAATAAACATCCATAAGATCATGACGAGTCATTAAACGGTAGATTATACACCGTGTAATAAATACCTCTAAGATCATGACGAGCCGTTAAACGGTAGATTATACACCGTGAAATAAACATCCATACGATCATGTGAGTCGTTAAACGTTAAATTTTACACCGTGAAATAAACACCCATAAGATCATGACGAGCCGTTAAACGTTAGATTTTAAACTATGTAATAAACATCCACAAGATCATGATGGTTTAACTTTGTCGATTTTAAACTGAACACCCATTAGTAGAGGAAAAATCAAGTAAAAATCGAAAATTTAATGGACCGGAATACCTCACGGCTACTTTTGGTCTTATTTAAAAGATATTACCGAGGTGCTTCGATGAAGCCCTGTCGTAGAGTTCCACTATGGTGCAGTTTTTGCAATATTGGGGTTAAAGGTCATTGGTGGAAAATGTCGAAAATCGCAATTTTTTTATATAATGGATATTTGCCTTGAAAACAGTTTACTATTACAATTAAAAAATGCTGGCATTATGTAGAGTGTTATGTTTTTGATCAAATAATTTCTTTTTTGTTTGAAAATATCGGGTAAAGGTTAATGATATATGCCCCTGCCGTCGGGAAGTACAAAAAATGTATTTTTAAAATTTGTGCATCAAAATTGAAAAAGAAAATACAGAAATTACAAATGGAGTTTAATCATAGAATAATATAGTATATGAAGATATTTTCTGGAAAGTTTCATAAAAATCTAACGAGAAATAACGGAGTGTATGAAGTCTAAACTCTACCACACCAACCTAAAAGTAGGACAAAAATTGATTTACTTTTAATAAAAGAGCATAACTACAATGGTAAAAAGTATACTATGCCTTTTACAGAGGTCTGATGTTAGTTGAAAGCCCACCAACCACGTCAAGGTCTGAGACCAATGGCAGGTTTTTTTTTGTTTTTTTTCCCAGTCAGGTATCTGCTTTAGATGTCGCTTGGACAATCCTCGTCGTTTACCAAATTTTCAGCTACCGACAATTGGTATGACAGCTGATTTCTACATTCTTCATTTCCTTGACAACCGCAGATGCTCGTACACGATAAATTTTGTGCAACGCAAACACTATTTTTGCTGCAAATGGACTTGCCTTTACACATACATACAAGATCTTGCAAGAAGTCAGACGTCATGGGTCCTTCAAAGTACTTTGGCATTAAGTATTTGTTCTCATTTCTCCATCCATACTCTAAAGGTGACCTAGGCGGTGGTTTAGCTTCATTAGCATGTGTCCATACATACACTTGGAATGCAACACGAAGTATGTGTTGTCTAAATGCTGCTTCAGATGGAGGAAGTTTGACAGGAGAGGAATCTTTTGACAAAGCTAATTTTACCCTGAGTTTATTTAGATCTCTGTGAACAGACTTAGCACTACCTTTTGGGTCATACAGATCAGCTACCAACAGCCTGCCTGCTTCAACACATGTATCAACATCAGAACTAGCTAGATTTGTCAAAGTTTGGTATTTTGTTGTATTTTGTTTAAGAATTTTATAAACAGTCTTCTTGCCAATACCAAAAAAGGATGACGTTGTGTCGCACCCAGTAAAATGTTTGCCATTTCAGCTCCAAGTGAGTTATATAGGTCATGCACTGGTATAAATCGCCGACCGTCTTTTACTGACGTTATGCTACCCGTTTGAAACATATGTTTTTGACTCGATCTTTAGAATCGACGCGCTTTAAATTCCTATCTTTTTGTAACTTTTCTGTTTATAAAATATACATTGAGACCAATCAAATGGAGCAGTCATTGGGCGGGTCTTTACACAAATAGATTCTGATGTTCTCACCGAGCCACAGGCAGAGGCATTCATTTGTGCTTCAACTGGTTCAAATTTTTCTAAATTTATTTTGCTTGTGTACTTTCATAGCAGGATCTATGATACTGTATCCTATCAGTTGGAATCAAATCAAGTGAATCAAATTCGTCATGAAGACGGCGATGGACATCATCTTTCCTCAAGCCAACAGCTTTAAATAATGTACATTTCCCCTTTTCGCTTGCCTTAGATGGAGTATCATCGCAAGAGATCTGACAAATTATGCATAATTCCCAACTGCTGACCGTTCGACTCTTTTTCGATAGTGAGTGAGCAAACTTTACGGGACTACACATTTCCAAGAACGAATCAGATATAGTCTGATTGGCAATACACTTATGACCACATCGGTATAAAAACTGGTACAAAACAATCTTAAATTCAACACAAAACAAAAATAAGGTATATCATAAAACAAATTTAAACAACAATATAAAACTTCAAGTTTTCAGGACTATATATACAGGACGAAACTTTTTCCGGAACATTTCATGTCTATTCCGATCGGTACTAAAATGCTAACTAAAGTTAACCACCAAACCCACTTAAAAAAATATATATTTAAAAAAAAAGAACTTGCACAAAACACTTTTAAACTCAACAATGAACAATGATTTATGTATTTCACAAACGTATTCGAACGATAATATCAAAACTTCAAGATTTCACGACACGCATATTGTCATGAATAAGGGTGAAATTAATACAGGGGAAAGTAACGAGAACGAAAACGTTCATAAATTTAATGAGTCAGTGGTTTCGAAAAATTGCTGTTTTAAGGTTAAATTTGTACCTTTTTGAGTGATTTGTAATTATAGAGTGTGAAAGAACTGATACATATACAAATTTATTCACCAAAAAACTATCTACGCGTAATTCATTAAATTATATTCACAATGACAGGTACTGCAATCGGAAAAAGCTTTCACATTCTTCCGAGAAATGCTCAATAATTATTTAGCTATCCGTCAGATGCTAAATCTTCTATGTTAAAATGTTTGCTTGTTCTTTGAAAATTCTGACAATAACTTTTTTGTGTCAACAATTTACTTTGTTTAATGTTCTCACAGCATTTTTGTAATTGAAGTTGTAATTTGAAAAATCTACGAAATTTCACTTTCAAGAGCTCTAACAAAAAATGCACCATGGGAAAATTCTACGACAGGGCTTAAATGATAATATAATGTATACCTAATCATTTTGCAAAATATCAGCCGTGAGGTATGTCGGTCCATTAAACTCGGAAAGTACGCGTCTTTTTCTAGAATCGTTCTCGTACTACATAGACTACCATAAGATTATGTCTAGACGTTAAACATGGTCGATTACGGCGTGTATAATGACTTTTGTAAATTTCGTTTCTTCCCAATTTGAATTAATAATGTAAAAAATCATTATATTTGTATTGGAGAATTGATTCAATGGATACAATGAAAATGATCTTTCAATATTTAACTTGTTTAGAGAAAAACTGTTAATTGATTTTTGCTTGTTTTATTAAGTCCCTTGAGTCAGTCCCACTCTTTGATAACAACAGTACATTGTTGTGGCTGTCTCGAGTCAGGACCTGGGTTTCAATTGGCATATAATTTCGGTGATCTAATTTGTGTTCAATGATTTAACCCCAGCCACATTTTAGAGTCAGGACCTGTGTTTCCATCGGTTTATATTGTGGTTCGACTTCGTCACAGTTAGACAGTTTCTATCTTGAATCAATAATTATGTAGTATTTAAATACAACGATTTATACTACAATAATTGCATAAACTGTGGTCAATGATTTGATGTTCGTTTTTCGTTTTGTTGATATTAGTGGAATTGTTGATCATGGCTGTTTAAACTTTCATTTCAAAATGTGAATAGAACCACGATAAATGGAAAACGACAAAAATATCATACTAGCTGGCGATTTCAATTGCCCTGACATCGACTGGACCAACATGACTACCAAAATACATGCCAATGATAAAGAAATTCAGAAATCACTGATTGAAATTACAGCTCAAGCAGGACTCACCCAAATACACGAGGAACCCACAAGAGAAAAAAACCTCCTGGATCTGGTATTTACATCAAACGCAATGCTAACAAAATCCTCGACAAACATACCTGGCATATCAGATCATGCCATAATAGTAACAGACATGGACACAAAACCATACTACCAAAAAACCATCCCAAGAAAAAGCTACATATGGAGAAAAGCAAATTGGCAAAACATAGAAGAAGATCTAGAACATCTGGCTGACGAGATAAAAAAAAACAAAGAAGCAAGCCAATACAGAGGAAGTATGGATAATATTCAAAGACAGAGCATGGATAAAAACATACCATCCAAACAAATAAGATCAAACAATAAACTACCATTGTTCAACTAAAAGATAAAGATAATGTTAAAGAAAAAACAAAGCCTCTATAATCAGGCCAAAAGAACAAAAAAGTGGTCAAACTACAGATTCCTCCAAAAAGAATGCAGCAGACAAATACGGAAAGAAGAATGGAAGTACATAAATAATGCCATCACAGAGGGAATAAAGAATAATAACACCAACTCATCCTGGAAATATGTAAAATCCCGTAAACAAGATAATATCACAGTGGCACCTCTAAAGGAAAAAGGGAAACTAGTAAGCCATAGCAAAGAAAAAGCACAAATATTAATATAGCAATTGTCTTCAGTATTTACAAGAGGACGCGTTGACAACATGCCAGAAACCCACATAAACCTGAAATCAACAATACCATCGATAACAATAAAAACAGAAGGAGTGGAAAAACTACTAAGAAACACCAATCCGTCTAAAGCATCGGGTCCAGACATGAAGAATGCATTCAATTCAATTATATTTAAATCACACCAAAATTTAATATACACATGTAGTTGAATTTTTCGTTGTGAATTTTATTTGTGTTAGATTATTTGCTGTTGGAAATTGCTACGCCATTGATTGTTTACATTGTTTACATCTGACGTCGTCATGGAAGCACGTGCAAGTTCGGATTTGAGTTTCATTGGGATGTGAAACATCTCTTTTATAATCATGTGACCACTTCATAACCAATCATATTGTAACATTTCAATGAAAAACGGAAGTAATGTAACTATATTGAAATAAGTGGTGTTTAGGACTGACATATTTTTGTAATATGTTCTGCCATTTTCCGATTTTCTTAAGTATTAATAGTGTTACAATATCACCTTAATTCAATAAGACCAAGTTTATAACAATATTTACTATCAGCTATAGCTCTATATAGTGCTAGTTCACTTATACAACAGTCTGCTGGTAGACGTGTCGATCGCTCCACTCGGACATATTATCACGATTTCGAGCCAACCATCCTTTTCTCTTACTCCTTACTGTTGTATGATTAGCGGAGACGCAGCAAATTAAATACCAATTGTATAGTTTTTGGTTTAACTCGACCGGGGATCGAATCCACGATCTACCGGATTCGAGGCGAGTACGCAAACCATTCAAAAAGGGGGATATTATACCCGAGTACCTGTGTACTGTGTACGAATGTTGTATCTACCTTGATTTGAAGATTCTAAGAAAACTTTTATACTTGTTATTATATGTTTTTAAATGCACCACAATCATTCACCACAGGACAGTTTATGAATGAACATGAAAACATAATCAAACGTAAACAAAAATAATTGATACTTAATTTCAACATTAAATTTCACACACACAAAAATACCAACACGATTTTCAGGCAATATTGCACATAACTTGATCTAAGTTATTGGACGTAAATGTCTATTATTGATTAAATTATTAAGTTACATTTTTTGAACAAAAAGGCGAGTGTATCATCAGATATTTTGGTAGGCCATGTGACGAGTTCGCAGAACGAATTCTGGCCTATCAAAATATCTGATGGTGCACGAGTAACTTTGTTCAATAAGGGACTTGTATCTTGCAACGTCAATCAAAGTCGAGTGAGAGTATGTTCAAGCTTTATGATGATATCTTGTATATTTTGTTATCGAAGATATTGTATGATGTGACGTCATCTAGCTCCACCTCCTCTCTGGGTATCTCATATGAGAATTGTATATAACCTGGGTAACCAGATCAGAAATTATACCTCGTGATTAGTGAGAACATCAATTATCTAAAATATTTATACATACCGGAAATTCACAAATCCATTTCAAATGCAATGTAGTACGTGCACTGGCAGTTTTACAAAATTCGAATTATAACGGAAGTAGACTAATCCATTTGCAAACACACCGATCCTTTTTTTTCACAGAACTTGGTTAACAATTTTCTAATATTAAAAATTATCTTCAGTACCAACATGTTATTGGAAACCGGCGTGGGGGACTGTAAACAATGTTTTTCTCTCTCTCGATCGATTGTGAATTAGATCTATTGCAAAATCGTATTACGTTGAAATCGACACTTCTAGACTTAAAATTCCAGGTCGAGTATTGATTTGAATAAATCCAAAGATATTCATGAATAATTGACTGTTATTATTTTCCATTATACAAATATAGATATTACGCAATACATTAGGTAATTCTATTACATTAGGTAATTCGTCCTTTATGTGCTTGCATGTCGCTTTCTGATTGCATGACTGACAGATCGAAATGTTTTTTCAAGACTGTCGACAATTGAGTGAGTGTCTACGTCTATTTCAGTTTGATCACGTTCTACATTCAGGCAGGATTCTGGTTAGAAAATAAAATAATCGAAAATCAACGAAAAATAGCTGAAACCATACGTACACCCCTTTTCTAAAGTTCCGTTTTTGACTTCTTCCGACTTTGTCCTGCAACCTTCGATGTTTCCTCTGCATTTGTACAACTACCGTACAGTACTTGTCCATGTGCTTAGGACACGGGGAGGACTTGACCACTACACTACATGTAAATTAACCATTGATGTCTGAAGTGGCCAACAATGTCATAGTCGACGGCACTTAATTATTATTATAATTATTATTAGTATAAGTATTTAGTATATTTTATGGGCAGTTTTGTTCATTGTAACGTATAATATTTATATTTTTATTTTTTAATGTTATTGTTTATGAATCACTGTAATGACTTTGCCCCTTGTGGGCCCTCTATTGGACAATAACATTCTTCTTCTTCTTATTCCAGAGGAGACTGTATATATTATTTTAATTTTGACATCTTTCTGTGTTCAGGACTTACGTACTTTTGTTTGTTTATGGAAGACAACATCGAAACGACAAAGTATGTCCAGATGTTGTGTTTTTCAACAGAAGTAATTAGGCTGTGTCAGACTCATTTTAGATTACAAGTAATATTCTGTTGCAGCGAAATGTAGAACAGCAGCAATGACAGTGTTGTTCCTTATACTTTAATTTGTGTCTAATAAAAAAGTGTAAAATTGGATAGTCTGTCATGTTCAATTACACCCATATTCTTTTTTCCCAATTTGCAGTTATTTAACATATTTGTAGACACTAGAATTAATTAATAGAAAACAGGCGTGGATCCAGGATTTTACGTTAGGGGGGCGCACTTCTTGGCGAGGGTCTGGCGAAGCCCTCTCGCAAGCCCATGGGATTAGAAAATATAGGACCTCTTTTCTGAACCGAAATTGATTAAAATTGTACCATGTGTGGCATGATGCTTCACGTCGAAGGTACGTACAATGAAGTATGGTATTGTACTCATGACGTAAGGCCTTGTTACGACTTCAATATGAAGAACAGCAATCAAAGGCTTTTGCTTGTTCCAGGAAAATATATGTGATTTTGTTCAATGCACATTACCCTATATCCCTTCGCTCAAAAGAGAAAGAACTAATTCGTATGTTTGAAATAGTATTAGGAAGGGGGAAATGGACATGTCTCAAACAGAATGGAAAAGAACAGGTGCGCCCTCGCCTGGATCCGCGCCTAGAAAATCAACTTGCCTTTAGCTAGAGTTATTAGATTGATTTGTGTTTATAGTTATTAGCAATTTTATCAGGAATATCCGACTCTATTGGGGAGGAAAGCCAGACAAAGATAACGATCTGAGAGATCAAGTCGCCACGTAAAACTGTTCTTTCGACCGTTAAATTCCCAATTGACACCGGCAACTATTCAGATACAATCCAGTTGTTTATTAAATATATTGTTGTCATGCTGTCAAATAAGAAAATCCCAAACAACAAAATTATACCATTTTTCCAGACAGCATGTGTCCATGTACAAATATGTAACAGAAAAACAAATTTGGACACTTAAAGCTAACTTAATATAATTTAATTACAAAATCTTTGGATCAACAAGTTATTATATATGACATATTAATTGATCTCCTTGAACATTACTGAAAGCATTCTCATGTAAAATAATAATCAAGCGGATATTACTGCGATTCTAAATATTTTCTAGTAATGTTCTGATTATTATGATAAAATGTAGTCGGAGGTCAGCGGCCAACCTGCCTTTCATGCTGATTTAATTAATAACACAAATCTAATTAAAGTCTTAGATGCTCCTTTGATCTTTATTTCTTTTCCACCAAAGCGTATTTAACACTATAATTTAACCCTATCGTATGAAAAGCAAGAAATGTCTTGCAATCAGAGCTGACAGCCATTATTCTAATACTAGCATTGGTTTTTCTTATATAGATCCAATGTGCGCTAAGGGGGAGGGGTACGGAGACCCAAGTGTTTGGTGTCTAAAACAAACACACAAACAAACAAACAAACAAGCAAAATATATTGCGAAAAACGAAGCTTTGGTTGCTAATACAAGCACGATGTAATACAAAAAACACGACTTTGGTGATTAAAACAAACACAAGATATTACAAAAAACAAGACTTTGGTGATTAAAACAAACACAAGATATTACAAAAAACAAGACTTTGGTGATTAAAACAAACACAAGATATTACAAAAAAACAAGACTTTGGTGATTAAAACAAACACAAGATATTACAAAAAACAAGACTTTGGTGATTAAAACAAACACAAGATATTACAAAAAACAAGACTTTGGTGATTAAAACAAACACAAGATATTACAAAAAACAAGACTTTGGTGATTAAAACAAACACAAGATATTACAAAAAACAAGACTTTGGTGATTAAAACAAACACAAGATATTACAAAAAAACACGACTTTGGTGATTAAAACAAACACAAGATATTACAAAAAACAGCTTTGCATGTTGAAGAAAATATGTGAACAATCCCAGAAATGCTGAAAACCAAAGAAAACCTATAGCGTTTTTATACCACATTCCAACCTTCAGGTATATTGTTCCGCTGTCAAGATAAAAACTGTGATAGACTACAATACGAAAAGATGTGCAATTGTCTTTATCAGACACCAATTTATTTAAAATTCTAATATTTGCCAGTTGTATCTCAGGAAAATACAAGCTTGGTCGGTATTTTTTCTCTCTCTATTATTCAGTTATAACAAACAGTTTAAGTCACCTTAGTAAGTCAGTTATAACAAATACATTAGTAATCCGGTAAATCTTAATTTACTTATCTTTTACAAAAAAAATTATGTCTTATAAACAGTCCACGACGACGGTGATCCTTCTTAAATGTCTCGGCATGTATCACGACTAACGCAACGAAATTCCATGATGACAAAGCGGAATAATATCGTTGCCGTTCGTCTCTGGACTATATTTTACATTTCGTTTGCCAATAATTATCTCCCTTGAAAACGGGAAAACAAAATTTTTCACTAAATTTCACAATATTGACTTTATTGTATATGCAAGTGTAGTTTGAATGGAAGGTTTTAAAAAGAAAAAGTGTAGATCGATTAGAAAAAGACGTCATTCCTCTGAAAGTGAAGACAGTTCCGAAGATGATCCTGAAAATATAGAGTAAAGTGAAATTACAAAAATCTTCACATAATTTTAATAGAAACTATGCACATATAAAAGATTGTAGTAAATCACTATATTTGACCATAATAGTCTGTGATGAAGAATGTTAGAGTGTAGGCCATTCAGGCCTTTATCTTGATGAGATCTAGGATCCGAGATCTACACACCGAAGGCAAATTTATTGGCTATATATTATATATAGCATCGTGTTATCGGTTTTCGTGCTATTATCGATTTTCAGATATAGCGATTAACAGTGTTAACCCTTCATTCATATGACGATTGGAATTTTCAAAGAATGGCTAGTTAAATATTTCTTTGTACATAAGATTGTTTTTAAAGCCATTCTTGTATTTTAATATACTCTCGATTATCTGGCAACTTTTGTTGTCAGTAAAATGGCGTCATCTGTTTTCGTGTGAAGTAAAAACAAGGCCGATATACGTGATGGAAACGGAATATATAATCCGGAAATGGCTGGTTTTAAAATTTCATGGTTCTGGCCATCTACCAAATCATACTACATCTAAATAAAATAACAGAATGTTTGAAAATTACCACTTTCAAAATTGTGTTTACTTTTGATGTTTTTTTTAGTGCTGAAACCAAAATGCACTGCAAAGTGACATGTATTTTATATAAGAAACAGGCACATTTCAGTCAGCTCTTTTGTTTACAAGTACGATCAGTGACCCCATGACAGTTACATGACAGGAAGAGCCGGTGTCTGAGAGGCAGATGACATAGTTAAATTTTATATAGCCCTTCTGGATTTTTTTCCAGCTACTTTATAAATGAAGTAAATTTTTAGCATTACAAAAAGTATGATTCAGTAGGTAGGTTCACTGTTCTTGGTACTTACGTCTTTAAAAGCAAACTTTAACATCTTTTACAGATGTCACGCTGTAGTCTTGTTTATGTTCCATAAATAGAAACCGGAAGACACGTCAAAAATAATGTGTGCGCTGTGGAAATCAAAATGAAATGGATAAAACGAAAACAGATGACGCACGAAAACACATACCGTGACGATATATTATAAAAAAAAAAGGATTTTGGACAAATAAGAAAACAACATGCTTCTTATCAACACCAGGATAACTTGAATGCATTGTATGGTATTCTGGTATCTTTTAAGTCAACCTCTCTTATTATGCCTGAGATAGAAAAATACTAGAACCTGGCCCCTCTTATAGAGTAACTGAGCTTATAGAGTGAGGAATATTGTAAACTTGGATATGAATTTTTATTAAAAATATTATTTTTTTGTTATAGAACTAAATTAAGAGATATTAAAGAATTACAGAAACAAAGAGAGAAACCCAAAGGTGTAAGTGCAGCTGTACTTGCTTTGGGGAAGAAAATTCCTAAAGCAGAAGAAGTCACAGATGTAAGTAATAATTTGTTACAAACACATCATGTTCATTAAATTAGATATCAATGTTTTATTACCATCACTTTGTTGATATATCTACTGTTGGGCTATTAGTTCCAGAGAGTGTCATATCCACCCAGTATTCAGTGTTTCAGCACTGACAAGATTTATTAGAAATATAATTATTATTGAAATTTACAGTTCCTAAATAATGTAACTATTATTAATACTAATTATATAAGGATCTCCTCCCTCAGTCAGGTATAGGTGACCTTATCAGGCCTTTCAGTAAGGGGCAGTACCAGGTACTTTTATCTGCCTAAAATGGTTTTTGGTACCTCCTGATTTTAAAGGGTGTGTATAAGATATTCATGGAAATTGTTCAATTTTTAGTTTAAAGTACCACCTGTAAATAGTGAAGTACTGGTAGACATGAAAAATATTGAAAGCCCTGCCTTTATCCGATATGGCTATCCTGTTTGGTTTTCTTTCTCTCATTCAAAATATGTTTTTAAATTATTTAGCTTTCTAATCCTTTGACTTTAAACACACCTGTCGATGAAGGTTATTACCTGTCACCTGATGAAGGTTATTACCTGTCACCTGATAAAGGTTATTACCTGTCACCTGATGAAGGTTATTACATGTCACCTGATGAAGGTTATTACCTGTCACCTGATGAAGGTTATTACCTGTCACCTGATGCAGGTTATTACCTGTCACCTGATGAAGGTTATTACCTGTCACCTGATGAAGGTTATTACCTGTCACCTGATGCAGGTTATTACCTGTAACCTGATGAAGGTTATTACCCGTCACCTGATGAAGGTTATTACCTGTAACCTGATGAAGGTTATTACCTGTAACCTGATGAAGGTTATTACCCGTCACCTGATGAAGGTTATTCTAGAAACGCATCACACACTAAATTAGATATTTATTTATTTATTTATTTATTACAAACTGTCTTAAATATTTCTATTTTCTTTTTATCAAGGTACTATTTACCTTTGTATTTCAAAAATGTTATTTCAAAGTTTAGGATTAAGGTTATGGTGTTTTCAAAAAAAATTATGCTATAACATGGGGGTCAGTTTTATTGGTAGAGGAAATCGGAGAAGACCACCGACCTGCTGCAAGTCCCTGGCAACCTTGATCAAAGTTTAGTAAATATATCCTCTTTTACCTATGAAAATCTAAATTTCCTCCCATTCCAATGCCATTTTTTTTTATTAACAATTTATGATTCTCTTCCAGAGGACCGAAGGGAGAAGTGAGGGAAATTCTTGGAGGTTTCAAAAGAGATTCTGGTTATATTAGTGTTGCTTTCCCTGCTACCTAACTCAACAATCTTAAAAAAAGAGGCAAAAATATTTAATCTCAAACCCTATTGGTCTTATTTCAGTTACATTAGAGCTCTTTGTGCATGAATAAACAATAAAAAGTATGATTATTTGGTGAAAAAAGACAGACTCCAAAAACTGACTAGTAAACCTTTTGAGATTCAAGATAACCACTACTGCCTGACATTGTTTAACACAGCTGGTAAAAATGTAAAAAAGCCTTTAAAAAATCCCCAAAAACCTCTATTTTTACGATTCAATAATAGATAATTATAAGCAGTTATTAAACTAAATTTAATAACCAAACATGTAGTTATTACCTGTAATTCCATGCACTGTCTAATTATGTGCACTACAATGAATAACATGATAAATATGCACCAAAATGGACGGTGTGTAGAATTGCACTCCAGCATATATTTTTTTTATTACAGAAAGATCCTTTCAAGAGAAAAACAGGTGGAATAGTTGATATGAAAACTCTGAATAAATCGTAAGTGAAATTCAATGTAGATCAATTGATAGTTTTCATCTTGATGTTTCTTTATGCCTAAGATGTTTAATATCTTGATATACAATTGATTGAACAAGGAAATATTTTCACTAAGAAGGTGTATTTGTACTCATCTAATTGCTGGCATTGAGGGGGCCATCGTGGTCATGGTCGTGATAGTATGATAGCAGGGGTCCAAATTAGCAGTCGCCCATGGCAACCAAAATGTCACCTGGGTGACTAGAAAACGTAGAAAGATAGCCCAGCTGGCTATTAAAAATTCCAGTAGCCCTGTATCCCTAAACTATCGTTTATCCGTTTGTATCGTGATTGTTTTTCAGTTACCTGTTCAACTGAAATGTTTCGAACTCAAAAGAACATCAGCTATGGCTTTTTAAACAGGGAACCAGAATGCGTAGTTTATAGAATAATTGTTATACTGTATGTATATTGAATCAATATTTGTTTTATATGTAACTCTCTGCCTCTTCGGGGCCCTTAATTGGAACAATAAAATTATTATTATTATTAATAATCCTCCGGCTAAGGAGCACTCTAAATTTCGGTAAATTTCTAAAGTTCAAAACATACCAGTGCGGTCGTAAATATTACAGAAGGATTCGAGAAAAGGAGTTTTTTTTTATATTTTGTAATTAATTAATTGTTATTGCTTAGATTATAATACCGATGTCATATGGTATTTTGAACCCCATGGTAAATTGACCCAATCGAGACAATTCCGGAATTGTTTTTTATCTTTAATCTGTTATCAACATCCCTGTTAAGTCTATCGAAAATTAAAGTTAGCAGTTAGTGATGTGGAATTATTTATCGGGGGTCAAGCTTCCCAGTGAATCTAAAAAGAAAAAAAGGAAGTTTGAAAGTACCAAAGTACTACAAGGGGTATGATAAAGATAAGCGCACAAGGAAATATTTACCAGAGTGGGAAAAGGGTAGACCTTGGTTGAACTTGGAAGTATGTGGATGACAAGGGGATGGCATGTACAGCGTGTACCGAGTTTGGCGAGCCGAATGGTATGTTTGTAACTGGTTGTACAAGCTATAAAGTTGATAGTCTGACAAAGCACGAAAAACCATAGCAGCATGAGAAATGTGCACTTGTCACTAAAGCAAAACTGAAATCTCGTGAGGAATCATCAGCTGCTAAAATCATCCAGACCTTGAACAAAGACATATTTATCAAGCTGGATAAAATGTTCAGGAATTGTCATGCTTTGGAACACTGAATCAGTCAAATCTTTTATAGCAGCTATTGCTGATGTTGAATTTTTAAAGGTAGCAAAACTTATAACAGATAGTAAGTTCATATGTATAATTGAAGATGGTTCCACTGATGCTTCGATACAAGAACAAGACATGTGGTATGTCCGTCTGTCTACAGGTGGTTCTGTTGATGCCAAATTTATAGGGGTTGCCTCAATAGAAAAGGCTTCAGCAGTTGGTATTGTTGATGGACTTCAACACTTTCAAAAATGTGTGTAAAATGCAGGATTTGGCTTAAAAAATACAAAAATGTCTTGGGGCCCTCGTCATTTTCACCTGGGCTACTGCTTTTTAATCTGGGCTAGCAGTCTCAAAATTTCAGTAGCCCAGTTGGCTATTATGCACAAAAAGTTAATCTGGGACCCTGGATAGTTAGATTTATTACCATACGATCATGGCCTGAGAACCCAATATTAAAAAACAAAGTATTTTCTGTTGTATATTGAGTTCTTAATGGTCTTTCTTAGAGACCTGATATTAAAAGATAAAGTTTTATTTTTTTCTATTGTATAGTGACATGTCAAAGGAAGATGTAGAAGCTATTGGAACAGCATTTGCTGCAGAGACAAACAGAAGAGATGAAGATACAGAAATGTATGTCAAAATAAGTTTCCTTTTGAAATATAATACTGGACTATTTTATTTATATATTAATAGGGAACTGCTACTTTTCTTAGCTCTCCCACTTTAAATATCGACCAAACAGTTTGTTGTAAAAGTATGATAATGGATCTCTCACCATCATATTAAAAATTAAAATTTGTACTCCCACTTCAAGGTCAATTTAAAGGAAATTCCCTGTAATAAACTTGCAGAGTTATTGTTCTGGAGCTGAAATTACATATTTTCAAGCCATAAACAGTGTAAAGTCATTATACCACAACTTTTAATCTGCGAACCACACTTTTCACTATCAAATATTAAATCAAAATTTCCAAAAATCATGTAGTTGATAGATGAATTTCTCCCTTTATATACATGTACATGTGTATGTATTGTCGATCTCTCTTATTGCCAAACTATAGCTTTATTCAAAAGGCAGGAACGTCATCTGTGGTATAGTGGTTAGCGTGCTCACCTCGAGTGCGGTAGATCATGGGTTCGAGCCCTGATCGGGTCAAACCAAAGACTATGAAATTTGTATTTGTTGCTTCTCCGCTAAGCACACAGCATTAACGGGAAGGAGCAAAGACTGGTTGGCTCGGAATCAGGATAATGTGTCAGAGTGGGCAACATGTCTATCAGTGGATTGTTGTTTCAGTGAGCTAGCACTATAAAAATCCAACTAAGCGTGTTGGTCTAGTACAAAGCGGACCTCATAATCATTTCATTGAAAATTAACTTGTTCTCACTATGATATAGCGGAAAAATTGCTGAGATGGTGTTAACAGGGTGGACAATGTACGTCATACATCAGGGTATTTTTTATCGAAAACTTTATAATGGCGGAAATTGTTCAACCATCTGACAAAATAAAACTCATTTTTATACTATTTTAACAACGAACCTGTATGATAAAGCCAGACCAAAGTACCCTACGGACTTGTATGGTACTATTTACATCGATAATATTCAAAAAGCTGTTGGCTTTTGTCTAATCGTTCTGACAACATTTCCTTTTGATGCTGGATCCAGGGTGGACAACATACGTCATACATCCAGGTATTCTTTTATGCTGGATCCAGCATCTAAAGGAAATATTGTCGGAATGATTAGACAAATGACAACAGCTTTTTGAATATTATCGATGTAAATAGTACCATACAAGTCCATAGGGTACTTTGGTCTGGCTTTTATCATACAGGTTCGTTGTTAAAATAGTATAAAAATTAGTTTTATTTTGTCAGATGGTTGAAACATTTCCGTCATTATAAAGTTTTCGATACAAAAATACCCGGATGTATGACGTACGTTGTCCACCCTGGTTAAGCAACAATCAGTCACTCACTCTCGTTGCCAAACTATAGCTTGATTCAACAGGCAGGCGGTATAGCAAGGATGTACTGTAAATAGTACAATTTAAGATAAAGATCAACAGATATGATATAATTATTTTTATTATTTTCTTTATTGATTTTGTGTAAAGTGTAAATGTGCTATTTTACAAGCTCATTTTTTTCTTCAAAGTTGACAAAAAAGAAAGTTAGAAAGTGATAGTTGGTAATCTATCTCAAACCAACATTTTTTTGTTTACATGTAATGCTACATAATTTACAGATTATATATACCTGGTATATATGATTATGATGATTTTTTAAAACTTTCATTGACAGGTTAAAATATGTAGAAGACCAACTTGCGAAGAGTAAAGGAACATTGAAGGACGATCAAATAGACTTCAAGTAAGATGAAATAGATTTCATGTAAGATAAAATAGACTTCAAGTAAGATAAAATAAACTTCAAGTAAGATGAAATAGACTTCAAGTAAGATAAAAATAGACTTCAAGTAAGATAAAAAAATAGACTTCAAGTAAGATAAGATAGACTTCAAGTAAGATAAGATAGACTTCAAGTAAGATGAAACAGACTTCAAGTAAGATAAAATAGACTTCAGGTAAGATAAGTTAGACTTAAAGTAAGATAAAATAGACTTCAGGTAAGATAAGTTAGACTTAAAGTAAGATCAAATAGACTTCAGGTAAGATAAGTTAGACTTAAAGTAAGATCAAATAGACTTCAGGTAAGATAAGTTAGACTTAAAGTAAGATCAAATAGACTTCAGGTAAGATAAGTTAGACTTAAAGTAAGATCAAGTAGACTTCAGGTAAGATAAGTTAGACTTAAAGTAAGATCAAATAGACTTCAGGTAAGATAAGTTAGACTTAAAGTAAGATAAAATAGACTTCATGTAAGATAAAATAGACTTCAAGTAAGATGAGATAGACTTCAAGTAAGATAAAATAGACTTCAAGTAAGATAAGATAGACTTCAAGTAAGATGAAATAGACTTCAGTAAGATAAGATAGACTTCAAGTAAGATAAAATAGACTTCAAGTAAGATAAGATAAACTTCAAGTAAGATAAAATAGACTTCAAGTAAGATAAAATAGACTTCAAGTAAGATAAGATAGACTTCAAGTAAGATAAAATAGACTTCAAGTAAGATAAGATAGACTTCAAGTAAGATAAAATAGACTTCAAGTAAGATGAAATAGATTTCATGTAAGATAAAATAGACTTCAAGTAAGATAAAATAAACTTCAAGTGAGATGAAATAGATTTCATGTAAGATAAAATAGACTTCAAGTAAGATGAAATAGATTTCATGTAAGATAAAATAGACTTCAAGTAAGATAAAATAGACTTCATGTAAGATAAAATAGACTTCATGTAAGATAAAATAAACTTCAAGTAAGATAAAATAGACTTCAAGTAAGATAAAATAGACTTCAAGTAAGATCAAATAGACTTCAAGTAGGATAAAGAATAGACTTCAAGTAAGATAAGATAGATTTCAAGTAAGATAAGATAGACTTCAAGTAAGATAAAATAGACTTCAAGTAAGATGAAATAGACTTCAAGTAAGATAAAATAGACTTCAAGTAAGATAAAATAAACTTTAAGTAAGATAAAATAGACTTCAAGTAAGATTAAATAGACTTCAAGTAAGATAAAAATAGACTTCAAGTAAGATAAAAAAAATAGACTTCAAGTAAGATAAGATAGACTTCAAGTAAGATAAAATAGACTTCAAGTAAGATAAAATAGACTTCAAGTAAGATAAAATAGACTTCAAGTAAGATAAAATAGACTTCAAGTAAGATAAAAAATAGACATCATGTAAGATAAAATAGACTTCAAGTAAGATGAAACAAAGACATAATCAAATTACTATAGTCCCCCTATAATAAGACAAGTCCCACCAAAGCCTATCTCTCTTATCTATGTTTTTATTTTTGAAATGGATTGTTTGCACCTTATAATGAAACTGATTATTTCCAAATTTCTTTGTTAAAATTTTAAAACTATTTTAACAATTAATTGATCTATATTAGGATATTTGGTATACAATAATTTGGTGTTAAACACCAATCAATAAATCAATCAATCATGGTACACTATTTACTACTTATTATCAGATTCATTTAGTTTGTTTTGAGAAAAAAATTGTTATGAGAATAAAATACATGCTTTTAGAACAATAAATACTTTTAAATTATATCAAGTAGTATAATTAGTTACCATAGCGACCAGAGAAATTGTTATGAGAATAGAATGCATGATTTTAGAGAAATTAATATTTTAAAATAATATCAAGTAGCATGATTAGTTACCATGACGACAAAAAAAAACCCCACCAATTTCTCCTTTAGAACTTAATGTTGGTAAATAGAAACGTTACTATGTATATTATTTTTCAACAATGTTGGTATCTCTCTGATATGATGATAAAAGCATTGCATATTCAGTACCATCAATAATTCACCTTGTAATAAAATATTGTATGATTTTAGTTTTATTGATAAATAATGTCAAAGAAAACAACAATATCTTTTTCTCTATATAGACACAGTGATTGGGAAAGGCAGGGGCCATGGGCCGTTTGATACATACAGTTTTGTAATTTTGTGTACCGGTAGATGCCCCATACAAAAGTTAAAAGGCCCATGAAATATTTTAGTTTTTATAAAAACTACACTGAAATGGCCCATTGAATGTTGTGATGATGGGGCCGCAATGACCCATAATCATTTCCTCTTTCCTGATCACTGATAGACATGAAATATTGATTTCAAATCTTATATTCATTCTGTGTTTTGTAAACATTAGATTTTGTTATAAATATTTTACAAACATAAATGGAGTGATAATGGTTATATTGAAATTGATAGTAAACAGCAAGGATTTTATTTCACAGAGTAAATCTGTCTTATGATCTTTCTGAGATCATTATCCTTTGATCACAGTTTTAATGCATGAATTTTTAACCACTTTATCTATATAAATGCAGATTTGTTTCCCAAATGGAATTGAGTGTTATTGTCTAATAATAGTTGCTGTGCTTTATTATCACATGACAGTGCTCAAAATGAAAATTTGAATTTACTGGTTCAAATCAAATTTTTTAATTAATTTTTATATATCGTGTCGTGACATCTGCTCGGCCATGCCATAAAGTCGGTCATTTGTTTTGATTTACATTTCTCGTTGACCGGTGTTCATTGTGATGACTCCATGTAAGGATATCTTCGAGTTAGTGGTCATGTGTGTTTAGGGGGTATTGATTTTGTCTCAGTTTCTATGATTTGTCTAGATTTTTTTTAGATCTTGGAACTGTTCTGACAGTGTGATATTTTTAGCCGAGTTGCAACGAAGTTGCAGTCGGCTTATGTTTTGGCGAAAGGCGGGCGGGCGTATGTTAGCCTATCTTCGTTAACGCGATAGCGCTCTTAGTTTTTGGCCGATCAACATAATTTTTGGTAGGAAGCATTATTACACTCTTATTTAGAGCGAGTTCGAAATTCAGATTAATCTATTGTTTTTTTCTTGTAAAATCATGGTTTTTTATAGAAAAAGCACATATTTTTAGAAATTACACATTTCTCTGAAACTACAAAAAATAGAAACTTAATATTTGGTATGGGTGGAGATGCCAATGTGAAGTTGTGCATTCAACATTTTTTATCCCCGGGTCTCAGCTCCACCCCGCTGGGGAATCTGTTTTAAAAAATGTGACCGAGATCCCCACCCTAAACCATATATATTTATGATCAGGGTGACTAGGCAAATTAAATGCATTATAGCTCAGGCCCTAGGGTCATACCTCACCCCCTACCTAAAGTGAACTTTTTAATGGTTGAGATCCCCACCCCTAAGCCATATATATTTATGATCAGGGTGACTAGGCAAATTAAATGCCTTATAGCTCAGGCCTGGGGGGGGGGTCATACCCCATCCCCTACCTGAAGTGAACTTTTTAATGGTTGAGATCCCCACCCCTAAGCCATATATATTTATGATCAGGGTGACTAGGCAAATTAAATGCATTATAGCTCAGGCCCCAGGGCCATACCCCACCCCCTACCTGAAGTGAACTTTTTAATGGTTGAGATCCCCACCCCTAAGCCATATATATTTATGATCAGGGTGACTAGGCAAATTAAATGCATTATAGCTCAGGCCCCAGGGCCATACCACACCCCCTACCTGAAGTGAACTTTTTAATGGTTGAGATCCCCACCCCTAAGCCATATATATTTATGATCAGGGTGACTAGGCAAATTAAATACCTTATAGCTCAGGCCTGGGGGGGGGGGGGGGAGGGTCATACCCCATCCTCTACCTGAAGTGAACTTTTTAATGGTTGAGATCCCCACCCCTAAGCCATATATATTTATGATCAGGGTGAATAGACAAATTAAATGCCCCAAGAGTTGAGAATTACACATATCTCTGAAACTATTTTGTCAATTTTAACCAAACTTTGCCCAAATGTTCCTTGGGTAATCCTCTTCCAAAGTTATGTTCGGTGTGTCTGGGGGCCCAAGAGGGGGCCTAAAATTTATTATTTGTCCTCTTAAACTTGATGATATCTTGAATAGTCTTTATATTACATAGGAAAATATTTCCAATCCATCATACATTGGTTTATTCTTTAGTTTCTTACTTATTTATGAAACAAGACCAAATGATTTTGACTGCAACTCGGGTGTTGCATCTCTGATACTTTCTCAATTTTTTACATCTTGAACTCCCGACAGTTCTGACAGTGTGATATTTGTTAGATCTTGTACTGTTCTGACAGTGTGATATTTTTTAGATCTTGAACTGTTCTGACAGTGTGATATTTTTTAGATCTTGAACTGTTCTGACAGTGTGATATTTTTTTAGATCTTGGAACTGTTCTGACAGTGTGATATTTTTTAGATCTTGAACTGTTCTGACAGTGATATTTTTTAGATCTTGAACTGTTCTGACAGTGTGATATTTTTTAGATCTTGAACTGTTCTGACAGTGTGATATTTTTTAGATCTTGAACTGTTCTGACAGTGTGATATTTTTTAGATCTTGAACTGTTCTGACAGTGTGATATTTTTTAGATCTTGAACTGTTCTGACAGTGTGATATTTTTTAGATCTTGAACTGTTCTGACAGTGTGATATTTTTTAGATCTTGAACTGTTCTGACAGTGTGATATTTGTTAGATCTTGAACTGTTCTGACAGTGTG